>JARHVA010001810.1:1575000-1855000 GCA_037957365.1 Torreya grandis | reverse complement strand
AATAATTTTTGTACCAATATATCATGTTCCAAGTTTTAGGTCATGTGGTTGTATATAGAAAAATATATCGAGGTGCAAAGTCAACCTTCCAAGTAGATTGTAGTATTTCCCATATTTAGCCAAATTTGTAATATCGAGTGACCTTTATAAAAGGATACCAAGTGTATTAATATAGATCAATCAAATAAATAATTTTAATTAAGTATCAATGACACATGGGTGATCATGTAGATGGATATCCAATGGTGAGCATAAGGTCAATAAGTTAAAGGATCCTGAGATTTCACATGGGACTGCCAAGTGGCATAAGTGAGTATGAAGACTGATAACAGAGTACAAAAAATACACATAAATATGTAAAATGGTGTAATAAAATATATAATAATATTAGGGTACATAAAATTAATTTAGGTATTCCAAGTGGCGTAAGTACATTAAGTGAATGGAGACTAATAATAGGGTCCACAGAAGGCATGTAGGAATACCAAGTGTCATAATCTTGGTAGCATTGATCAAAGATAAACAAAAATGATTGAAATTAAAAAATAAGATACTCCAAAGGAGATAAAATAATAATATTTTATCAAGTTTACAAGGGGCATGAGATGAATACACGTGTTTGATATTTTTGCATTACAAAGTGACTGTTGGAATTTAAATTAACAAAGGAAAACCAATATGTATTGTTTGAGCTATAAATTTTTATGTATGATGAATTTGATGGTGGTATAAAAATAAAAGTGATAGATAACTCCAACGAACATCCATAAAAACTATTTATAGGGTTTGAATATCTGTAAAATTTTAGTTATTGAGCCCTAAAGTTTACTATGAGTTTGACCATCTTCTTCAAGAGATTTGAGAAGGATGTTTGAGTTTGTATTGATGATTTTTGGTTGTTTTATGATGAATTAAATATTGGAGAGTGTTTTGTACCTATAAGGGTGGTATCAAGATATGTATTATTATGATAAAATACTTAAGGTTTAATATAATTCTAATGGTTGACCAATAAGGTAATATTCATTAAGGATCTATAAAGAGTGATATCAAAGGTGTATGGTTTCAAGAGTTAATTAGCGGGATAGAGAGTTGTGAAGAAAATGAAAAAGAGATAACGTGTCCCAAGTGGATAGATTGAAGATCACAGTAGCTTGAGGATTATTTGTATGACTTTTAGGTCATAATTTTGATGTCATAATAGTTTACTTTTAGGATTTAATATTGAATATGAGTGAAAAGTTCTAGAGTGATCCAAAAGGGTGTTTTGGATGCATTACTTGTGTGTACAAATTTGAGAGTGTGAAAGGTTGAGAGATAGGTGTTAGACATTGTTTCTCCATCAGATTGAAATTAAATTAGAGTTATAGATCTATTAATTTCATAGGTGTTGTATGGGTGCTCGACATCTAGAACAAGTTGGTGCTTATTCATGCTTACGGGAGGGTTCTCCTTGTGAAGTGGGTGCTTCAATAAAAGGTCTCATGTTTGTAATAATTTTACAGGATAATAAGTACATGTTTTTATATAATTGAGAGTGTTTTTTATTCCCCATGAGGGTTTCTCACATTATTCATGTGTTGTGTGATTGATCTTACATCATCTTTTTGGTTCATTATTATGAATGACTTGTAGGCTTTATGAATTATTCTAATGATTGATTAAATACTGGAAGGATTGGAATTAAATTTTTTATTATCTTGCCTCACTAATTCACCCCCATCTTAGTGATTGTACCTCTAATAATTAGTATAAGAACCACACGTTATTTTCAAATTTAACCACTTAAAGGTAGTCAAAGGTATAATGGATGACAAAGAGGCTAAAACATTTCTTCAAGGTGAAATAGTATTTTCCTTATTAGAGATCAAACATATAAAATAAGTGAATGAATGTATAGAGGAAGAGATTGAAATATTGAAGAACAAGAAAGGGAGTAAGAATTTAGATATGACTTATTCAATGTATCATGAAATTTTCGCAAGAATTAATGGTGTGAAGACATAAATAGATAAACTAAAAATAATAGTTAAGATTTTGTAGGACATGATGAATAAAGGCATGAATCAAAAAATGGATAATTTGGAAGGTAAATCTATGACATGTATAGATGTGATTTTGTCTAAAGATAAGAATAATTCTAACTCTACCAAATAAATCAAAGATGAGAACTCTTGGGTGAATGATGGGATGACTAACATTAATAACTATAGTTATGTCTTCAATGGATATTGTTATACTTGTAATGAATATGGTCACATATATAGGGATTGTACTTACTCTTCAAGGAGAATAAATAAGGTTCTATGCTATAACTACAATCAATATGGACATATATCCAAGTACTATAAGAGAGAATTTTGGAAAAAAAACATTCAAGTCATTGACACCATCAAATGGTTCAATAAATACAAATCTAAAATTGAATAAAAGAAGAAATAGGATTTAGATAGTTCCCCAAAGGAAGAATCAATGTTTGTTCAAACTGCATTGCATACTCAAGAGGATGAAAACAAGAAATGGTATATAGATAGTGGATGCTCAAGTCATATGATAGGAGATAAGAGAAAGTTTATCTCTCTTAAGAATCATAATTTAGGTTTAGTAGGATTTGGTGACAACAATTTTTCTAACATAGTTTAGAAAGGTTCTATAATCTTAGATAATGGTCACACTAGAACTAAAAATATTATATATGTAGAAGGTTTGAAACACAATCTTCTAAATGTTATCCAAATTTGTAAGAAAGGAAATAGTCTGAATTTTCATGACAAAGGGTGTGAAGTGAGAAGAGCCAAGTCTGGAAAATTAGTTACAAACATTCACAAGGAAGAAAACAACTTGTATGTATTCCATGAATCCAATAGAGAGGAGTGCTTCATGAATCAATTAGAGGAAAGCTATCTTGGGCATAGAAAACTTGGGTATCTAAACATTGATAATTTAGTGAGGATCATTTCAATAGGGCTAGTAAAGCATATGCCTAAAATCACTAAGATTCTTCATACTCTTTACAAGGCTTGCCTTCATGGGAAGAAAAACAAAATAAGCTACACATCTAAGGATAATTCTACCACAATTCTATTATATTTAATCCATACTAACCTATACAGACCTACAAGAACTCATGGCATACAAGGTAAAAACTACTTCATGCTATTATTTGATGACTTCACTAGGATGACTTGGATATATTTCTTTAAAGATAAATCATAAGCTTTTGGAAAGTTTAAGGCAATCAAAGCTCTTGTTGAAAATGAAAAAAGATCAAGAATCAAGTGTGTGAGATCAAATAGAGGAGGATAATTTTGGTCTTATATGTTTGATGACTTTTGTGAAGAATAAGGAGACAGAATACAATTTTATGCTTCAAGGACACCCCAATAGAATGGGATAGTTGAAAGGAAAAACATAACTTTTTAAGAGATGATTAGAACCATGCTTCAAGATTCCAAACTATCAGATGGTTTTTTGGAATAGGCTATTAATACATTAGTTTACATCTTGAATAGATGCCAAGTTAGAATAAATGGTGATAAGACTCCATATGAGCTATGAAAGAATAGGGAATCCAATGTAAAACACTTTAGAGTATTTGAGATCAAGTTTTTTATCAAGAGAGATGAAGAAAATATTGATAAATTTGACTCAAGGTCTAATGAAGGCATATTATTAGGTTATTCCTCCATAAGTTTTGCTTATAGATGTTTCAATAAAAGACTCCAAAAAGTTGTTGAAATCTATAATGTAAGAATTGAAGAAGTATTTGACATTAAAAAGCGTAGCTTATAGATAAATGACACTATTGAGAATACTCTTTCAAATAATTAAGGAATACTGGATCAATCAAATCATGAAGAGGAAAAGGCAAGGTAGGACACTAAAACTCCTTCTAGAAGAATACATAAGGATCATCCTATTTCCCAAGTTATTGAAAATGTGAATTATAGTCTGCAAACTAGAAGGAGAATGTTGGTTAATTACAATCAATAAGACACAACTTTGTTATCCAAGGTTGAAACTAGAACATTCTTAGAAGCTATCAAAGATGAAAATTAGACATGTGCAATGGATGAAGAACTTGATCAAATAGTAAAGAATGAAACATGGGATCTGGTTCTAAGGCCAACTGACAAAAATGTGATAGGAACCAAGTGGGTATTCAGAAACAAGATGAATGAGAAAGGAGATGTCACAATAAATAAGGCTAGACTTGTATGTAAAAGATGTATATTTTGATGAGACACTTTCTCCTATTGTAATAATGGAATAAATTAGACTCTTATTATCTTATGAAAGCTTCAAGGGTTTAAAATTTTACCAAATGGATGTGAAATCTACATTTTTGAATGGCAACTTAGATGAAGAAGTTTACATTGAGCTACCTGAAGGTTTTTCCATGACAAGTAATTAGGATTGTGTTTAAAAACTAAAGAAGGCTTTATAAGTTGTTAAACAAGATCCTAAATCTTGGTATTATATATTATACAAGTATCTATTAATTTAAAGTTTCAAAAAAGGGGTGGTTGGCAATAATTTATACATTAAGATAGATGGCACTCATCAATTATTAGTTATAGTCTATAGTGATGACATATTTTTTGGTTCTGACAATGACAAAATGAGTAGATATTTTTCAGATGTTATGAATACTGAGTTTGAAATGTTAATGTGAGGATATATTTCCTTATTTTTAGTATTAAAAATTAACCAACTTGATGTAGGGATATTATTTTGACAAGCTAAATATACCAAGGGTATGCTAAGGAAGTTTGACATGTTGTATTATAATCCAATGTGTACTCCAATGATCATAAGATGCAATTTAAGTAAATAAGATGACTCAAAAAAAGTTGATCAAACTTTATATATATATATATATATATATATATATATATATATATATATATATATATATACAAGTGAGATTCTCTAGGATTAGGTTGAAACCCTCCTACAAGGCCTACTACATGCATGATATCAAGCCTATATGTAGTAGAGTATAAGAGACTTCCAATCATATATATATATATATATATATATATATATATATATATATATATATATATATATATATATATGATTGGAAGTCTCTTATACTCTACTACATATAGGCTTGATATCATGCATGTAGTAGGCCTTGTAGGAGGGTTTCAACCTAATCCTAGAGAATCTCACTTGAAATAAGTTAAAAGGATCTTAAGTCATCTCAAGAGCATAATAGAGTATGGTTTATGGTACCCTAGGAGTAAATAATTCACTCTACACACATACAATAAAATAGATTGGGCAAGATCTGTAGATGATAGGAGGATTACTAGTGGTGGTGTTTTCTTCATGGGTGAATACTTGGTGTCTTGGTTAAGCAAGAATCAAGCCTCTATGTCTCTATAAATTTTAGAAGCTGAGTATATATATATGTATGTGTGTTTGTGTGTGTGTGTGTGTGTGTGTGTGTGTGTGTGTGTGTGTGTGTGTGTGTGTGTGTGTGTGTGTGTGTGTGTGTGTGTGTGTGTGTGTGTGTGTGTGTGTGTGTGTGTGTGTGTGTGTGTGTGTGTGTGTGTGTGTGTGTTTGTGTGTGTGTGTGTGTATTACTTCCTATTATACTCAAGTAATATGGATGAAACAAAATTTGTAAGATTATAAGGTAAGACAAAATGGACCTTGTCCTATCTATTGTGATAATAGTAGTGCAATTAGTATTACAAGAATACCATTATGCATTCAAAAACTAAACACATTCTTATTATATATCATTTATTGAGAGAATAAGTTAGTAATAAAAGTGTTAAATTAGATTATGTGCTTAAAAAATAACAATTTACAAATATTATGATTAAAACATTGACAAATGCAACATTTTAATGTCTATGAAAAAGCTTGGGTTTCATCTCCTTATCTATAAATTAGTAGATGTTATTTGGTTACGAGGAAGAAAAAAGTTCATAAGCTTGCTTTAGTGGTTGGAGATGGTCTAAAGGTGATTGAGAGGAGCCTAAGTAGGGGATGGTCCAGATAGTTTGTTGTCAATGAGAAATACTATGAAGATCTAGAAATAAATGGTGTGCACAGTGTTAGGGGAGTTTGTATCATCTATCTAAGGTGGTCCTTTCCTGTTTTTGGTCTTTGAAGTCTTTTCAAGACCTCAAGATTAGTTGGATTTTTAGGGAGCTAACTCAATTTTCTTGAGGAGTATGTGAAGTTTTGGGCATGTTTAATATAAGCTAAGAATCAAGGATTAATTTAGATAGAGGTATGTTTTATTTAATTGATAATATGCAAGGTTTGCATAGAGTGAGTGGGAGCATATGTGATATGTTTCAATTCCATGGAGATTTTATGGTTGAGTATGGTTTGAGAATAAGTTATATGAGATGAGCATGATGTTAGGGGAGCTTTCTAAGCTTTGTGAATAGTTTTTCAGGTCCAAGGATCAAGTTGGCATGTTGAGAAAGAGACCCTTTGTCATTAATGTCAAAGGGGAAGAAATATTAGAATGAAGGAGATGTTTACTTTAGGTGAGAGCATTTTAAAAGGTGTTTAACTTCAATGACTTTAAAGGTTTATAAAAATGACTTGAAACCCTTTAGGATTTTGGTATAAGCCACATGGAATGCCCTCATAATGGAATTATGTGGGCTATAATTCTCCAAATGTATTAGACATGCACATACCTATTGATCATGTTTTTGAGATGCATTTATTTTCATTGATGTCAAGTTGATATGAGTACATAATGTATTAATGACAAATTAATAGGTTCCAAGTGGATTTGAGAGTGAATATCATGTGTGCAGGTCTTTTGTATGATAGATAATGCTATTGATGTTATGTTCCTATTGTAGAGGTCATATGAGCATGATCTTAGGGGAGCTTTCTAAGCTTTGTGAATAGTTTTTTTAGGTCCAAGGATCAAGTTGGCATGTTGAGAAAGAGACCCTTAGTCATTAATGTTAAAGGGGGAGAAATATTAGAATGAAGGAGATGTTTACTTTAAGTGAGAGCATTCTGAAAGGTGTTTACCTTCAATGAATTTAAAGGTTTATAAAAATTACTTGAAACCCTCTAGGATTTTGGTATAAGCCACATGGAATGACCTCATAATGGAATTATGTGGGATATAATTCTCCAAATGTATCAGACATGCACATACCTATTGATCATGTTTTTGAGATGCATTTATTTTCATTGATGTCAAGGTGATATGAGTACATAATGTATTAATGACAAATTAATAGGTTTCAAGTGGATTTGAGAGTGAATATCATGTGTGAAAGTATTTTATATGATAGATAATTTTGTTGATTTTATGTTCCTATTTTAGAGGTCATATGAGGTATTATGAGTGTTTGGAGTGCTTGTGGAAGTGAAAAGAATTCATGAGAGCAATAATATGAATGTCTAGGTTCTCCTATTCATGTTTGCAAATCAGGTTGAGTAAGTAAATTGATGATGTCAAAATTCATACATGTGGTAGTGTCATAAGGATTTAGTCACATGGGTATAATAATTTTTAGACCAATATCTTATGGTCCAAATTTTAGGTCATGAAGTTTTGTATAGAAAAAGATATCGAGGTGCAAAGTTGGCCTTTGACATAGATTGCAATGTTTCCCATAAAAGGTTGTCAAGTGTTGTAATATAACTCAATCAGATGAATCATTTAAATTAAGGAACAACAACATGTGTTTGATCATGTAGATAGAGATCTAATCATGATCATGAACTCAATAAGTTAAAGGATCTTGAGATTGCACATGGGACTGCCAAGTAGCGTAATCACATATGGAGATTGAAAAAAAAGTACATAGAATGGACACAAGGATAATAAGTGGTGTAAGTGCATAGAGAATGATCAAAAGATATACAAAATACACATGGATTTAAAGTGGAACAATTATGTTAATCGAATGGAGGCTAATAATAGGGTCCATATAAGGCACGGGGGATTATCAAGTATCATAATCTCGTTAGCATGGATCAAAGATAAATGGCCAATGATTGCAAGTAAATAAAAAAAGACTCCCAAAGAGATAAATGGAGTGTATTTTATTAAGTTTATATAGGGCATGAGATGAAAACACATGTCTAAAATTTTAATAGTACACAGTGATCGTTGGAATTTAAATTAACAAAGGAAAACTAGTCTGTATTGTTTAAGCTATAAATTTTGATGTATGATGAATTAGAAGGTGGTACGAAAAAAAGTGATAGATAACTCTAGGTTAAATCCATAAAAAAAAAATTATATGGTTTGAATGTCCATACATTTGTAGTTATTATGCCCAAAGTTGATTATGGGTTTGACCATCATCTGCAAATGATCTGAGAAGGATGTTTAAGTTTGTATTGATGAGTTTTGGATGTTTAATGATGAATTGACTATTAGAAAGTGTTTTAGACTCCATGAGTACCATTTTTGTGAAATTTAGAGGTTTTACCAATTCATATTTAGTATGAAAAAATGCTTAAAAGTTGACTATTTATTTTTTCATGGTGTTCTTGTGTATAAGACTAATGTTTTAGTAGGTTCTACATATACAAAGGAGTGTAGTGATGGATGTAATCACCTGAAGGTGTCTTAGGGGTCATATAGTGTGGAATTATGTATTTTTAAGTTATATTGTGTTTCTAATTTACTCGATGGAGTGATAAAGGAGTGAATAGGTCTCCTTGAGACCTATAACGGCTAGTAAGGCCTAATTGAAAGGTGTAGATTCTTAAAGGTGACCCATGGATGCTAATGGTTGACCAAAAAGTTTATAATAATGAAGGATCTATAAATAGTGAAATCAAAGGTGAATGGTTTCAAGATTTTATTACAAGAATAGAGAGTTGTGAATAAAATAAATAAGAGAACAAGTGTGATGAGTGGATGGATTGAAGAGCAGAATAGATTTAGGATTGTGTTTAGGACCTATATGTCATAATTCTAATGGAAAAATAGTGTATTTATAGGATTGAATATTGAGGATGAATTAAGAGGTCTATAGTGATCCAAAAGGGTATTTTGGATTCATTACTTGTTTGTGAAAATTTGAGAGTGTTAAATGTTTAAATAGAGGTGTCAGAAAATATTTCTCCATTAGATTGAAAGGCAGTCAAAATTTTGGAGCTTTTGATCTCATAGGTGTTTTGTGGGTGTTCAACATCTAGAACAAGTTGGTTATTGTTCTTTTTTAGGGGTGGGTGATGCTTACAAAGTGGAATAATAAAATGTGGCATAAGATGAAGCGGTGGTGATATAACAACAAATCCATGATCCACCTAGGAAAAACAAAAGTAAAAAATTATTGGAATCCCTCAGGGAAATTGAATCCCGTAGGGCATGCATTGAGGAATTTTAAAATAAGGAGAATGGGATATATATATATATATATATATATATATGCACTAGTTTAGAATAAGTATAAATTAGACATTTTCAAGTTCTTAAATCTCATATATTAATAGAAGGGTATCAAATGGCTGTAGGACACATGAAAGGACATTTTCATCAACTTGAACTTAGACTGAAGATCTTAGTCAGGAAGAATTATTCATGAAAAGGGATGCCAAGATAAATAAAATGAATATTCAATTTCACAATTAGTTAATTCAATTAAAAGATGAAAAAAATTTAAATAAGGTAAAAGAGGTTGAGTCACTAATTTAAAAATTGAAATAGAAGTTAGAATATATGAATTAGTTAACAATGAAACTAATGAATTGTAGACCCCCTAAAAGAGTGTATGATATCTACCTTGAGGAGAAGTGGTTAAAATTTCAGTTTATGATAATATATTGTGACATACCCAAACTATTAAATACACCTCATGCCTTCTTTGAATATATAATAGTATCACTCCTAAGGATCAAAATTAATTATGTGAATTCTATATACACAACTTTGTTGTTCCTCATGACCAAGTGTGGAATCCAAACACATATTTGGGTGATGTACTTTTGATATATTTTTCTTCTTATCTTTCCAGTGAAAAAATAAGAGATGAAGAACTAGTTGAGTATCATGAGAAAAATAAATAAACCACATAAATGATTAGAGGGGGAGGTTATGAGGCCAGATGTGATAGAAATAGATTGGATTGCACTAATGAACAAAAATGTGGTATCTAAAAGAACTAAAATGAAAAAAATAAAGGCACAAAACCATTACTTGTCTTTGATTACAAAAACATTATATGAAACCTAAATTTTTTGTTTATTTAGATATAATGAGCTTACCCCTGAGTTAAA
The DNA here is from genome assembly GCA_037957365.1 of Torreya grandis. Taxonomy (NCBI): domain Eukaryota; kingdom Viridiplantae; phylum Streptophyta; class Pinopsida; order Cupressales; family Taxaceae; genus Torreya; species Torreya grandis. The sequence continues at coordinate 1,844,764 of JARHVA010001810.1, read as the reverse complement.
ATTAAAGGAGCCATTCTCAAGGTATAATTTTAGGGCAACTCTCAAAAAAGTAACGAAAAATATTGGTGTGGCAAGAAGGAAGAGATGGAGTTGGAATACAATAACATATCATCTTACTATTTTTTTATTCCTCGTTATTGATCAGAGAGGAAGATATAAATTCAATGAAAAAAGTGAAGATACGAAATGGAAGTGGACAAAATACAATTTTGGGATTTATACAAAACATGAGACTGGTACAACAAAACCATTTAAATTTTGAGTAATTTGATCCCATGTACAGAGGTTTATAATTTTCAAGTACTAGAAACAAATTTAGTTGGAGGGTTTTTATGAGTTGATAAATAATCTATAAAACTACTCCTTTAAACCTCTTTTTATAATTCCCTTGTGCCATTACTAAGTGTAGAAAGTTAGATTTTGTATCCATTTCATATCAAATAGTATTGATGAATATGATGTGCATATATTTGTGTTTCATGTTTAAAATTATTTTTTCTCGAGGAATATTACCTCCTGTATTTGTTTTTAATACTCATTCACCATATTTAGACAATGGGATAAATCATGAGTTGTAGGGATCAATATCAAACATGTAGAAACTAGGTGGCTAATCAGAGAGATATTAAAAAATGGTAATCCAATGCATATCAAGGTAATCATGGCATTTTTTTCTAAAAATAATCATGATTTTTCATTAAAAAAATTATTAATGTAATCATACATATTGATGTATATTCCCTAAGTAACAATTTTAAATAGTGGCATAATTTTCCTCTTTTTGTCTAATCCTATCACATCATACTTTTCCATCACAATTTCCACCCCATCTAATTATCATAAGGGTTATGGGTGTGGATAATGTCATGAAAAGACTATATAAGCACCTAATAAGTAATAATGCAAATAATTGAGAGATTATTAATTTTGGTTATCTGGAGGATGAGTCAAAGGTTAAGTTTGGGAGTGATTTTGACATAATTTATCATTGAAATGTTAAGTAAAAATTGTAAACCATAGAATCTAATGATCATACCACAACATCTAAAATCCATAAACGTCATTTGAAAAATTGATTGTAATTCATGACATCTCACATAAAGGAACAAAAATGGATAGTCACAAAGTAAATATTTATCTATTTATATATTTTAATTATTTTCATTATTAGCATCAAATTATAATTTCATGAAACTTTAAGTTATTTTTATTTTGATGCTAATAGTGAGATCTATTATGTAATATTTACCATTGAATTATCAAAAAGGAAAAATAAAAAAAAGGATAATATGAAGCCTCAAGACATGTGTCATTCTAAACCCCATCAAACCCCCTCCATAGGAACTCACTCCACCATCCATCCCACCTCACCCAGTCACCACCCTATTTGCATCTACATCTACTTCACTTACACAATTCCTAACTTCCCTAATTAAGAATAAAGGAAATTTTTGAAGCTTGTAGTCATAATCTAACGTCACACATTTAAACACATACTTAATGGTATCAATAAAACTTCATGGCATCAAACATCTTTAGAAGAGATAAAAATACTCACAAAGAAAAGATATATTTTTTAACACTTTGAATTTAATATTATATTTAGTTTTAATAATTAATTTAATGGAGAATAGGTCCATCCTTCCATATTCATATCATGATCATGCACTTGAGATAAAATAAATTGCATAAGCTTACAATCATACTACATAATCAAACATATTCATTTAATGAAACATTTTCATATTTCACTACATCTCATATAGAAAGACATAATTATATGGCCATAGGAAAATATGTGTCCATTCATCCTTTGTACTGTAATCACTCTTATTATTATGACATATGTATATCATCCACAAAATTAATATCATTAATTTCCCTAAGTTTGATATATGTAATTGTGTGCAAGGTATTGATTTGGAACTCATAAAAATAAAAGTTCAAACAGTAGAATCCTACGCTCACACTAAAACATTGGACATATATGAACATACTTAATGGTATCTTCATTTCTTCACAGGATCCCACAAAATAGGACAAATAAGAATAGTCATGAACAAGAGATGAGTGTTTTGACACATTGTATGTATTATTGTATTTATTTTTAATAGTAAATTGAAGTGAGAATACATCCATCCATCCATATTCATATCATGATAATTTAATCCTTTATCTATGTCTATAAAAAAATATATTTATGAAATAACACATAGTTATATGCGAATTTAGCCCATCAACATTACAAGAATCACACACATTAAGTTTGGATCTCATTATAATCTATCTAAATTACCTCTACATTTCTATTTTTACTTTCATATATTGTAAGGGCAAATATTTATTATAACTTAATTACAAAAACATTATATTCAAATAAAATATGACACAAATCCTCATATATATTAGTATGGAAAACACAAATCTTAAAAATACGTTGTAGAATATCAACTAGTAACAATATATTTCAATCCATCCATATTCAAATTTATAAATCAACATATATTTAGACCTTTCAATATGGGATGCATTTAAAATATTTATTGTCTTGAAAAATATTATTACACAGGCTACTTACATAACATGTGAATATTATGGATATCCCAAGCAAGCTTCTGACTTATTTAATCTTTTATTGATGTTGTTAAAATATTTGGTAAGGCTTGAACAATGAAATAAACTAAGAGTACTACTACTACTACACAAAGCTTGAATGATGAAGATGTACATGGTCAAATGAAGCAATAACTATGCCTAATTTCCAACATTCATTAATTATGGGATTACTCAAGTAATTAAAATTAATTTAATGGAACATTTCCTTAACACCAAGCTCAATATTCAATGCCAATATTCTATGCTCAAAGTTTAAACAACATAATAATTTTAGGTATTAAAAGGGTTTATAAAAGTATATTGATTTGTGAGAAATCCTGAATAATTAAATAGACTAAGAGTATTAGTTATGAAAAACTCTTAAAAATGAAGATGTAAATGGTCAAAGGAATTAATAAATTGTCAATGCTCAATTCCTAATATGCATTGATTATGTTATATTGTTATGTTTTATCTCTTCTACATTGTTCTTTTTTTACTTCATATGTTTTTAACATTTATTTTATCCCTCTTTATCTAATTGGTGCAAGTTCAAAAACATAGATGCATTATTTTTTGTCATGTCACACATTTATGATCATATAATAAATATTTAACACTTATAGATGAAATAATTGATAGTTGTAATATATCGATCCCAAAATTTTTTTCAAATGTCATTTTTATCTACAATTAATTTTAACAACTAGACAATATAATATTTTAACACTATCCTCATTTCATTAATGAAATTATGGTGATCAAGAGTTATATGGGCCTCCCCTCTATCCTTGGGCTACCATACCATCTATATGTAAGGTAGGGGGTGTATGATAAAACAACCCACTCCTCTATCACATAAAAAAAAGTCACAATACAATGTCATTCAGTATACCCACCCTCAATGACTACATTCTTGTTTGTCATCTACAAATGGAGAAAAAATAAAAGAATTATATGAATTAGAGATTTTATATTTTCATGATTTATAAAGTTCTAAAAATAATTTAGAGAATCCTTGTTTATTATAATAAATATGAGAATAACAATTATATGAAAGCATATTTTAGTTTTTTTGAAATTGTGATTTTCCTAATATGAACATAATATTTATGATGCAATGTAATTTATAACCTTATAGGTTTGTGATCATTTTGTTTTGTGTACAAATAAATATTTAATATATCATAATTATGTTATATTTTTTTTTCATGTTACATATTTTTTTAGTGTGTTTAATTTTTTTTTCTTTTTCTTTTTGTGACTTTATATTTTTTATTTAAGAATGTGAAAATTTGTGATTATATTGTAAAAAAAATTGAAATCTTATAACAACTTTTTTATATAAATAAATGTGTGATTTTTTTATATTCAATTAACTAAGGTTATTTTTTCTAAAGATTGAAATTATTAATTTTAGACCCATCCTCGGATAGTCTAATACATCTTATTTTACACTTTATAAAAGATTTAAATAATAAAATTTTATTTTTATAACATAAATATCTTTAAATATCAAGTACTCAAGCCACATCAAGACACTTGTTTAAATATGATAGTCATAAATTTTAAAGGGTAATATTGAATGGATAATAGTCATTACTTTTTTCTTGAGAGCCAATCCTACCCATCAATTTTAACTCTAACTAATACATGGAAGTTGGCCCTAAATTTGATAGTCAACCCTGCCTATCCTATATGACTACTATCTATTCAACATTGCCCTTCAAATTCTAATATATTTTTTTTCACAAGGTAAAAACAAGGTTTTATAGTTATTCTAGAACCACCAAAGTGTAGTACAAAAAGTTTAAATAGGCCAAATCAAGGCCGAGTAACCAAAACAAAAACTACAGGACTAAACCAATAACCAAAAAAAAATAAAACTAGAAAGACACTTAAGAGAAGAGTCCCTCTAATGGGTCTTTAGCATCTTCAAGAATCTTCACCGAGATAATCTATTTTAACTTATAAACCTTTGCTCGAGTGTGGTTCATGGGGCCTTCAGTAGCTTCACCAAGGAAGAGCATATGGGGACACTTTTGTCCTTTAACCTACAAGGGAGACTACTTTGGGTGGACCCACTTGAGAGAACCTAGAGGGGGGGATCTTAAGGCTTTAGGTGACTAAATGGTAAGGGACTAGGTAGTTTGGGTAGACTAAACAAAATCTTGAACCATGGATTCAACCTATCTTTCCAAAGAGTTCTAATCTTAAATGAGATTGGCAAGGGCCATCCTTGCTTGTTGAACCTTGGAGATAAATATATCTAGCTATATTTTCTTCCTTTCCATCTCATCGATCAATGTTTTTTCCCTTTATAGGTGGTCTCCACTGAGGTACCCACTTTGAGAGAGTTAGGATTAGGTTTTGGGATAAACAACTTAAGGGGGAGGTTATTTGAAGGGGACTTGGATAGGCTATTCTAGGGGGTATGACTAGAGGGCTGGTGGGATCATCCATCGAGGAATCCATGTAGTATTCCTCCCTCGAGTAGGACACCCTAAGAGAAACCTCCTAACCATGAAAGTCCTAGCCATGCTTGACTAGGAGGAGAATTAAACCTTGGTGGAGGATGGGATTAGAGCCATTCACTTGATGTAGTAAAATAGTACTTTCAAGGAACTTTAACATAAAAAAGATAGACTAATTTTGTAGCCAATAAAATGATTTAATAATAAAAAATGGTGGGAAATTATAAGAGTGTATTTACCTTTAATCATCATGTAATGCCTGACTTGAAGAAAAATGTCAAGCCAGTAGTGTGGGAGATCAGTCTATGGGAAGCCTTTCTTATTTGTTTGCACAAAGTCATTCATCCTAAAAAATGTTATCGTAGCTCTTGTTTTTTTATTACTCCTTGAATGCCTTGGTGCCTTCACATGATGTACTAGTAGTTTCACTGATGTATTCCTTTGAAACATTGATTTTGATGCCATAAATGGTCACTTTTTGCTTATTCCAAGCCACAACTAAGTCATGGAAAACCTATACATTGTGTTCCATAAATTGATCCATGAACTCAATGAGTCCCCCATGTTTTAGCTTTTTTTTTTTAAATTAGGTTGTAAAAATCCTTGCAAGAGATGTATTCTAATCTATCCCTGTCACCTCCCATCGAATTAGTGTATGTAGAGCTGAAGCAAGTAGGAGGCATTTTTTGGATGGAGTGGATTTAGAAAATGCAAGTATGGTTTGGGAAGCTCACCAAAGTCTCACTATAGAAATTATGTCCCCTCCTATAGGTATAATTATGTATCAACGTAATTAAAATCCACCCCTTTAAAATAAGATCATACATGTGTAGATAAATGATGTTTTTACCACACATCAAGGCCTTCAACCGATAAGGCATTAAGAACATTGATAGGGACACTGCTTGCATCATGATAGTTAGTTAAAATGTAGAGTTCAACTCCAATGGTGGTGAGGATTTTAGCTACCCCATTTTCTTCCTTATAGGTGTGGACAAGTCGAAAATGAGACATGCCCTTCAAGAGTTTCTTTGTATCATTAGTGATTTCTTTGATGGTGTGAGAAGGGGTTGTTTCCCCTCCAAGGTGTTTAGAATATTCAATGAATCATTATCCATAATGATCCTATTATGGTTGGTTCTTGATGATAATTGTATACCCTAAAGAGTTTCTTTCACCTTTATTAGGTGGTTTTTTTGGGTTTCCATAGGACCCACATAAGTAACCAACATCTCCCCTTTTAAATTTCTTATAACTCTTCCTCCACCTGTAGGACTTAATTTGCTTTTGGAGATGCCATAAAAGTTTAGCTTCACCTAGCCTTTCGATAGATCCTTTTATTTAGTGTGCTTGCATATTAAATCTTTTAAGGGAGAACATAACACCTGAGTAATATCCTAGTTTTTGAGGATTTTCCAGGTAGAGGGAGGGGTAGGTTCCTTGTCTTTAGGGGGGAAGGTCTTCCAATTTTCTAAATTGGTCTAGCAAAGGTGAAGGAAGATACCTTCCAAATAGTATCTTTTGTTAAAGAAGAGTCTATCATTACAAATTTTATAAATGCACCAAAACCAATGGGGAAGAGTAAGACACCAAATGAAGACAAGGGAAGGGAGATTCTAGGGGGAATTCCATTACACAATGAAGTCTAGGACATTGTTCAATTTGACCTAGGGCAAGTTAATGTGAATAATCAACTAGTTGAATAGTGTCTAGCTAAAGGGACACTTGAAGAAGAGATAGTAAACTAAATCTTCCATTCTCTAAAAAATTAGGCACATGTTGGGGACTACTAGTCATATTTTGACTAGGTTGTTCATTGTGAAAATTTTATCCTACATCATAAGCCAAAAAAGAAATTAACTTTGGGAGTTAAATGTTTTACCCAAAAGTTTCTCTATAAATTTCATTCATTTTCAAAATTAATGTCAATGTCATGTTCTAAGGCCATTGAGTAAGAGCCATTATCTTTTTCCCACCAAATAAAGTGATATTCTTTCTAGATGGAGGGAATGTGAACCTATCTTAATGATAGGTCAAGGATCTGAATAGCCTAGGATTCTTCTAGTGATATACCATCACTAGGGAGGACTTTCTAAAACTTTTTTCCTTCCTTTTTTTCTCAATAATCTTTGATCTTAGATCCACATATTTGCTTGAGATGTGTATACCAACCTATCCAAATCCCTTAAGTGGAGAGGAGGGGTGGGAGATAGCCAGGCATCTTCCTAGAATTCAATTTTTTCATCATTGTTAATTTTCCATAAGATATCTTTCTTTAAGATATCCTTGCAACTGGTTATGGCTTTACAAAAGGGCCTTATTCTTATATGAATTCATCCTCTTCCACTCCTAGGTATTTGGTTTTGATAGTTATTTCACACTCCCCATTTTCCTTCATCAAGAACCACTCCATTTTTTCCAATAGGGATCTTTTCATGGATTTGATTCTTCTTAGGCTAAGACCTCCATTAGCTTTAGGAAGACAAACATTTTACCAAACAATAAGGTTATATATAATTCTTTCTTTAGTGCCTCTCCATATGAACTTTTTTTGAATTTTTTTAATTTTAGAGGCTACTTTAGATAACATTCTAAATATAAACATTTAGTAGATAGGAATGCTCTAAATTGAGGCATTGAGGAGCTGGTATTATCTTGCTTAGTTAAGAAGGTGGTCCTTTCAACCCACTAGTTTTCTTTGAATGCAATCAATTAAGGGGTTCCAAAGTTTAGAATCCATTTTTCTTGTAGATAGAGGGATGCCTAAGTGGCTTATCAGTATATTTCCCACTAGATAGTGTAAGATTTTGGTGATTCTTTTCTACTGAAGGGATTGAGTATTGATTAAAAAAAATAGGGAGCTCTTTTGAAATTTAATACACTTATTAGAAACCTTTTCATAGTTGTTTAAGATGCTTTTTAATTTCCTTGATTCCTCAATAGAAGTGTCTCCTAAGATAATAGTGTCATTAATAAACTATTGGTGGGTGATAGGATTTGTATTAAGGGCCACTAATATACCCTTAATAATTCCCTGAGTTCAAGCACTCCTCCAGCTTCTTCCCAAGGTTTTTGCTAAAATGATGAAGAGGTAAGGAGAGAGTGGCTCACCCTATCTTAGTCTTCTTGAAGTAGAAAAGAAACCTTTTGAAACACCATTTAAAATAATGGAAAAATTAGGGGTGGTAATATAATTTCAAATAATTTTATTGGTATCCTGATTCAACCCTAGCATTTCTAAAATTTGCATAAAGAAATGCCAGGAGACCCAGTCATAAGCTTTCGACATGTCCAACTTGAGAAACATGCCCTAACTTGAGGATTTAGAATCCCCATGTTTCTCCCTACTAACTTTATCAAGTAAATATTAAATGTGTTTCACCAAGATAGAGGAGCATATTTTGTAAGTGGTGTTACATAGGCTAATGGACTAAAAGTCTTGAATGTTAGTGGTACCCTTTTTTTCAAAATTAGAATAAGAAAAGTGTTGTTGATTTTCTTGAGAGTAAATTTAAAATGGAAGAATTCCCTAGTAGCATCTTCAACCTCCAGGTGGATAATTTCCTAGAAGTTTTAGAACAAAAAAGTTGGGAACTCATTGGGTCTCGATGCCTGAAATTTTTCCATAGAGAAGACTACACTTTCTATTTCATCATTCGAGGGAACCTTGGTGAGGGAATTATTGTCAAAAATTGTGAATACTTTATCAAATTTAGTGAGGGAAGAAGAGAGAATAAGGTCATCTGGTACTCCTTCATCTGAGAGTAGGTTCCTAAAAAAAAATTATTTTATGGCAGGAGATATCATCTTTGTCTTTTTTGATGTTCCCATCTTCCATTTGCAATTGGGAAATTCTATTAATTATATTGTGCCTTAAGGTAGAATGGTGAAATAATTTTGTATTCCTATCACCATCCTTCAACTATAATCATCTAGTTTTTTTGTTTTCTATAAGGCCTCCTCTTTTGCTTTCAGGTTATGAAAATGACATAGGAAATCTTTTTCCTTTAAATCTATAAGCTAATTGTAATTACCAGAGGCATTGCGCTCTTCAATTATCAAAATTTCCACTTCAAGACCCTTTTTATATAATAAAATATCCTTGAATACTTCCTTATTCCATATTTTCAAATTGGTTTTAATAAAGTTGAGTTTTTTCATAAGGATGAACATGGTAGAACCTGAGATGTGTTCTTTCTACAAATCTTTTAGGGATTCTATGAGGTTGGGGTGATGAAGCTACATGTTTTCAAATCTAAAGGGGGTGAATTTTTGTTTAGAGATATTTTCAACTTTGAACACTAAGGGATTATGATTAGAGCCTATCTTTGGAAAAGAAGAGAGCCTACTAGAAAAGTGTATGTCCCAATTTAGTGAGATTAGAAACCTATCTAGGCAAACTTGGATTAAATGTTCTCCCAAACTTCTATTAGACCATGTAAACAAAATACTATTAGGGTCCCAATCCACTAGGCCTATATTGATGATGAATTTGTTAAAGTCCAACATGTTATTTGTGAGGTCCATAAAGCCACCTTTTTCCCCCCAAAAGTGAGGGGGTGTTAAAATTGCCAGTAATAATCTAGTTACAATTTACACAGGTCCTTCAAAATTTCAATAAGGTTTTCCATAGAAGTTTCCTAATAGGTTTGGAATTTGGATCATAAACATTGGTTAAAATCTATTTTTCATTATTGTTAAGATCTATAAATAAAACTAAAATCTCACTGTTGTACTTGCATAGAAGGTCTCCTCCCAGGACATCTAGGTTCTAGAAGACTACCAAGCCACCTGAAGCACCTATAAACTCTAAAGAGAGGGCTTGGTTATGATTTAAAATTCTTGACATATTGGCTTTAAGGATAGAGTCAGACATTTTTTTTCCTAAATAAGAAAAATGAATGGATTGACCCTTTTTGTAGTATTACAAAGGGTCCTTTATTTCCTTAGGTTATTTAGGCCCCTTACATTCCACAAAAGGACTTTCATTTATTATCATGTTGGAACTTAAGAGTTTTCTGAGAACATTTAGCAATCTCTTTTACAATTTCTAAGTTTCTTGTAACCATCCTTGGGGATCTACCCACAGGTTTAGGAGAAATACCAATATTGGTGTTTTTCTTGCCTCTTTATTTTTTGAGTAAGTGGCAAACCCATCATTGAAGGGGAATTCCTAGGAGGAAAAGAGAGATTCATAACATTACCTCCCATATTTGTAAAGATTCATGAATTTTGAAAAGTGAGAAAGGTGGTTGCCTTGAGGGGAGGGGGAGGGGTTATCCAGGCTAAAAAAGAGAGGGATTTTCTATGCAAGGGCTTTGGAAGACTCTAAAAGTGGGGAGGGGAGGTGGTAACTAGAGGTAAAAGGAAGGCGAAGAGGAGGGGTAAGGTTCATAATACATATAGGGTAAAAGGGGGGGATAGGGATCCCTAAGGGGGAGCTGAGGGAAGGAGGGAATGGGTTAGAGCTTAGGTTTGGGGAAGGGGGTTCCAAGTTCAAGGGAGGTATTAGAATAACTAATGGAAGGGTGATGCACTTAGGAGGGAGGATATGGCCTAGAGAGTAGGCAGGGGGAATATAAGACAAGGAGGAATAGGGGGTAGGTGGTTATAGGGTAAGCATGAGAAGAAGGAGAGGGAAGGAGAGAGGGGAGAGGGAAGAGCAAGGGGCTAGGGAGGTGCACCCTCAAGGGACCCAACTTACACAAGGTCTCTAAAATAGTAGGTAAAAGAAGAGGAGCAAAAGATTTAGAGTAAAGGGTACCTTTAAGACTACCAAAAAGAGAAGTGCTTAGGGAGGCTCAAAAGGATCCAATATTGAGAGGGTATTTCAACCTTGAATCCATCTTTATCACTTCTTTTTGGTTCCTTGCTAAGAAAAGGCTATATAATCCTTTTAGAGGATATCAGAAGGAGAAAAAATCAAGGGGGATTGGGGGGAGCCAATACTAAGAGGTTGTTCTAGGTATGAATCCATCTTTGACACATCTTTCTTAGTCCTTTGCTGAGAAAAGGCTACTGAACCCTGGCCTTTTTTGGATAATCATAGAGCATGACTCAGAACATTACACTATGGGTAAATGATATCATTATTTTTATAGATGATGTTTTGAATCTAAACACCATATTTTGACTTGATCTTGATCTCATGAAGCAAGAGCTTGTTGGCCGATAGAAATATGTGGACACGTGTAGTGACCATCCTCTAATCGGAGAGAGTAACTAGGTCAATTTTAATAGGTTAGCCTAGTGCCCTAGAAATCCTATTAATAACATCTAGATGCTAGTATTCCAATGGTAATTTAAGGAGTACCCACATTAGAATATCATCTATGGATATGTTATTGAGACTTGACCCAACCTTCCATCTTCTGACAGAGACACTAGCCTTTCCCGTAAGCTAGGGGCCTTCTAAAAGAGCCTTAATGCAATCTTCTTGTAGATAAAAATTAACTAAGAAGAAACCCTTAGATAGAGAAACCACCTCCAAAAATCCTTTAGATTTCCATATTTATTTGGCCCATTTCTAATAAGCATCAATATTTAGATGGTAACTATTGAACCTAGCAAGTATGGATTTGGTGATCTCCACATCAACTTATTCCACTATGGGGTCTAGAATAGGGATGAATATTTCATTATCATCTCCTTCTAGGAAAATCTAGAATCTTGATGGGTCTTATCCCACTAGACCTATTCCTTTAACCATATCAGCCCAAGAGGGTTTGGGAACATGTGGGTCTAGATTTTCTAGGGTAGGAGCTTCATTATCTAGCTGATTCAAGGCAAAACCAAACACTTTTGAAATATTATCCATCAATCCAAATAACTAGTGTATCTTATGAGAGCAGTCACATGGGGACGTGTTGACCTCAGGTAGTGCATTATCCAAACCTTCATGTGTCCACCATTATAAACATGATGATTTTGTGATTCCCACCTAATAGGAATTCAAACTACTAGAGATCCTCTGCAACATCCATATGTGTGTGCTTGTGTGTTATCAATGTTGTCTAATATTATTTATATTAGAAGGAATAGACATTAGATAAAATATATATTTATTATAATCTTTGTTACATGTCTTTTCTACAAAGCTTTGAGTTCCACATGGCATAACATCATAATATCATGAATAAATTGACATTGTAATTAATTAGTAGAATACATCTAGTGTATCTTATGACTTGAATACATGGCATTGAGAGACACATGGCATCATTTAGTAGAGCCACATTGTCTCAAGGTTTTTCTCATCCTTTACCAATTTCAAACCTTGTAAATGTACAAACATGTGTGGTCATGATATAACCAATAATAACCATAATTATGCTTCTATATACATCCTTATTTTGTAAAATAAGCTTAGCATAGGATTCATATTAATAACTTGATACATGGGCCCTTATAAAATTCATCAACCACATTTTGTATATAAAACCTAAACATATCAATATGAAAAATGCCAATGTCTTCACAAATCCTTTTGTCAATTTCTAGGTGTCCATGTAGTAACCCTAGGAAACTCATGGTAGAACAATCAATGTCATTCAAACAAGACATCATACTCCCATTATTCAAGGGGTAAATCATCATCAACGTTGTACTCATTTATCAATTTGACCTTCTCATGAATGGTTTTAATGAGGGAATTCTTCATATAGAGATGTTGATTCATAATTTGAATCCTTGCTTTCCTAGATTATTTTGAATGAGAATAAAGAGTGAGCTTGAGTTATAATGGGATCCACTATTATAATATCTTTATGTACTTGATATTGAAATTTATAGAAGTGATAATTGAATAAAGATCTTTGGTTATTCAATTTTATCTAGTATTAAATTTATAAATGGATTTAAAATTAATTTGAGACCATATAGGTCAGTCATGAGGTGTGAATCCAAGGTTAGTCATGGAAAATCATGGAAATTCATTTATTCCCAATGGAATGTGATGATAAACTTTCCATTTGAATTTGATTTTATGATCTATGGATTTGTGAGATATTTCCTTTAGAGGTGTTGAATTATTATGGTTTCTTTGAAGTTAAGTCAACCTTATTTTAATGTTTATTACAATAGTTTTGCATAAATATATTACCATAGTGTTGCATGTATTTTATATAATTTGTGAATGCTTTGTGGTAGTATATGGAACTATCACATTATCGTAAAACTTTGTAACCAATTATTTTATAATTAATACATGAAGAGGTGTGAGGTAAATACACATGGCATATTGTCACTCCATAACACTTTTTTATACTAAAAAACAACATTATAAGAACATTTATGATTGCTATAATAAATTTTTTATAAAGCCAATAACATATTTTTTTATGCAATTAACTCAAATTAATATTTTTAGGTAATGATTCAAATTAATATTTCTAAAAATTTACTTTGATATCCTTTATAAATACATATTTATAAAAACATCCTTTGATAGCCTTTATAAATACATATTTCTAAAAACATCCTTAGATTAAGATACATTAGAAAATATATATATTTATTATTTTTTGTGATTAACATCAATGGTTTTCAATAAAAAAATCAACTATTATGGTAGTTAAATATCATTATTTTAATATCTAATTATTTTATGAAGGCTATGCCATGTTTTAATAGTTAAATGTATACTTTTATACAACACATATACCTTTGTTGACATTGTTGGCACAAGTCAATCTTGAGTTCCCTTAATTTGGTCTACAACATGTGAATGTTTGGCATTTTAAATTAAGTGGGTATATAAGGAACCCACACAATTTACCAATATATATGTTACATGATATTTACAAGTTTTTCAATCATATTTTTAGCTAGTTATAATTAATGATGATAATTTCCAATTATTTTCATGATATGTTAAGATCAGTGATGCATCAAATGACATTATTTGTTTTCACATATTAATATCACCTTGCTAGCATGTTATTATTTTGTATATATAGATTAATATTCATGGAAACACATAAATCCTTACATGAGACTTATATTACTTTTAATAACTATAGTGGATTTATTCTTTCTTCTCATATTTATGTTTATTTTTTTTATTTGATAGGGTTTTACAGATTTACTTTAGTCTCATGTTTATTTTTTATACTATAGCATCAATGTCTCTTACATTTGGAGAGGTTGATCATGTGAACTTATTTTCAAGAGGAACTAATGTTATAGAGGGTAGAGTGTATAAAACTAGGAGGATAATACATTACATATATGTGGGAAGAGGATTTTTTGTTATCAGTGTTGATGTAGTATTGGATGGAAATGTACAATCTCCTTATTCAATTGATGAATTTGAAACTTTGGTAGATGTTGATAATAAAAGATACTATGTTTCATGGAAAGAGAGTCAATTGTCAAAGCATGAAAATCCATCCACTCCCATAGTTTGTTTTGATACATTTTTAATGACTCAAAGGATTATAGTGCTATAGAAGAGGGTGATTTTAGTGATGACAATGAAAACACCATCAATTTTATAGGACCGAAATATAGAACTATTTTTTCACCAATAATGTCATTCGTAACCACAAATTTTCTAGAAGAGATGAAGACATATCCTAAGGTTTTGTAAGTCATGTGCTATAAGATCATAAATATCATGAATAGATATTGAAACCCTTTATGTTAGGTGTAATGCTAAAAAAAATGGTAAATTAATGTTATGATTGTTTAAACTTACTATAACCCAATAAATCGATAGCTTCTTTTAAAATCATTCAATTTTATAAGGAAAAATAAAAAACCCTATGGTAAATAAATGTAACACTCAATTTGATGATCTGTACCTTATACATAGTGGTGAAAAAAATTATGTTCAAAAGAGTTGTTTCCAAGTTTATCCATTTCTGCTCATTCAAAATCAAATATGTCAAGGAGGAAGCAATTATAAATTTACTTGAAGGAGACATGGTAAATGTTAAGGGATTATATGTCAATATATTTGGTGTACATATTTATATATTATCCATCCTTATTTCAAAATATGTTCCTAATCTTAAGGATTTATCATATAAAGGCCTGCTAAGCAATTTGCTGACATATTCACTTCTTCTCTAGATGTTAGATTCAAGTAATTCATAGATGAGCTTGAGGTGAACATCTAGGATGAATTATAATATAGATAAAACCAATTGATATATATATAGTTTATTTTTATTCCACTAATTAAAATGATTCAAAAAAGGTGATTAGAAGACCCTAAAATGCTCAAAAACATCAAAAATTGAATGCCCTTCTAGCTAGTTCATCAAATCAAAATGTTGATGAAGATATAAAATGATAATTTTTTATGGATGAAGTGGAAAATTTGAAAAATCATTTTTTAAAATATTATTATCTCAAAATAATTCCACTTACTTTATTCACATTTTAATGGCACAAAACTAGAGCCATAAATGAAGAAGACAAATAATTGTGTTAGATGCATTAACAATAAATTCTATCTTTAATGTTGGTGATGAATTTATGGATTTATATAAAATGAGATTTTATGGGATCTATGTCTATTATAATTCATATAAATAATCTTAAGGGTAACCAAGGAGCACTTGATATAGTCATAAATTAGACGAGACAAATGGTGACATTCATACAATAAATGGTAACACTGAGAAAGAGAGATATATCAAATATGGTCCTTATAATTGCTTGCTTATCAAGAATTGTTGAGGTAAATTTAAATATTTATTTAAATTTAACTCATCCTATAGGATAGGATATAATCAAATTTCCTCAAAGGCTTCTTCCCACATTCTATAGCCATAATTTAATATAAAAGAAATGTAACCAAAATTGTGAATTTTTTAAAATTCCACCAATGTAGCAACTAATTTTCAGAAAGATAATGACCAAAATATTCAAAAATAATTATATTTTAAATAAAAACTTCTTTTGTGCATGATAAGTGTAATTTTTATGAGTGTACATATTTGTATAATAAATATAGCACCACCACATGCCAAGAAAAACTCTCAAGACTAAAAGAGGAATAAAAATGGCACAATGAATACATTAGAATTTGTCATTAACATTAGTAATCCTAAAGATTACAATAAAAGGAATAGCCTCAAGGATTTTTTAGCATTATGCATGATAAAATAGAAAAACAAAAACTTTCATACTAAGGATGAGGTAAAAATCAAATTCAATAATTGATGTTATGAACATTCTTGTTAATTTGATTGTTATGCTCACACATGGACAAAAGATTGGGGTTTTTTCCACTTTGGCCTACCATTTATTGAATGAGGAGAAAACTACATAGTAACATCATTGTATTTGTGTCTCAATAAGATTTAAAAACCCATCATAGATTAGTATGGGGATTTATTTTATAATTCTGAATCATCTAAACAACTACTTCATGATGCACTTTTACAAAATGAAGTGTATGACAAATGTAAAAGGTGAAAGGAAAAAGTTTTCCATGCTAAATAAATTAGTGTTACTAGTAAAAGTCTTTCATTCAAAAAATATCCATGAATCCTCTAATTAAAATTGGATAACACTTCAAGTGACAATAAGAATCATAACTTATTTTCATTTACATAAATGTTTAAATTAAAAATGATATTCAACATTTTGTATGTAAGCTTCCTACCCATGGGACACACATAAGGATATATATGGGACTTTTGGAAGATTATAAGCATCATTATGAAAACTAGGCTCATTTTATTTGCCACATATCATGAGAACATATAGAACATGCCAAGAGGGTTCAAGTATATTCATTTATTATCTTATCTAAGAAGTGTATTACTTTAAGGTCTTCATGAAGACACACTTATTGTATGGAAACAATAATATAGTGGGTATTATCAAACCAAATATGTCCGTGTTCAATGTTTTGGATGATATACCAGTGATGGAATAAACAACAACAATAACTGATCACAATGATCTCATATAATCCAAATTTGGCATATAATGGATAATGTTGAACTAAACTTATCGAAAGAATAGCCTCCTATAGCATCTTTCAAACTACTCAAAGAAATAGATGATCTGAAAAAGGGAGTAACAAAATTTATTGAACCTTGGGAAAAAGTGAAATAATTGGAGGTAGAGAATATTAGATTATATATATAAAGTATCAGTAAAAAAATTGTGTGTTTTAGATAGACAATTTGTAAATTGTAGTAGGATGTCATATTTTTTTACCATAAAAAACAAAGTATAATGAGTCATGACATATATGACAAAATAATGGGAGACACACATTTTCATAGACAATACTACATTAATCAAGATATCCTAAGTAATAATAATATTTATATTGGGCTTATTTATGGAAGATATAAATAAGCATTCAATCCATTGATGGATGTGTATGTGGAACATATGCTTCTAGTACAAATAAAAAATGAAAGAGATATGGATGGTAAGGGTAGATGAGGATATTTAACTTAAACCACAAGGTGATAATGTTTATAAAAAGGTGAGGATTCAATATTGCAAGCCCTTGTGGAGAGAAGATGATAAAGCATTGTATTAGGACTATTTGATGCCTAATAAAACATGGATCAAATTAGATGAAATTAAAAAAGACATTGATGTGGATAGTTTCATATTCCCATGGATACCAAAAAATATATATAAAGGAATATTGATTAAGATTCCTAAAAAATGACTTGAAGCCATTATTTCATACCTTGCACTACTTTAACATGTCAATGACTATTAAGGTGAAACTAATGAATGTCATAAATTAATATGCAATATCATCTTGGTTTGAGATGTGTGTTTTTTGAAATTTATATTCCAAATAACACTCTAACAACTTGGCCTTGCATTTTTAACACAATTTTTTAATATGAATTGAAGATTTATATTGATTAATTCTATTTGACCACTTCTATTCAAGCTTCTTATTATTGACCCATTAATGGGGTAACTATATTTTATATCAAATATGAGTGTAAGACTAATATTTAATTCATATTTTTTTCATAATTATGTAGAGCTAATAATATATTTCAATTAATGTTCATGTATGAGATCAATTTTTTTTGAATAGTTTACATTTACTAGCATTATTCTACTTAAGCTCATGATAGATGTGCTACTAGTGATGGAACATTGTATGTTTTAGGGTTCACACTATGTTGTTGATATGTATTTTAAAAATAAATATAAGATAATTATGCAAGAAGGAGAGGGTTGTGATGTGTATAACTACAAATAAACTATTTCAAATTTAGGTTTGAGTCATCAGGAATGCATGAAGTCATGGAGGTATATTGTTTTCTCAAGGTGGCATAAAAATACACATATTCATTAAAATTTCCAATCCAATTTATCTCTCCATATGTTCACCTTTATGTGCTCACAATATTCTAACATATTAGGGATCATATGTTAACTTTAAAATAAAATTAAACTCCATGGACATGTTAATTAGTGGATTTCACATTAGATTATGAATGGGTCTGTTAGTCATGAAGATATCAAGTATGTTGTGGCATGAAACTAAAAATTGAGAACCTTGACTTAAATCATTTATGAGTGGATTCACATTTAGATATAAAATACAAAATTAATCAATAAATTGTTGTGGATAGCATCATCAAGGCATGGACACCAATTTTTTTGAAAGGGACGATTGATTGAGATACCTAAAAATTGATTTGAGGATTTTGAATCATACTTTGCACTATTTGAAGAGGGTAATGATTGTTTAAAGGTAAAACTATTAAAGGTTATAAATAAATATGTCATATCATATTTCCCTAAGATGTGTGTTTGTTCAAATTTCTATTCCAAAGCATGATCTAATAACTTGACCTTACATTTATACTGTTGTTTTTTATGAATTGAAGATTGATATTTATTTCATTGAATTATGTATCATACATGTGGAAGAATTACATTAATATCTTACAAATTTAATGGTATTTTTTATTAAATACGAGTGGAAGCGTAATAGTTATTTCAAAAAAATAGTTTTCATAATTGTAGAGATAATAATATATTAATTAATGTTAATCATGCATTGATTTTATATTATAAAAAATTTCAGTTATTGGAACTATTCTACATGATTTCATGGGAGATATGCATGTAGCGTTGCACCATAAGTTTTAGTGTTGACACTTTTTAATGTGTGTTTTAAGAACACAAGATATAAAATTTATTTATTTAATAAGGATAGGGGTGTGAAGTGTTGAACTACAAGGAAATTATTTCAAGTTTAGGTTTGGGTGGGTATGACAACTTATTAATAATGTCATTCACAGTCTCCAAACCTATTTAATCTTTATGTTCTCTCTATATTTCCTTCACATTATTGGCACACAAAATAAATAAACGTATAGTACCTATCATAATGGTACTATGGGGTCATAAATTCATGGACTCGCTCAGAGCACATCTAAACTTTAAATTAAAATGGTCATTCATGGACATGTTAATTTATATATTTCACATAAGTTTGATTGTGATTTAATCCATTAGTCATTAATATATCATGCATTATGTGGAATTAAACTAAATGTGAACCTTAATTTTGAACATTTTACTATGTTCATGAAGTGATTAATTATTACACATATCTCAGTATATAAAGTGTGAAAAATTTAAAGTGTGATAAATGTATGTAGTAACCACTTTGGCTTTAAAATAACATATCCATTCTATAAATATATTAATAATATGATAAATATAGGCCTATATTATTATATAGGTTAGAATGGGCACATGCCCATTCTACACATTAAGATATGAATAATGACCTCTAAACTAATAATATGAACAATAGAGTTGTATGTTCTTATATAGTGTAAAATGGGCATACACCCATTCTACACAAGATAATAAAAATGACAAGCTTGTTTTACATTAGGAAGATTGGAGAAGCTAAGTGTTTTAAAAAACTTTTACATGGTAATACTAAGTATACTATACATTGTTTAACTAATATTTTAAAATCTTCCATGCCATGATGTGATTGGTTAATTTATGGTAAAATTAGGATAAATATTAAATGTAACTATAATAACTATTAGGTAATAGTATTCCAACTATGGTGTCACATTATGTAAATTATCATGACCCATTTCAACTACTGGACTATGTTAAACTATTATCCCATTTCCCATAAATGTGAATTTAAAGGTGAAAAACTAGTTAAGATATTATTGTAGTTTGATTCCACACTAGACTTTTGAATCTAATAATAGCTATATTGGAATCCATTATCACACTAATTAAAAGCAATAATAATAATAATAATAATAATAATAATAATAATAATAATAATAATAATAATAATAATAATAATAATAATAATAATAATAATAATAATAGAATCAGATATACCATTGGTTAAAAACCATTAATTTAAATATGAAAATCTGATTTCAACAATTATAAAACCACAAATAGAAATATTTTTAAAATCCAAATTCTTTGGAATATGTCTAGATTTAAAGAAATGATGGTTTAGATGGTACCACCAAGGATATTATTTAATTGTGTGAAATATTAAGAGGGATGATTTTTTCATGGAGGTAATTGTAAATCACATAATACCAAGGTAGATAGGGACCAGAAATCTCACCTAGAAAGATGTCTAACAACTCTTTTAGTAGAGTGACAAGGATTTCTTATACCTCTAAACTATGATTTATTTTAATTTTAATGATTTTAGGAGTCATATTTGTTCCAATGTTAACATCAATGGTTTATTCAAAAATAAATGTATATTTATCTTGAAATTATGTCAGAAAATGGGTAAGGTTTAGTTATTTATCATAAAACATTTCACCAATAGCCTCATCCACAAAATCTTTTGAAGGATGTTTAAGGTTTCATGTTCTTTAGGACTAAGAGTATCCCGAAGTTTAACAATTTTAGGATTGTATTTTATTATAATGTTGGTGTATATGGTGTCCTAAACAAGTGATTTGGATTCATCTTGTAGTTATACCTATGTCAAGGAAAGGTTTAGTTCCTCCTCTACTAGTTCCTTAAAAAAAAAAATCATCAATAAACTCACCTTTCTTTTTTTTATTTTATTATTTTCATCTGATATCACTTCAAAGAGGTTTTAAGTAGGGGATAATATTTTTTCTAGATTTATTATGACTAAGGAACTCTTCATGTTCCCCAAAATATGGTGATGTATATAACCTTATTTGAAATCCATTTTTAAGATCACCTAGTGGAATGTCATCTCAAAGTCTCATAAATTTTGCAATGGCCTCATAATTTTAAAAGAGTTTGATAGGAAAGTGATTTTTTTTGTCATAATCAATGAGTTGAGGGTATTGGAGGTTGAGGTTTATGGTAAGGATGGTGGTGTTATTAAATTTTTTGGCAGAGGTAAGGTATTTATTAAGGATATGAAAGGAAATTATTTTGATGGTGGAAGATGTTTCCTCAAAATTTGTAGTAGTATCACTAATGTCCTCATATTTATCACCTAGGGGCTTATAACCAATGTTTTGATATTATTTTTTGCATGAATTTGGATTAGTTATCTAATTCATTATCCATGACATCCTAGTTACTTTCATGCAGAATTCATGTTTGTAACATGTTTGATATGGGACATTCTTTGCTTTGGAAAAAGGAGGCTAAGTTTTCATCATACAACCAAGAGTTATTGGAGATATCTATTTTTTCATTGGCAATGAATCCTACTTTGATAAAATTGGTTTATTTAAACTGATAGGATGTTTTTTATTTCTTCTTATTCATATGAGTCATAATAAGGCTTTTAGGAAACATGAGAAGTCTACACATATGGAAGGCATCTTGGAATTAATACTCTCCCAAGCCTTTGTCAAAAATATTGAAATCAGATTTGGGAGGTAGAGTTCTAAATGTAGATGGGAGTTAATCTAGGTATATGTAAGAGGAATGATTTTCTTTTTCTTGTGTCATGGATCTAATTGTTTTCAAAGATTTTTCAATGATAAAATAGTAGTTGATTTTTTTATACCACCCAAGGCTATAATAATTTATAATATTGAAAGGTTTTATGGTCACCATCATCAACTAATTTCATTCTCAAATATGTAAATATAATGCATTTATGAAAGGTGCATGGGATAGGTTACATAAAATGAATCCACAAGGTCAAATGAGGAGGATGTTATAGGGGAAATAAAGATAAATTAAGTAGAGAAAGGTTTTTAGTGTGACAAGGCCAACCATGGTAAGAAGATCTAAGGTTCATGTTGGTTCTATTTTTGCTTTATAATATGCCTTTATTGTAATGGTGATTAGATATAATGTTGTTATTGAGTAACCAAGATGTTTAATTTGGGTCATTGTGTGTGTGTGTGTGTGTGCCTAAATCATTGTCTACATGTAATCTTTTCACCTTAAATAGGTCCTAAAAATAAAAAAATGGATAGTCGATCATGCACTCCCCTAACAACCTCAAAAATGAAAAAATAGTTTTTCTAATGTGTATAGAGTTAAGCCTAATGTGTGACCATGTATTTTTTGACTTTGAATAAATGAAAAAAAAATACCTAACATTTATAGTCACACATATAGTGTATTTTTAGCATACGGTGGCCTAGAAAATCTATAGTTAGAAATCAACATATATGGAAACCTTAAAATAGTCCAATTTTTCTTTAAAAATAATATATTTGAAAAGAGGAGAGTGTGATTGATGTTGTAATAATAATTTTATAAAATGTCCCATTGAAACTCATGGATTTTTCATGATGGAAGTTGATTTTCTTATTTTCTTTCAAAAAACTCAAGTTGGATTGTTTGTTTGTAAGTCTAGGCCTTAGGCTTGAGAATCTAAGGTATTTCTTTGCCAAATAGAATATTTATTAAAACTAAACATAGAAAAATGTGTATGAAATATAAAATGTATATGGTATAATATGTTTGTAATACATTGAAGTAGCACCAAAAATAAAATATATCTAAGTATATTCATTTATGTTTAGGTATATCTATCATATTTTTTATTTTTTATTTTTTATTTTTTATTTTTTATTTTTTATTTTTTATTTTTTATTTTTTATTTTAAAGTGAAGTGTTTCAATATATATACGACTACACAAAGGACATAATGGATGTAGTGTTGTAATTTTGGTGAGTTTGAGCTTTTGAACATAATTTTGACTATATAAAATATGATTTGGGTTTCAACCAGCCCTAATTTCATCGTAGATTGAACGAAAGAGTCATTTTTTCAAAGGCGGAGGCATTATGGAAAATTTAAAATCATTGAACCTAATTGTGACTATAAGATGTGATTTGGGGCTAACTTAGCTTAGATTTTCAAACATTTAGAGTGAATGAGTGTATTCATTCAATTAGTGATGTAATCTGAGAAAAATTTAGCCTTGTGAACCTAATTTTGACTATAAAAGATGTAATTAGGGGCTTTCAATCCCAATGTCTTAAAAAAATAAACCAAATAATCCATTGGTTCAATATGAAATAAATTTGGTCTATTTTGATCACATTAAACTTAGATTTGATTATGTAATGTGATTCAAGGCTTAATTGACCCTAATTCCATCATATAATTATCAGAGATGTCACCAGGTCTAGATAATGTGAATAAAAAGGTCAAGATCACATGAGACAAAGTTTGTGTACACCACAATATTGTTGAAGCAAAATGAAATTACTCAAAGATAGTATTTTAAGAGACAAAAATAGTTGGATCAAAACCCAATATTTCATTAAGTGAAAAGGTCTCAAATGAGATGAGTACATACAGGAGACTAAGCAAGTAACTCCTCCACAAAGGGTGGTCAAGAGACCATTAGAATATACAAGCAATTCCTCCATAAAAGGTGGTAAACCAAGCCAAGAATAGATGAGTTACTCTCATACCTAGAATATCCAATCAAAGGAGTTATTCCTAATCATCCAATCAACTTAAACACATAAGTAAGCTTTTCCATGAATCTAGGAAACTCCAAGTAAGGGGAAAACTCCATAATAAATATAGGAAAAAGAAAAACCTTGATATAATACACCCCCCCCCCCCCCATAAACATAGCTTAGGTGGGTAGTATGAAAAATAAGTAGGTCCTAGTAAATAGGCTTGATCAGGTACCCATGTACAAAGAAATCTCTCATAAATTAGAGAAAAGGACAAAACCCATAGAAAAAACTCTCCCCTAAAAGACAGACATAGAAGAAGTGAAGAGGCTAAAATCCCCCCCCCTTGAAGATGATGTTTAGAATGATGTATATTGTACCCCAAAAAGATATCATAGATGAACGAACCTACTCTTGATGTAGGTTTTGGTAAATTATTGGTAACCTATTTTGAAGATTAGAAAAATCTTAATTTGATGACATGACCATGAATAAGATCCTGAATAAAATGCATGTGAATCTCAATGTTTTTGGTCTATTGGTGCTGAACCAAATTCCTTCATATATACATAATAGTATTTTCATAATAGATGATGGTGGGATATATGAAAGGAATACCAAAATTAGATAGAATCCCTTGAAGCCAAATAGCCTCAGTAGATGTGTCTATATCTCCCTTGTACTCTACCCATGTGGATGATATATCAATAACATTTTAATTTTTAATATATAAACTGATGGGACCATAACCCAAAGAAAAATTGTAACCTAAAGTGGATTTTTGATTTTTAGCACCAACCTAATTAGAATCTAAAAAACCAACCAAATTAACCTCTATGCCAAATCTGTATTGAATATTGAATGTATAAGAACCCTAAATGTATTAGAATATCTGTTTGGTTTTTTTCAATGTGTCTCATGGAGATACTACATGAATTGTGAAATAATGCCTACTGCATATGAAATATCAAGCCTAGTAGGTGTCAGATAAATGAGTCTACCAATAAGTTGTTGATATTGAGTGACATCCACCAAAGGTACAAAACACTCAACCTCAATATTAATTCATAATAGAAAGGGATTTATTTATGACTTATAATCAACCATGTGAAAATGAGCCAAAATATTGAAAGTGTACTTGTGTTATGCATGTCAAATCCCTAAATTAGACTCTGAAATCTTGATGCTGAGGAAGCAATGTAGAAGACCCAAGTCTATCATGTCAAATCTATCCTTTAGAGTGGTCTTCACTACTATAATAGACTATGAGGAAATCAAAGTGATGAAAATATCATCAAAATAAAGGACTAGTATCATTAAAGAATCATTTTTGCATAAGAAGTATACATTGGGGTCTACATGACACTTGGTATAACTTAAAGCAAGGAGGAAGGAATCTATCTTGGTATACCAATCCTGAGGGGCATTTTTTAGGCCATAGATATATTTCCTAAGTCTAAAAACTAAGGATGTATCCTAAAAATACCTAGGTGGTTACATCATATAGATCTCCTCTTTGAGGTCTCCATGAAAAAAGGAAAACTTCACATCCATTTAGTGCTCATCCCAGTCATGCATTATAATAGTAGATAGTGTGAGTCATATCAAAGTCATGTTTTCAATAGGTGTAAAGGTCTCTGGGTATTGAATGTCAATTACCTATGGAAAAATATTGGAAACCAATCTCACCTTATACTTATCAAATGATGCATCTAATGTAAACTTGGTCTGATATATCCACCTACATGAAATCATCTTCCTTCCCTTAGGAAGTTAAGTCAAATCCTAGCTATGGTTTTTTATTAAGGAAGGATATTCTTCCTGAAAAATAGTATCCCACTTAGTTATTCCTAAATCATAATGTCTATGGATTTAAAATTGAATCAAATAAAGCATCTCGAACAATATGATAATCTACCCAAGTATGTCTATCATTTTCTAGATCCCCTAACCAAGAGCCTACACTCTAAAGTTTAAGTCTATCTCAAAGGGGTCCAGATACCCAAGTATGTCTATCATTTTCTAGATCCCTTAACCAAGTGCCTACACTCTAAAGTGTAAGTCTATCTCAAAGGGGTCCAGATATGGGTATGTCAAGTGTTGATTCCTCATCCTCTAAAATATGACTATATTTGGATGTATAATACTCCCCATCACTACCCTCAATGGTAGAACTAGAATTAGAAGAAGACCCTAGATTAGGAGCCTTTTTTGGATGATTTGAGTCAGAATAAGGATCACCAAGTATAAGTGAATATAATGAAGTATAAGAAGTGTCAAGTTTTGAGTCTTTGAGACTCTCCTAAAAGTAAACACTTATTAATATGAATATATCATGTGTGGTGGGATGTATAATGTAATACCCCTTGACATCATCTAGATAACCTACAAATATGCAATGCTTAGACTAAGGTTCCATAACTTTGAGTTTCTTCTTTGGTATGTATGCCATATATGGGGATATAAAAACCTTAAATTTATCAACTATAGGTTTATTTCTATGCCAAGATTCAAAGGGAGTTATGCCTTTAAAATATTTTTGAGGAACTGTGTTTTGAAATTAATAAGCATAATTAATAGATTAATCCAATAATGAGGTGCCAAGGACTTAGAGTGGATCATACAAGTATCCATCTCTTTCAAGGATCTATTATTAATTTATGAAACTCCATTATATGAAGTTTTATAATCAAGTGTCTATTTTAAATCAATCCCATATTTGGTGCAAAACTACTCAAATCTATTGCTAACATAGTCACCTCCATTATTCGTTCAAAGAACCTTGATGGTTTTCTCATATTGTTTCTCAACAAGTGACTTAAAGCCTTTAAAATATTCAATCACTTCATACTTTTACATAAGTAATTAGACCCATGTATAACTCAATAAATTATCAATCAAAGTGATAATGTACTTAGCCCTTGTAAAAGATAGACTGGGAACTAGCTCAGATACATCATTATGTACTAAATCTAATGCTTGTGAATCCCTCTAAAATTTTTCTTTGTCAAATTTTGTTTTAGGATAATTTGTAAGAGATCAACCCTTAAAAACTCCCTTAGAGAATCGGATTCAAGGTAAGCCTATGACCATGCCATTTTTTCTAATTTATTAAAGGTATAGGTAGTTAATGTGTCCAAACCACTCATGCCATAATTTTATAACTCCATCTGGATGGGTTAGTAATTCAGTTGAAGAAGAATTAGGCGTAAATTGTGATAAGGTGTATAACCTAGATTGGTGATTTATCCTACCCACTACCACTATTTAATCACTATGCAACTAGTTGATGATAATTGAATTTGGTAAAAATATAACCCTCATGCCATTGTTGATATGAGTGATTTGATACATTGATAGGAGATTAGTTGAAAGAGAAGGGACACTTAGAACATTATTTAATGTTCCTCCTTCCATTTCAATATACCGTCTCACTACAATAGGTACTAATGTGTCATCACCTAAACTGATAGAAGACATGTTACAAGGCTCTAAGGAAGAAAACTCAACTATTGAAGAACCCATTTCATGATAATCACCCAATTCAATAACCCATGCAGGTGTTGAATCTATAAATACTACAAGAGCCTTACCCTTTTCTCTCTCTTTACCCTTTCCCTTTGCCTTGGAAGAATCTTAAGTTGATGAATTCTGATTGATAGACTCATGAACACCTATGTTATTCTTCTCTAGATGAGTTAATGATCTATTTTCTTGTTCATGCACTTGTGTTCATCATTCCCATTTTTATTATAGTAGGCACACTTAACCTTATCTTTATTAGATTTTTCATTGGAAGAGGAGGTTTTAATGGTCGTTTTGGTAGAGGTTGATTCTTTCTTCTCTTGATCCTTATTCTTATTATTCTTTATTTTAATTCTTTGATTTATCATTCCTAGTAGCTTGAGGTTTTTTGGTCTTGAATGTACCCATATAAATAAAATTATCTACTCCCTAGTTAAGTTAGTAATTAAAACATCTTAAGATGTAATTTTACATGTAACACCCAAAGCACTATTAGTGACATGGAAAGTAGAGACAAAGACTTAATAGTCAAGACCTAGTTTAGAGAGTATAGAAATAATAATTTGGTCACATTATTTTTTTATCCCACATTATTTCAACTATAATCTCAATGACTTAAAATTAGTAAATAAATCATAAAGGGTGTCAAATTTTCTAGTACTTATGTTAATGAATTCATTCTCAATTTTGTGAGCTCTCACCACATCTTTCTCCCCAAATAACATTCCTAGAATAGTCCATACATCATGGGGTGATTTGGCAAGCTCTAAGTGGAATAAGAGATCAGGTGTTATAAAAGACATAATAGACCATATGATTCATCACTATGTTTATACCACTTAACTTTATCTACATATATGCTAGGTTTAATTTCATCACTCATGGTTATTATATATAATCCCTTACTCCTTGAATCCATTTTAATGTTGATTTGAGTTTTAGTAGTAGTGAAAGTTGTTATTATAGAAATGAATGTGGCAGGAGAAAGAAAGAGTAACTCAAAATAAATTACACACCCACAACTATGAAATGGTTAACCCTCCTAAAAAATTTCAAATAATACACACTAAAAAATGTCAGGCATAACCAAAAATGCACCTAGAGCAACTAGTGAAAATGTTAAAAAGATGTGATTTATAAAACTAGGTGAGGATGTTGGGTTCAGTATAAAATGCATCGAAGATGAGTACACAATGTGAGCAAGTGAAAATATGAAGAGGTTTTAAACAATAACAATTTCTATTTAAATATTTCCCATAATATATTATTTTTATAAAAAATAAAAAAATCTCCACTAACAATGCTAAACTTGACCAATCCTCTTATGCATTACTTGTGCATTCAAACAAAAATAGCCTATTTGACCTTGTTTTAAATCAAGCTATTAAAAAAGGTTATTTAATATGCTATATATATATATATATTTTTTTAAAAACTTTAGGGAAAATTTTGAATAGACTTAGCTTGTTTTGGAAGAAACTATCAAGCCTTTTTAAATTATATATCAAGCTTATTTTGAAAAAAATCTCATGATTTTAAATGATAGCTTAACATTAATAAAAAACCATACACATAATTACCATGGGTGGCTCTGATACCATATCGGAGATGTTGCCAGGTCTGAATAACATGAATGCAGATGTTGAGATCACATGAGATGAATCTTATGCACAACACAATGTTATTGAAGTAAAATGAAATCACCCAAAGACAATATTACAAGAGAAAAAAAAATAAGTGGAGAAAAATCCAATCTTCCATTAAGTGGAAAGATCTCAAATGAGATGATTACATATAGGAGATAAATCAAGTAAATCTTATGCAATAATCAAGTAACTCTTATGCATTACTTGTGCATTCAATTAAAATTAGCCTATTTGACCTTGTTTTAAATCAATTTATTAAAAAAGGTGATTTATTATGCTAGATTTTTTTTTAATAATATGGAAAACTTTGAATAGACTTGACTTGTTTTGCAAGAAAATATCAAGCTTATTTTGAAAAAAATCTCATGATTTCAAAAGTTAACTTAGCATCAATAAAACACCAGACACATGATTACCATGGGTGGATCTGATACCATATCAAAGATGTCTCTAGGTCTAAATAATATGAATATAAAGGTTGAGATCACATGACACCAAGCTTGTGTACACCATAATGTTGTCAAATAAAAATGAAATCAACTAAATATAATATTTTAAGAGACAAAAAAAATGGAGCAAAACCTAATATTTAATTAATTGAAAATCTCTCAAATGAGATGAGTACATATATGATAGTAATCAAGTAACTATTTGATAAAAGGTGGTCAGTGTACCCCCAAAATAGATAATAAATCCTACACAAAAGGTGGTTAACATGCCCCCTTATAAGATAAGTAACTCCTCCATGAAAGGTGGTCAACAAGGCAAGAATAGAGGAGTAACTCACATGCTCAGAATAACTAGTCAAGGGAGTTACTTCTTAATCACTCGACCAACCTACACACATAAGGAAACTTCTCCATAAAAGTATGAAAACTCCAAGTGGGGGAAAAAAATTCATAATAAATAAATATGGGAAAAAATAAAAGCCTTACTCTAATAATAATGAATAAAATATTCATTTGGTTTAATGACAGATGTAATTTTGATTGTATAGGATGTGATTTAGGCCTCAATAAATTCCAATGTCATCATATAATGAATGAAATAGTTGATTAGTTCAATTTTGGAGGTAATTAGGGTCAATATGAGCCTCTTTAACTTGACTATGACTATAATATCTAATTTTAGGCTTTATTGGCTTTGATTTCATCATCGAGTGATCTAATTAGTCAATTGGTTTAATCAGTGACATGATTTTGAAAAAATTGAGCCACATGAACCTAGTTTAAATTACATACGATGTGATTTGGATAAAACTTGATTGTAATTTCAATAATGAAACAAATAGTTGATTCATCAATCTTGGATCTAATTTAGGCCAATTTGATCCCCTTCAACATAACTACAAGAGTAGGATATGATTTAAGGTTAAGTTAGCTTCAATTCTATCATGAATTGATTCAATTACTAAATTATTATAATTCGAGACATGAAGTGGGTAAAATTGAGCCCTATGAGCCTAATTTATATTTAAATAGATTGTATATGCTGCAATTTACTTGATATACCCTAATTTTATCACAAATTCAAATTCATAGGTAATTAAGGCCAATCTAAACCAATTGAACCTAACTATGAGTATAGTATGTGATTTGGGGTAAAATTAGCTAATGCTTCCTAACATATTGAGCCAATTAGATAATTATTACAATTAGTGATGCAATTTGGACAAAATGAAACCCTTTGAACCTAATCTAGACTACATAATATGTAATTTCAGGGTCAATCAACCTGAATGTCATAACAAAATAAACCAAATTGTTAACTAATTCAATAATGCTAGAAATTGGGGCCAATTTTAGCACCTTAAATCTATGTATATGAGCAAGATGTGATATGTGGCTAAGTTATCTTTGATTCCATCATTAGTTGATCCAATTAGTCAATTAGTGTAATAAAAGACATGATTTGGGCCAAATTGAGCCTTGTTAGGCTGATTTATGGTTCTATCAACTATATAGGAAGAATCATATGGCTTAATCCATACTAATCTCATCAAAAATATATATAAGTAATTGGGGCCAATATAAACCACTTGAACCTAACTAAAAGTATAAAATGTGATTCGGGATAAATTAGCTCATATTTCCTAACATATTGAGACAAATAGTCAATTTTTGAAATCAATGATGTAAGTTGTATGAAATTGAACCATGTGAAACTAATTTTCATTGTATAAGATGTAATTTGGGGGTCAATCAACACCAATGTCATAACACCCTAAACTAAATAATGAACCAATTCAATCACCAAGAAAATTGGACCAATTTAAGCCCCTTCAACCTAATTATGACTTAAAAAATTGATTTGGGGTGAAATTGACCCAACTTTTTTAAAAATGTTGTCATAAGGCCAATTGGGGGTAATGTGAAGCCCTTAAACCTAACTATGAGTATAATATTCTATTTAGGGCTAATTAAACCATATGTGGACCTAATTTAAATTATATAAGCTATGATTTGGACATCAATAAACTAGAATTACATCACATAATATTCTAATAACATAGTTATATAGTATATTAATATATAAACATAATGCATACACATTCCTTTCACAATAGACACAACTATTTATCCAACACTTTTTTACCTCTTTCCAAAAAAATCCCCACATACATTCTCTACATCATTCTTGACCTACACAGTAGAAGACAAAAAGTATCAAGTTGCTTTTCAGACCCTACCATCAAAATCTATCAAGTTTGTTTAGTCATGGGTGATGAATCTTGTTCAAATAAGAGGAAAAAATTAAATTACAAAACATTAGATAAATTATAAGTGTTGAGAGAAAAACAAAGGGTATGAATGCACACATTTCACTCAATAGAAGGTTCATATACAATCCCTAATGAAAATTAATATCATATGTAATGATGAAATGGATAATGATGATGAATGTTTACCTAAAATTCTAAATTATTATGTAAGTCCACATTCAAAGTATGAAGTTTTTAATTTTATTGATGATGAATTTATGCATGATGATTTACCCCTAAATATGAATAAAGTTACTTGGAAACACAAAATAATTAAATTAATAATAAATAAAATTCTATGAAAATACTAAATATTTAAGTTACAATCAATTATATCATGTGATAAAATAATATAAAAAATAGTAGTGAACATAACAATATGGAAACACCATCTCGGCAAATTTTACCATTAGTAACACCTCCAAAGATTTTGCATAGAAAATGCAAATAGTTAATTAAATATGATGAAAACATTTTAAAACCAATGCATAATAAAAATGTCTAAATGCCATTCAAGAAGAATAGTTGAAATAATTTGGGATGATTTACTTTAAAAATTAAAATTTGGTAGTTAAAATGTTAACTACTTATTTCATTGATGGAATTGATTAAGATGAGACCTACAATGTATGCCTTATGACTAAGGACATATAATATGGATGGTGAAAATAAGGAAATTATTAAAAATATACATTATGAATATAATATTATATTCATGAAAAGATGTAAAAATATAGTAACACTATTTGAAACATTATTATAACTTTTGTAGTAAGTGGTCAAACATAGAGAAAATGATTGATTTTAAAAACTATTTGAACACTAAACATAAGTAGAAAATAGTAGTGAAAATAATTGGGATACATAAAATACTTATATGTTCCAATACTAGTGAGCTTTGGGAATTCTATGGTAGACTTCCATGAAAATACAAAGATATAGCTGATGCTCTCAAATGTTTACTTGTAAAATTTTGGAAAGACAATACAATTATTTCACCTAATAAAAGAGATGTAGTGAAAAGAAGAGTTGGTTCTCGTAACTATGAACTAAAAGTGAAACATTTCCTAGATATGACCCAAATACAATTTTAATCTATGTTTTTACAAAAGCATCCAAAATTTTCTATTATTCAAAAATAGTTTTAGATGGCCAAACCATTCTATGTAGAAATAGACACCACTTGTTGTAGGAAGAATGTTGAATATTCAAGTCAATATGATGGGTTTTTTTTATGTATGTTTTATTTTGAATATCGAGAACATTTTATAGGAGTGTGGTATGTAAGTTCCACCAAAATTATCAAGGGAATTTATTCAAACCATTTTTTGTGAAAGAACAAATGGACAATTTTATTATAACAAAACATGTTTGGATGGAACTTTCAACATTTGTAGTCGATTTCCAAAATTAAATAAAAAGTATCCATAAGTAGAACTAGACAAGAATTAGTTGGTTTTATCAAATAAAAATCCATGAAATATCAATTAAAATATGGCAAGGAATAGTGTAGGTATGAGCTTGTCAACAATTAAATACCTATATCATAATTTATGGTCAAATTTAAGGAGAAACATTTTTATGAGTATGTAAGGCACACACAAAAATCTATATGGTTGGATGAAAAAATTAAGATAATCAAGGACACATTCCCACTTGGTATTATTGTTTCATTAGTCTACTTTTTTTTAAATTACCATTCAAAAAATAAATGGAATTCCAGTCATAATATTACAACTCAGTACATGTTGTCATATTTGTACTTATAGTATTCATGCATGAACCTAATAATACATAGCAAGATCAAATAATATAATAGGGTACCATTTCTATGTTAGTGATTATTGATCACATTGTACATAGTATGTGCAAGGTTATTTTGAGATGTTATATGGAAATTTGACGAAGAGGAACACTACTTTCAATTAATATTATAATCATTTAAACAATTACACATCATAATTTAAGAATGCACAAATGTTTTACTGATTTAAAACTAATGGGTAATAAAATTTCTGACAAGCCCTAATTTCAACATAAAATGAATGAAATAATTTTTTTTAATGGTGGAGGAAATTAGGACCAATTTGAACATATTTAACCTAATTGTGATCATATGATGTGACTTAGGGCTAAATTTACTTAGATTTATTAACATATTGAGTGAATGAGTAAATTAGTGTAATCAGCTATGTAAATTGAGCAAAATTGAGCCTCATGAATGTAATTTTTATTATAAACGATGTAATATAGGGATCTCAACCCCAAAATCATAAAAAAAAAATATACCAAATAGTCTGTTAGTTCACTCTAAAGGAAATTTGGGATAATTTGAACCTATTCAACTTAACTATGACTATAAAATGTGATTTAGGGCTTAACTAGCCCCAATTCCATGAGAGAATGAAGAAAATAATCATTTTGTTCAATGACAAATGTAATTTTGACTTTATAGGATGTGATTTGGGCCTCAATAAACTCCAATATCTTCATATTATTAATGAAATATTCAATTGGTTCAATTTTGGAGGCAACTAGCATCAAGATGAGCCTATTAAACCTAAATACAACTATACAATGTGATTTGAGAACTATTTTTCTTTGATTTCATCATAGATTGAGATAATTAGTTAATTCATGTAATTAGTGACATGATTTTAAAAAATTTAAGCCACATGGACCTAGTTTCAATTATATATGATGTGATTTGGAGTGATATTGACCATAATGTAATATTATAATGAAACAAGTAGTTAATTCATTCTATCATGGAGGCAACTCAAGCCAATTTGATCTCCTTCAATGTAAATATAAGAGTGAGACATGATGTGGGGATAAAATATCTTTAATTTCATCATGAATTAATCAAATTATTGGATTGGTACAATTTGAGATGTGATTAGGGATAAATTGAGCCTTGTGAACCTAATTTATGGCTTAATTGATTGTATAGGATGTAACATATAACTTAATCAAACCTAATTCTATCATAAATTCAAATTAAAAGGTAATTGATGCCAATCTAAACCCTTTGAATATAACTATGAATAGAGGATGTGATTTGGGGCTAAAGTAGTTCATATTCCTTAACATATTGAGTTAATTAGTTAATTATTATAACTACTAATGCAAGTTGGATGAAATTAAACCCTTTGAACATAATTTTGACTAAAAAATATGTAATTTGAGGTTAAATTTACCTCAATGTCATAATAAGATAAACCAAATAGTCTACCAATTCAATCATGAAGTAAATTGGATTCGACTTGAGCCCCTTCAACCTACCTACAAGAGTAAGACATGATATGGGGCTAAGTTATCTCTGAATCTATCATTAATTGATTTAATTAGTCAATTTTGTAATTAGAGACTTGATTTAGACTAAATTGAGCCCTATAAATGTAATTTATATCTCAATTGATTATATAGGATGTAACATATGGCTTAATTGACCCTAAATTTATTACAAATGTAAATACATAGGTAATTGGGGCTAATATGAACCCCTTGAACTTAACTACAAGTATATGTTATGATTTGGGCTAAATTAGATCATATTTCCCAACATATTGTGACAATTAGTTCATTATTGTAATCAGTGATGCAAGCTGGATGAAATTGAACCAAGATGAAACTAATTTTTACTATATAGGATATAATTTGGGGTTAATAAACCCCAATGTCATAACACCCTAAACCAAATATTCCACTAATTCAATCAAGAAGGAAACTGGGACCAATTTGATCCCTTTAAACTAATTATCACTATAAAATGTAATTTAGGGCTCAATTGACCCAATTTTGTCATAAATGTAATAATAAAGGTAATTTTGGGTAATATCAACACATTTAACATATCTTCAAGTACAAGATGTATTTGGAGTGAATTTAACCATGTGTGAACTTAATTTCAACTATATAGGATGTGATTTAAACATCAATCAACCCCAATTGCATCGTATAATATTATAATAACATAGTTATATCATTTATTACTATATAAATATAATGTGTATGTGTTCCTTGTATAATATACACAATTATTTATCTAACATGTTTTTTACCTCTTTCAATATTTCTATCCCCATTTACATTCTCTACATCATTTTGTGCCTTTCATAGTTGAAGATAAAAAGTATCAAGTTATTTTTTGGACCCCACCATCATAAGTTATCAAGTTTGTATAATCATGGGTGATGGATCTTTTACAAATAATAGGAAAAATTAAAGTTCAAAACATCAAATAAATTATAAGATTTGAGAGAAAAATAAAGGGTACAAATTCTAACATTTACCTCAATACAAGGTGCATATATTATCCCTAAAGAATCCAATGTCGTATGTAATGATAAAATGAATAATGATAATGAATATTTACCTAAAAGTCTAAATTATGTTGCAAGCCTATATTAAAATTATAAAGTTTTTAATTTTTATTATGATGGATCTATGCATGATGATTTACCCCTGACGAAGAATAAAACTACATGAAAACACAAAATGATGAAAGTAACAATGAGTAAAATTCCATAAAGACACTCAATAGTGAAAGAAACAATGAAGTATACTACATGATAACAAAAAATGAAACAAATAGTAGTGAACAAAATGATATGGAAATACCATCTCAAAAAATTCCATAATTAGTAGCACCTATAAAGATTTTTCATAGAAAATGCAAGTACTTAATTGAATTTGATGAAAACATTTTAAAACCAATACTTAATAGAATGTTTGACCACCATTCAAGAAGAATAAATGAAAGAATTTGGGATATTTCTTTGAAAAATTAAAATTTGATAGTTAAAAATATCAATTGTTTATTTCATTGATCAAATTCATTAATATGAGACCTATGATGTACGCCCTAATACTAAGAACATCTAATATGGATGGTGAAATTGAGGAAATTATTGAAAATATGCATTCTGCATATTGTATTGTAGACATGAAAATATGCAAAAATATAGTAATGCTACTTCATGCATTTATATAAATTTATAATAAGTGGTAAAATGGGGATAAAATAATTGACTTAAAAACTAACCAATTACTAAGCATAAATATAAAAATAGTAGTGAAATAAATTTAGATATGTAAAATATGTATTGATGTCAATACCAATGAGATCTAGGCATTCTCTAGAAGACTTTTGTGAAAATACAAATCTATGGATGATGCTCTCAATTATTTATTTGCATAATTTTGTAAAGATAATACAAGAGTTTCACCCAATACAAGAGATGAAGTGAAAAGAAGAGTTGGTTCTTGTAACCATGAACTGCATCTGAAACATTTATTAGATATTATGTAGACACAATTTTACTCTATGTTTTTATAAAAAGATCCACAAATTTTTATTATTCAAAAATATTTTGAGATGACCAAAACCTTCTATGTAAAAATAAATCACACACGCACCACTTGTTATTGTAGGTAGGCAACATGTTGAATTTTCAATGCATAATGATGTTTTTATTCATGTATGTTTCACTTTACATACTATAAACATTTTTCAGGAGTGTGGCATGAAAGTTCCACCAAACTTAGCAAAGGAATTTATTCCAACCATTTTTTGTGAAAGATCAGATGGATAATTTTTTATAACAAAGCATGTTTGGATGTAACTTTCAAAATTTGGGGTGGACTTCCAAAAATAAAAATTATATCCATGAGGAAAGTACAAGTGGAATCAGACAATAAATATTTGGATTTATCTAATTCGAATCCATGACATGTAAAATAAAATATGGAGACTAATCTAGAAGGTGTGAGCTTGTTACAAAAAATACCTACTTTAGAATTTATGTTCAAATTTAGGGATAAATGTTTTAATGAGTATGCAAGGTACACACACATAGATATATGGTTGGATAAAAAATTGAATATAATAAAGGACAAATTCCAACTTGGTTTTATTATTTCAGTAATTTAATTTTTGAGGAATTACACATTCAAACAATAAATGAAAGTTTAATCACAATATTATAACTTAGTACATATTTCCATATTTGTACATATAGAATTCGTGCATGCACATAATATTACAAATCAAGAATAAAAAATAATAAGAGAGTACCATTTATATGTCAGTGATTATTAATCACATTATACAAAGTACATGCAAGGTTGTTTTGATATGTTCTATGTAAATTTGAATGATAGAAACATTAATTTTAATCAACATTATAGTTGGTTAAACAATCGTACATCTCATTTTAATAGTGCAAGAATGTTTTACTGGTTGAGTAAGATGCATGTTAACACTAGCATAAAAAATATTTGGAGTTTCATCAAGGTTTTCCATGGAAAATGGGAGCATGATGGTGTTGGATCATGTGAAATAAGAGTAATTAAAAGAGAGGAGTTGAAGTTTTAATATGGAACTATTTTTACTAATGTAAAAACCATTATTGAATGGTGTAATGAGAAAATAGGCCATGGTGCTCAATAAAATTTTAATGTTTTTATATATTTATAGTTGATAGACGAAGTAAAATTGGAAACATATCAAGATTTTATGATTTAAATGAGATAAAGTAAGGTATTCTCATTTTGTATCTAAAATGTAGGACCTTGGACTATTCATATGAGGCACTTGGCCTTTTTTTGTTCTTC
Source organism: Torreya grandis (assembly GCA_037957365.1). Lineage (NCBI taxonomy): Eukaryota > Viridiplantae > Streptophyta > Pinopsida > Cupressales > Taxaceae > Torreya > Torreya grandis. The sequence continues at coordinate 1,806,317 of JARHVA010001810.1, read as the reverse complement.
ATGCATGGACTTTTTTGGAATGAGTGTGAGTCACAGAATGGTTGGATGAATGGATCTAAATATATCTAATTCCAATAAACACATATAAGGTTCCACTAACATTACAACTTACTAAAATTAAATCATCATGACTCTTACCATGTATTTTATTTAGTACAACCAAGTAGAATATTATTCATTATTTGATAAATTACTATTATCTATCAACATTGATATTAAGTTTTATATTTATTTTTTGATGCAGGGCATATTTTTGTAGTTATTGTAGATGAGAAAAACAAATATGGAACATATTACTAATTATTTTGGTGTGTAGAGGAATATAATAAATTGACTTCCCTAGACACAAATGGGGAAAACATTAACTATCCGACCAGGTATGTGTTAGCCATTAGAACTTGGACTCAAAAATATCCTATTAGAATTTCAAGTTTATTTTTGTTTGAAGACTATGAAATACATAGGAAGATATTGCACTATAAAAATTTGGTTCTTACAACAAATATTCAAATATCATGGGAATCCATTAAACTACAATCTATGGAAGGTTCATGAGTCTTACCATGAAGGTATTCTTTTTACTATCAAAATTAGAGTAGATCCTAGTGGTTCATTGGATTGAAATTCTAAGGTATGCTAAGTTTTCAAACATAAATGTATTTAATTTTACCACATTTATTGATTTTGTAAGTAGTGCATATAAATTTGAATTTTAGTTAATAACATTTTATTTTAGGTTAGTGGTGACAAATAATCTTCCAACTTCATGTGTTTTACATTGTTAATAAATAATTTCATATTTTGGAAGATAAGAAAATCTTAATAAAAATTCAAGAGATAGTTGATGTCGTTATTACAAAAATCCATATTATTTTGAGGCCATAATGAGTACTCTGTCTCCTTAAATGGTGGATTTAAAGTTTGTTATCAATATAGTAGATGTGATTTGCCTACACAAATGCATCGGAAGTGAATACATTTTCTAGGGGAGGTCTTCAAAGCATAAATGTGAGTTGGATTTGTCTATCTTGACTGCATAAAGTTTGAATTTTAACATTTATTACTAAAACATCTACCACATAATTGTTTCCAATTTTTTATCCTCATGCTTTGGTTTGAAATTACAATGATTTAACATGCACATGAGGGTTATTTCAGTTCATGCAAATGACTTATGGTTTTTACTTTAAGCACATGTAAAGTTCACCTAAAAAACTACATTTTTTCATAATAGGAAGGGAATTATTGAGGCTAAAGGTACTCTATATTTTGATTGAGCATAGTCAGAGGATAAAAAACTTGTCCTAGGTGTTATCTACCATGCCCAACATGGTGGTAGTGCTAGGTTTTATCTATAAATCACTTTAGGTCGAGATATCTAATTACTACTTCAATGTTGACAACATTTATTGTTCGTGTTTATGCACTCCTAAGAAACTATAAAAACATGCACATGTGTGGATTTAAATAGGTTGTGAATTTTTTTATCATGTGTCATTTACCAATTTTGATGTGTTGAAAGTGATGGATTTGTAGGAGGGGGTCTCAGATGTGGAAATGTTAGTTGGAGGTTAAGAACTTGTCTCTTAAAAGTTACATTTCAATATTTATTACTATATATTCTTCCAAGGATTCACCTACAAGATTTAATCCCTATGATATAAAGTGAAATTACAAATCTTACACACACATATATATATGAGGATTTTTTCAATTTGTGTAAATGACTTATGATTTTTATTTTATGCAGATCTGATGTTCACCTAGAAAATTTCAATTTTGTCATATTGGGAAGGGTGCTCATAAGGATGTAAAAGGTACTATGTATTTTTATCAAGAGTGATCAGAGGTAAATAACATATTACTATACATTATCTACCACTACCAATGTGGTCAAAGATCCAGTTTCATCCACAAAGCACTGGAGGTAGAAATCTCCAACTTTCACTTCAAGATTGACAACATTTTTTGTTAGTGTTTTCATGCTCCTAATCAATTGTAAAAACACATCTAGGTGGATTTATATATTTTGGTCTTAGGATCACATGCCATTTTTTATTATTATTATTATTATTTTTTTTTTTGTGTGTGTGTGTGTGTGTGTGTGTGTGTGTGTGTGTGTGTGTGTGTGTGTGTGTGTGTGTGTGTGTGTGTGTGTGTGTGTGTGTGTGTGTGTGTGTGTGTGTGTGTGTGTGTGTGTGTGTGTGTGTGTGTGTGTGTGTGTGTGTGTGTGTGTGTGTGTGTTGGTTGGAAGTGAAGGATTTACAAGTGGATGTCCTGAAAAAAGAAATGTCAGTTAGTAGACAAGAACTTATCTATTGATTATATAAAAATTATAGTTGAACATCAATTACTATGGCATCTACCTAATATTTTTATCCAAGGTTAGATAAATTTGATATGGAGTTAAATTACAAAGATTTTACATGTATTGGAGGTTATTTTGGTTCTTTAAAACTTATGGTTTCTATTTTACGTGCATTTGAAGTTTGCATAAAAAAACATTTTTTTCTAATATTGGGAAGGTTGTTCTTAAGGTCAGATTAGATAATTTATCTCTTTATCATGTGTCATTGGAGGTTAATAACCTATTCTTGGATGTTATCCACCATCCCCAACATGGTGGCATTGTCAATTTTAAGGCACAAATCACTGGAGGTGGATATCTTCAAATGTTACTTCAATATTGAAAACATTTTTTTATCAATGTTTCCACACTCTTAGAAGCTATAAAATCATGCATCTAAGTGTATTTGGAGGTCATGTTCATGGTATCATGTGTCAATTACATATCCTAATGCATTAAAAGTGATGTATTTGTAGGTGGAGGTCTTAGAGATTGAAATGTCAATTGGAGGACAATAAATTATCTCTTGACTACACAAAAGTTACAATTTAACACTGATTAGTATGAAATCTTCCATAAATTTGTATCCATAGCTAGATCCCTATGACCTGGAGTTAAATTATAGGGATTTTACATACACATGAGGGTTATTTTGATTCATTTAACCAACTTACAAATTTTGTTTTACACACTTCATAAGTTCACCTAAAAAACCAAAACAAATCATATTAATAAGGGCATTCTTGAGGCCAAACTGGGTACTCCATATATTCACCAAATGTGACCATAGGCCATGAACCTATTCTTAGACATTATATTCTATCCCTAATGGTGTGGAAGTTCTATTTTTTATCCATGAAGCACCAAATATGATCTGCAACTTTCTCTTCAATATTGACAATATTTTATCAGCATTTGTACACTCCTGAGCAACTATAAAAACATGCATTTGTGTCAATTATGAGGTCATATTCATGGGAACACATGTTATTTTCCTACAAATATGTGTTTGAAGTGATGTATTTTCAAGTGGATTTCATGAAGGTGGAAATGTCAGTTTAGGGATAAGAACTTGTCTCTTGACTACATAAAAGTTGCACTTCATCATTTTTTACTATGATATCTACCATAGATTTGTATCCAAGGTTAGATCAATTTATTTTGGGGTTAAATTATAGGTATTTGACATGAATGTAAGGTTAATTTTTACTCATGAAAAAACCTACATTCATTTTTTATGTGCATTTGAAGTTCACCTAAAAGACTACAATTTTATTGTATTGGGAAGGGCATTCTTGGGGTTGGTATGGGTACTCCATCTCATGATCAGGTATGATTGGAGGCTAATAACCTAGTCCTAGATGTTATCCACCACCCTCAACATAGTGGTAATTTTATTTTTTAGACATAAATCACCAAAGATGGATATCTCTAAGTGTCACTTCAATATTGACAGCATTTGTTCTCAGTGTTTATGAACTCTTGAACAACTATAAAAACATGCATCTAGGTGGATTTTGAGGTTTTGGTCATGTTAGAAAGTGTAATTTTATTACATATACATGTTAGAACCACTGTATTTTCAAGTGGAGGTCAAATTGTAAGTATAAATATTAAATATGATCATATTATAATGAACCACAACACTCGATGTCTTAGATTATGAGCCACAACACTCAATAAAGACTAATATCACACTAGTAAAATTTGGCAAATAAATGACTACATGACTAAACCTTTTAGTTACGATAACTAAAAATAACTAAATTCTACTAATATTTTTCAATATAGCTATAAATGACTAATTTAATTATCAAATAAAAAATGCAATTTAATAATTAGTCACACAAATAAAAATGAATAAATAATTAGTCACACAAATAAAACATAGACAATATGATATTAATGTGGGTAATTAAAAAGGTGTTTATAAATGTAGCTGATAGATGCAGAGACCTAATTATACACACAACTAGACTAAGTCCATATGCCACTACGTCAAACTGGTTATGCTTTACTATTAAAATTTCACTAACTAAATAAATTAATTAATTGGACATTGAAAAGCTAATTTCATAAATGACATGCTAAGCAATTAATAATCGCTATTTCTAAATACTTCAATATTATTTACATTTCTTTAAAAATATTAATCATAACTACATTATGGTATAAATTTGACTATTAAGGTGTCGTTAGTTGTGTTAAAATATTTAATTAATCTTTAATAATCATCATTTTTAACCAAATAATTAAAAAACACCTTATAAAAATCAACAACGACGGTTAATTATTTTAACTTATAAAAATTTATCCATCCAAATAAAATAAAATAATTTCAAATAACTAAATCCAAAAATAACTTTAATAAACTAATTGATAATAATTAATTTCAAATTTAGCATAAAAATCAAAATATATTTTCCATTAATAATTAAATATTGTTTATCACTAAGAATTATAAAAAATAATGGTATTTAATTATTAGTGTAGGAGGGTTACCCATGAAATAATTAAATAAATGTGAGCCACCAAGAATAAATTTAATTAACTTTAAATTTAAATTTTAAAGTCAAAAGTCTTTTTCCCTCCCACTTGCAAGTGGACGAATGAGTGAGATCCATAAGATTGAACTATTCTAAACCCTAGGATCTAGGTATTCTTAGAAAACCCTAAATTTACTTATGACACAAATAAAAATTATTTTTTTCAAACCTATTTCTCATTTATTTATTTATTTTCTCTCACAGGTTTGTAGGTTCAAACTATGGAGGAAGCTCAAAATAATTCACTCCAATATGAAAATCATATTGCTTGCATGTATAAACTCAATGTCAATATATATTTTTCCTTTCTTTAAATTTTCTTTTTATTACTTATATTTCTATAATAAATCCATATTATTTATATATATTTGATTATCAAAATCATATATATATATTCTAAAATAAAAATACCTGAGTTCATAATAAATTATAATGTGTTATAATTTATTTTTATTTTTCTATTTTTTTTTAAGTTATTATTTTATTTTATTTTTGTTAAATAAAAAACTACATTTGAGGATTTTATTTTATTTTATTTTATATTTTTTTCTTTAATTAAAGAAAAAATTGTAGGGTCCATGGGCTGTCCTAGGCCTGCGAGCTTGGCGTTGGCCACAACCCTTTCTTTTATCTGTTGGGGGTGGGGTAGCCAACTTGTCGAGCTCTCCTTCCCCCATCTTATTTTTTTAATTATTATTTTTATTATATATATATATATATATATATATATATATATATATTATTTTATTAGTCTTAATAATTAATTTATATATTATTGAAAGTATATATATATACATATATATATATGTATGTATTTATTTATTTATTATATGTATTCAAGTTTCAAATGGTAATCATATATATATATATATATATATATATATATATATATATATAATAATTTTAGTCAAAATATATATAAAGATGAAAATGAATTTTGTTTTACAGGATGAGTTACTATCATTGCTGCATCACTACATAGGGCGATTGGTCAAGTATTGTACATTAACTACATTTAAACGAACTCTAAGTCATTTGAGGTGAACATAAACATAACTAAATTTGGATGGGACAATTAACATGCATGATTGAATGGCAAAATAATGATTAAAATGACTAAATATACTACCAATGGATGGAAATTAGTTAATACAAATGACTAAATATACTACCAATGGATGGAAATCAGTAAATAAAAATGATTAAATATACTACCAATTGAAGGTAATTAATGATTACAATGACTCAATAAATGACTACCATGACTAAATAAATGACCATTTAACAATAATCAATGACTAAATTAATGACTAAATATACTATCCAATTGATCAATCAAAACAACCAATAAATGATTAAAAATGGTTTAGTCATTAATTTGGTTGAGTTATAAATGACTGGTAATAAACTACTAATAGTCACGTGATCATGTTTGGTCATTTATATGCAATTTTTAGTAGTTTTTTTAATCATATATTGTTGTTTCTATATTAGTGTCATAATGCCAATAACATGATATTCAAACTTCCTAGAACTATAAGTGTAATATATCATTTATGAACTACACTAAAATTGAATGATCGAAGACATCGATTCAAAGGTTTATTCATACTTCACAAGAATAACTAACAACTAATAGATCCAACTACATATCCAAGAATTTGGGCCACAAAAAATCAAGAAGGATAAAATTATAAAGTTAGAAAGAACATTTTATAACTCCCCATAATAAGAAGCCTAAGATATCAATTGTGAACTATAAGAATACAAAAAGTGTACTAATTAGGATCTAGAATAAAACAAAAGTGGCTCACTTTATGATCCAATAAAACCACCACAACCTCAAAATAATCATATTAGTAATACTAATTTTCAAGCAAACCAAATTAGTCAAAAGTCACTCAAAGTAACTCATGGGTGAATCACATAGAAATGAACATAAAAAGACATAAACCTCCTAGAAATAAGAACAACATAAATGAACTAGGTACATGTAATCCAACATCAACCGAGAAGTGCCCATTGAAATTCTTTAACCTCCTAATAATAAGAATTAAACTTCACTAGAATCATATATTAAAATAAAATCATGCACATACATATGTAAGCCTAGAGTGCAGATTAACACACATCATCTCAAGCATTCTAAAATAAAGAACTCAAATAAAGTGTATGATCATGAAGAGTTGATTGTATTTGTATAACATTCTATATCAATCATCTATAGTAAATCAAATTTCATCCAACACCAATCTGTCATATGGGACCTCCAAGTGTCATCTACTCTAAACTATCCAAACCACCCACAAAACATCCAAGGATGGTATCTGCAAATGTCGTCCATAAATTCCAAATGATAAAAAAACATTTTAACAAGGGTATCCATAATATAATAGTGACAACATCATATCAAACATTTGGACCATACACAATGCAATTAAGGATGGTATTTATTCATTATCTATGGAAGTAAATCAAAGGATGACATCTTAAATATTTTAGCCTATAGATAATAAAAATAATGTAAAGATGGATAAAATTTTGGTCATATCATATCCATCCAAAAACCAACCAAAACATGAAATATCATCAATAAAGCTAACAAGGATGACAATATTGTCTACAAGTGGCCAAGGATAGTACCCCATTTTAATTATCACAAAGAAAATAATCAAATGGTGTAGCCCAAACATGAAAGGCACTTCACACTAATATGTGATTCTATCTCAGCCATAGTTCACAACACGTACTAAGAGACCTTGGACTTTGATCCTAAACTACATATCATGGATCATAGACTTTGACTCTGAGTATCTATTTCCCCTATAATACATGAGAAGATTATGGACTCTAATATAGAACTTGGATTGTATGATAGCATTGATTGAAGGATTTTAAGTTTCAAACATTATAATATTTTCTCCCATATAGTTTTAATTGCAACACATATTAAACGATTGCAAGTTAGTTTTAATCATTATTTAAATATTATCATATTTAAATATGGTCATACAACCATAAAATTTATTTTTCCAATAATAATGTGGTCCAAATTATATGCAAAAATATGATCACCATAAAATGTGAACATATATATATATCCATGAAATCCATAAAAATGTGAACATAACAAGATGTGAGGCTTATGACATATAGGTATACAATTCCAAAAACACATAAATTAGCTATAGGCATACCAAAAAGTACATCATCTAAGAAATATCCTACTCATAAAAAAGCCTCCCTCTCTTTGCATTATTCAAATAAGATACCCATTTGTAAATTTACATTATTTTTTATTTGTTTATCCTTCACACCATGTGAACATATATATATCCAAAAAATCCATAAAGGCATAAAAATATGAACCTAACAGGATGTGAGGTTGATGAGATATAGGTATACAATGCCAAAAACACATACATTACCATATAGGCATACCAAAAAGTACATCATCTAAGACATATCCTACTCATAAAAAAACCTCCCTCTCTTTGCATTATTCAAGTAAGCCATGCATCTCTCTATAAGACACCCATTTGTAAATTTGACTCCTTACCAATTCAAATTGGACTACTACTAACTCAAAGGTATCTAACATTTAATTATAGTGGGATAAGGTTGAACTGGGATCCCTCATTCTCCTAATTATCTCCTCAAATTTTATTGTGTTTTCAACTATAAGTGCAACCAAATCCTCTTAACTACCTAGGGGACTTGTGGAATTGTAGGAAAGCTAGGAAGGTTAGGATGAGGGTTATAAGGAGGGTTAGGAAGATTGTGAGTAGGTTTAGGAGGGTCTTTTATTACACTTAAACTAGATTTTCAAACTTAAAAATGGTTTTAACAAAAAATAACAAAATTCTAAAATAACTACTAAATTTTTGTGTTGATTGGTAATAATTTTGCTTAGTTATCTCCCCTTTACCATAGCATTGATGATTTATCAACCTTATTGGAAAATTAAATCAAGTTTGGTGTGTTCTCTACTCCTACAAATAGAATGTGAACACAGTTCAATATTTGGGGTCAGAGAAGAAACATGGAAATAAATGAAAAATTAGGTTTTGGACACGTTTTTTTATTTTTATGTATATGTAGCATAACACATGTGTTATAATACCTACATATTTTATAATTTATAAAATGTGTATGCATTTATTTTCTAAAAACATGTACATATGTAGGTTTGGTATTTACCAAGCCTTATTTTGCATAATGTGTATGAGTTACTATAATAATGCATATGAATTATGAAAAATATCCATGTAATTGTCCCCCAACTCCATTCACTCAGCCACATAGCTATTTGGTTTCATGAATCAATTTCTAAAATTCTCGTTAATTTTATGAAACTCACTGTATTAATTTTTATTTTACCATGTAGGTTTTAGTTTGATTTTGTCAAATTGATTTTTTATGAGAACACAATCATGTTTGTAGCAACCATATTATGAAACATAGATTCTAGTTATTCCCCCATAGAAGTATAGTTTATTAATTTTATTTCTTTTTTGGGTTAGCGCCTATGAATGGCAATGTTTGATGTTATTTAGATGGCCTAATTTTTTTTTGGAATTAGTCACTCATTTCCAACAACATTAATTTTTTGTTGAATTTTGAATAACTTAGGCTTTTATGACTGGACATGAATTTGGCAATCCTTATGAAAAAAAACATTGTTTGTCCTTCAACTACCAGGATTTTAAAAAATTTACTTCATTTTAGATGATTTCATCAAATCTGGTAGCACAATGGACCTATAGGTGAAAATCCATCTCTTGGTTAAGGTTGATGATAATGATGCTAACCAATTGTTTTTTGGGAAAGGACTAAGGGAATCTTCTTGTTAAGGTTATTTCTCATTATAATAATGAGGAGAATATTTATTTATTCTGTTTTTAAGCATTGCATATATCTATCATATTGAGTTCATTTTCCATATTATATGATAAGTCTTTTACAAAACTTTTAAAAATATTTACAAATGTTCTGATAGATCCCTTGGGGAGATGCAAGAACCATTCAAAGGTTTGACTACCTAAGCTTTAGGTGAATAATCTGAGCAAGTAGGTCTCACTGTATGTTACTTCTTAGCATTACATGAAGAATTATTTAACATATTCCATAGGATCACCCTTTCCTTTGTATTTTTTTTTTTAATTTTGGTGGTTTGAGGTAAGGAGGAAAGGGTTTTCTCAACATGTCTTGATCAAAGGGATAATGGCACAACTTCTCAAATTTGTACTTCTTGTTCTCATTTTGGGATCCATATTGTAATTCTTGGAGAGGATCCTTCATATATTTCCATTCTTGGGTAAATAGTGTTCTTTGAGTGGTGATTATAGGGGTAAGATAAAATTAGTTCTCGAAGACACATGGGTCTAATAGGGATTTGATTATTGATTTTGTTATGAAGTTTTGGATATAGAAGGATGCACATGAGAAGATAGGTTTTCTAACTACTAAATTAAATAATGGATGTTATCATGAATGACTTATTTTTGTCATTTTTGATTTGTTCTGATAGAATTAATTTTATTTTATTGAGGTTTACATGAGGGATACTAGGGTTATGATTCTCCATGGTCAAATCTAGATTTACCTTATTTTAACCAACGAGATTGTTAGAGGTAGCTTGGTATTTATTTGGCATGGGTTAATCTTTCCTACTTATAATGTGACTTAGATTTTTAGGACTATAACTATTATAAATGTTGGCTCCTATCTCTGTGAGTTTCATAAGGATGCCATCCTTGTTTTCAAATAGATACTATTCTACTTGGACAAGAACTTGTTTATATTTAAATAAACCATTATGGTCATTATTTTAATAATTATAGTTTTTTAATAAATCATTATCATCATTGTGTATTTATTATTGATTTAGATATTGATCAAAGGGAAATTTATTTTTACTAAAAGTGTTTTACATGTTAACATCTTAATTCGATATTTCTTTATACCTTATTTTTGGTACCATCAGTTTGTTTAGGTTTTATTCAAATGGATTTAGATTTAAAATCAATTTCACATAATGGGATGATGATGAAAAATACACACTTAAAATATTATGCTAATGAAGTGGGATTGAAATCAAATATTTTCCCATAAATGTACCTCAAAAGGCACACTCTGGGTGATCTTAAGGGATGTTGTTTTCTCAGTACCACTCTGTGGTTACACTTGAATGGTTCCTATGCTTGTTTTACATAAAATTTGATTGGGAATCATTATTATACATTTTTTATATGTGAGGACAAAATACATAAAATATGGGTGTCATCTAAAGGCCTAGATATTCATGGTTAAATCCACCTCACTTCACTTCATGTTTAATAAAGCTTATCTACATGACAAATCCCAAGAATATTTAGAGTCTAGTAGAAGATGAATTATTGGTGATGATATAAAAATAATTAAACCCCTAATAAAATAAAAATAAAAATTCTAACTGATTATGATTTATAAGTTTATCTTATGGCAAGAGAAAAGAGCATATGTGGATTAGGATTGGGGGATAAAAGTAAATGAATCATTTATAATTATCAATATCACCTTTCAATTGAATACAAGAGCATACATTAACTTAATCTATAGACACACAAAATAAGAATAAACACATATAAATAAACCTAATTTGTGCCTTAAGATTTTAATGTTTATGTGTTAAGGTTTCTGATTTGAAGTCTTCATGAACATAGGTGCAAAACATGCATTAATATTTTTGTGACTTTGTCAAACATCCTCATGAAAATTATAATATTAAAAATCATAAATAATTAAAACCTATTAGTCAAACCATAAATTTCAATCAATAGTAAAAAAAGTTAATGCCAAAAATATACCTAACTACTAAGCAAAAACATTGAAATTTAGTGCATAAATGTTGATAATAGGCATATAAACACTACCATATACTATTAAAACATTAATAGATAGTACATAAATGCTACTTTATTCTAAAAAAAATGTTACTACATAGAAATAGTGCAAAAAGAATAGAAACATCATTACCTAGGATGAAAATGGCAATATTTATCATAGGAATGATGCTACTTATAATTTCTTTAATAACACCTATACAAAAAAAAATGTAAAAGTGTGACATGGAAACATTTTTCCACATTAAAACACAATACATAAATGTTAAAGTTTAAAACATAATAATGGAGGTCAAAATTTGATAAATTAAGTTATGATTTCAATCCAAACGATCGGTAAATTGAAACTAGATTGTACTCAAAACTATTAAACAATATAAACAATTATAAAATGACTTCAAAATAATCTAAAAGTGTTATAAATTTAAATGGGAATGAGTCCCACTAGGTGTACCCAAAATGTATATGCAAATCTTATATATTGAATAGAAACTACACACAAATGTCAAATTTTCACTCTAAATCTAACAGAACCTCAGTTTGAGAAAAATGAAAAAAAAATAACCTTCACCTACTAAATTAATATCCTCTTTTTTTAACATGGATTTTATCATGATTTATTTATTTTTGGTTTCTCAAAATTGGTGCAAGATTTTGGAAGTGTTTTAACTTCATATCCCTGTTTGATTACAAGATATTTTGAATTCAAAATGATTCATGATTCAAATTGAAGGGATGAAGGATGGATTTATATAATTTTAATTGAAATAGTATATGTTTAAAATCCTTTAATTATATTAGTAACTTTCAATCTCGTATGAGATTCAATGAGTTAGTTAACTATTTTTTTTTCCATTTTGAGATGTAGTTAACCAATTTATTTATTTGTGTATAAGAGTGATAAGGAGTTAACTAATTTATTTCATCTTTGTTCAATATTTATCTAAGTACTTTACCTTTTTTAATTATTTATTAATTAGTTAACTGTTTTATTTTTAAATGGAGGATGATTCAACTAGTCAATTGATATTGGGTTTCCTAACTTTCCCATTTGAACTATGTATTTAACTAAACAATGACATGTGATGACATGGAGTGGAGAATGAGAGAGGACACTTATAATTATTTTTTATTTTATTAATGATTTATATGCAAGGATTTAATTATTAATTATTAAAATATCTAATAAGGATTAATTAATTAATTAGGGATGCATTTAGTGTGTTTAAATAGGGTCATGGTATGATTTAGGGTTTATAATGTTTCGTACAATGTTGTTAAATTGTTTTAAAACATTATGTATGATTAGATGATATTATAATGGTGACAACATTATGGTAGTGGTACTATGATATCTACATATTTTATATGCCTTGTATCTTGAGTTACATACAAAATGTAAATCTTAATATGCTAATATACTTTTCCATATGATAATTTTTTTAATGATGAAATATTTGTTATGCATGTTTCAAGTTAAATTTTATTTTGAGATGTGTGGATTTTAAGTATCAATGCCATCACCTCAAAAGGGGAGCATTTTAGTGGGCTTATCATACATGAGATAAGGCTTTCACAAAAATCAAATTCACTTTTGACACATGTTATGGGGGCATATGCACCCTTATTTCAATTTCAAAGTAAAAATTTAATTAGTTTAAAAGTTTAAAAACATAAGTTACAATGATCATCTACATACAATTTCAAATTGTATAGTTTCAATGGGAGCACAATATAGTTTCATGATACATTCTTATAATTCTATTTTGATAGATACAGACATGGTAGGAGTAAGGGTGTAATCCATTCTCTTATGATCACACATTTTAAGAATAAAATTTTAATTGATTATACAAGTCATCTCTAGTGGCTAATTCAGTTTAGGTATATAGTGCATCACTTGGACTTTATTGTGTACTCCAGAATTATGTGCGTGAAACCATTTTGTATTTCAACACATTTCATGTTTAGAAGATAAAAAGACCAACAAAGGAAAATTAAGGTATTATCATCCCTTAATGGGTTTTATTTATATTTTAAAAATGAAAATTAAAATTTGGACTTGATGAAATAAAATTTTATTCAATGGTTTAGCTAAGGAACCATCTTATCTAAGTGCTTCATGAGAGGCACTAATTCACCCTCTTTCAAGGAAGCATCATTAATGTAGGTACATCAACTTAGGAGATTAATTTATCTAATTTTTTTCAATTTTAGTTTTAGGGTGTCTTAATTTATCTTATATAAGGTGTTCAAATTTTTATAATTTCAAAACTTGGTCTTTTAGATGCTATTTAGAGTTTCCTGCCAAAAAAAGTAATTTGAAAATTTGAATTTGTTATAAATAATTTCAATGATTTTATTATGTTTGATGGGTTTAATATTAATATCCATGTTTGAGGGTAAAATTATGGTTTTTAATCATTTTTTAAATTTTTATAAGTGTCTCATAACCCTAAACCCATTATTAAAATGTCTATACTTAACTAAGGGCTTAAATAAGTGAGTTTTCAAGATGATGTCTACATTTAGAAAAAGTTTAGGATTAGTTGAGAAACTTATGGATCATGAAAAATAGTTGTAATAGAAAAATTAATATCAATCTAAAAATGTGAAAATTTAAAATCATTAATGAAACTCCAACAAGATAAAAAAATTCAAGTGAGAAGAAAGAAAGAATAGAAATATAGGGTTTTAGCAATGTTTTATAATACTATATGATAGACTTGGTTATTGTGAATAAAAATATGTGATTTAAATTTTAATATTTTTCATAAGAATTATATTTTTACGCACAATTAAGTTTTCATTTTTTATTTGGAATTCTATTTTTCATGGGTGTAGGTTTTTTTTCAAGGTTACAAGTCTAATTATCAATATAGAGCATAACAACCAATATAAAAGTTGCCTTTCATTCACTTTTAAGATGTATCAATTAGTTTAAAAACATGGTATATTAGGTTAAAATTGTTTAGGTCTTTCTACAATAAAACATAATCCCAAATAGGTCTTAAAAATTACATTTTGTTAAAAAACAGCTCTCGGCCTTATTAAAAAAACTAGGGTTTTGGGGACACCAAAAACACTATATATTAAAAATGAACCCTTTAAATAAAATAGAAAAATTTAAATAGATATAGGATGGTATTTTTTTACTTTTAAAAGTGTTTTAATAGTTTTAATCTTCCTATATCTCAAGATATTCCAAAAACTCAGAACTATGGTCTTAAAGAAGGTTTAAAAATAACTCCAAAATGAATGGTCCAAAGTACATGAAACTTCATATAATGATAAAATTAAAAAATTATGAAGTTTTAAACTAGTTTTAATTTTTTTGGATTCCTATATAGAAATATATCTTTAAAATATAGTCAGTAATCCTAATTTCTAATCTTAAAACCCCATGTTTTAGCATATTTTGAATTTTAAGCAAATCCACAGGAAAATATAAATTTTAATGGTTTTTATAGAAATTAAATAATTTTTATAAATATTTTTAAATAAAACATACTCCTTTTCTTATTTAAAATCACCGCAAAAATGTTTAAGAAGGCTTCTAGGCCTAGTTATCTACAAACCTTGTTTTGTAAATCTTGAAGTTTTAGAAAAATACAACGCTAAATATCAATTTGAAAAGTTGGGATAACATTATTATGACAAAATTAATTGATAATGCCTATAAATGACAATAAAAAATTGTGTTAGATGTAAAATTTAATCATATGAATGTGTGGTGGTTCATTTGTTGAAGAGAATAACATTAAATAGATTACAAAAAAACATCAAGACCCCTTGTGAGTTATAGTGTTCATCATTTTTGGTATTAGATCTTAGAATGTACTAGATGAAGATAATATTGGTTATCATAGTGACCTAAATAGGAAATTATTTCAATAAATATAATTAAATCATGTTGTGAAGAAACAAGCAGGAGAGTTTGTAGTAGGTGGTGAAATAAACACTTACATGAATGGCATTCAAAAGAAGAGTAAAGCTTACATTCAAAGAAAGAAGAAGAGGTCAGAGAGTAGAATAAAAAATATTATTATTGATGGAAGATTTAAGGAATATAATTTCATGTTTAGATGCAACAGAGCTTGCACAAAGGAAAGGGGTTATAACAGATGAAAACAGTGCCAAGGTTTTGGTTGGAAAAGAGTGATTTCATTTGTAGTAGGATAAAAAAGAAAATATTTTGATATGGATATTTTGAAAGCCCATAATAAAATTGAGGAACATAAACTACATGTAAGTGAGAAAGAGAAGTAATTTGATAGGTTATCATGTGAAGAACCTAACACAAATTTTGAAGATAGTAAGGAGGTAGACAACTTTGAATAGTCCATAGAAGAAAAAGAAGTTTAATATACATTACTTTCCAAGATAAGAACAGTTGGTACAATCTCTAAGATAACAAATTTGCAATTTTAAATTGAAAATTTTCTTGATGAGTTTGTTAACATAGTAGATGATGAGTTTCCAAGTGATAGATTATCAAAAGAAATTGTCTTGGAATGTAACAGGAAAGAAAATAGTTGTGAATAGTCCATGAAGAATAAGACAAATATGGAAAAATAGATATATGTTTCTATGGAGGAAATACTAAATATAATTGAAGAATAAAGTTATCAAGAAGCATTACAAGAAAGTAAATAAAAGAGGAAAGATAAATTACATGACTCTAAAGTGGAAGTATTGGTTGAAGAGATGGTTGAAATTAAGAATGAATATTAGTTGTGCAGTAAAGCTGAAATAAGAGTTATATATGAAGAAAATATACCATGTTGTATATCTTATGGTGTGAGAGGGAATCATGGACAACATGCTAATAGTAAAGAAGAATTGAAGATTCTTTAAAGGCATGATGCAATAATTAATTATCGTAACATGTTTATCTCATGTGCAGGTAACACCATGAATAATATATCCAATAAGAAGAAAAAGTGTGGTGTAGTTGAACATGTGCAACTGTATGAAAACTTAGTTGAAGAAGTGAAAATAGAACATTATTATTTCAGAAAATAGAGCAAGAGCTCATGAAATATTTAATGTCTGGGAGTTTAATGTAGGTACGTCAAGTTAGGAGATTTTTTTTTCAATATATCAATTTTATTCTTAATGTGTCTTAATTTTTAATATATAAGATGTTAAAACCTTTATAATTTAACTCCTTGGTCTTTTATACTCTATTTATATTTTCCTACCAAAAACCATTAATTCAAAAATTTAAATTTGTTCTATAAAGAAATTCAATGCTTTTCTTATGTTTGATGGATTTAAAATTATAATATCCATGTTTTAGGTGTACACTAAGGTATTTAAACATTTTTATAATGTTTATAAGTGTGTCACAACCTTAAACCCATTATTATCATGTTTAAACTTAATTAAGGGCTTAATTAAGTGAGTTGTCAAGATGAATGTCTATGTTTGGAAATAGGAGAGGGTCAGTTGATAGAATTTTGGGGCATGAAATGAGTTTAATATAAAAATTAATATTAATATAAATATTTAAAAATTTTGAATCATTAAGGAGAATCCAGGAAGATAAAAAAATTTAAGAGAGAAGGAAAAAAGAACAAAATTACAAGGGTTTTATAGAGTTTTGTAAGATTGTATGATAGACTTTGATATTATGAATAAAATGAGTTATTTAAATGTTAATATTTTTAAAAATTGATACTTTTACATGTGAAATTAAGTGCACATTGTTTATTTTGAGTTCTATTTTGCATTGGTTAGGTTTTTTTCAATGTTGTAGGTCTAATTGTCAGTATATAATATAACAATCAAGAGAAAAGTTGACTTCCATTCACTTTCAGGGTGGACCAAATCATTAAATTATTTGGTATATTATTTTATATATGTGTAGTTCCTTTTATAATAAAAATTAATCTCAAACAGGTCTTAAAATTTAAATTCTTTCAAAATGATAACTCTCGACCTTGTTCAGAAAACTAGGGTTGTGGGGACTCTAAAAACCTTATATCTTGAAAATGAAGCCTTTAAATTTAATAATTTTTTTTGGATAGGTAAATTAGGATGAATTTTAAGTATAAAAATAATAAATTTAATCACATACCTTGAATTACCTATGGAATGATGGATGAATTGAATGACACTCAAGATAGGCTCTATTTAGACCATTTATTTTTTGTTTTTAGAAAATATAAAATACCTAAAAATAATTTCTAATTTTGATAAGTTAATATAATTATTACCATTTATAAAAATATTAAATTTTAAAACAATTAATGATTATTATTAAATGAATAATGTTACCTTAAAAAGTAAGCAAACCACAAATGCGAGATAAGACTTTTGACAAGTGGGAAACCTGTTAACAAGAGCACACCTCCAAAATGAATGGGACAAAGTGTATGAAACTTTTTTAATGATAAAATAAAAAATTTATTAAGTATTTTAACTAATTTAAATTGTTTTATAATCCTATATATAAATATATATTAAACACATAGTTAGTAGGCCTGATTTCAAGGCCCAAAAAACCTTGTTTTAGCTTATTTTAAATATTAAGAAAATATAGGGGAAAGATCAATTGAAGGGTTGAAATAGAACTAAATGTATAAATTTAATTAAATTAAAAATATACCTTTTTATATTTAAAACCACCACAAAAAGTTTTAATAAGGCTTGTAGATCTATTTATCTACAAACATTGTTTTACAAATCTTAAAGTTTCAGGCAAGTACGAAGTTAAATATTAGTGTGAAATGTTGGGATAACATTGTTATGAAAAATGTAATTGAAAATCATATAAAGTAAAATTAAAATATGTTTTTCTATGTTATCTATAAAATTTAATCATATGAAAGTGGGGTAGTTCATTTCTTTAAGATAATAACATTAAATAGAATTAGAAAAAAAATCAAGACCCTTTGTGAGTTCTAGTGTTCTTCAATCATTATTAATAAAATTCACAAAGAGAAACATTGGTTTAATTTTTACATACATGTGTATTCCTTCCATACTCTCACTTCAATTTTCAAATTTAGAAAACCTTATTTCAAATTTCAAATTTTCAAATTTCAAACAATTTTTAAAAATTCAAATTTAATATTTTCATGTTTCAATTTTAAAAATTAATAAAATATATGCTTCATGTCTTTTTCAAGGTTTGTTGAAGCATATGGTATCTTTCACAATTAAATTACCATATCAAAGACAAAGTGATTCTTGCACACTAAGGTAAAGCTTTCCATTAATCTATAAATTTTATTTAGAGAATGTAATAACCTAAATCTAGTCACAGATATTTAATCATCTCATTTTTACCCTTTTTATCCTTAATTAATTGTACACATAATTAGTATATATTTTTTAACTTCACCGTATCTTAAGCATAAGAGAGGACTTATATTTATCTTAAGACCATCATCTATCACATACAGAAATGTTTTGATTGATAAAAACACCATTATATATATGTATGCATTATAACACCAAAAATTATCACTTTTCCAATGGGAAAATAATGTCCAACAAGGACAATAATGGTAAATGTTATTTTCCCTATCAAATTTTTTTGCCATGTTCTTTCTAATGAGAAGATTTGTAAATTAAGCTATCTCTTAGGCCATCCTTCATATTTTTAGGATTCATAGCACATGGTCATCCCTTTTGAATTACTATTAAAACACTCAAGTCACTTAATACTTCACTTATAAATTTAATTCAAATACTTACTTACACAAGTATACATTAAGAAAATGTTCCTTAATCTTCCCAATGCAGGTTATAATATCTTCAAGTATTTCTTAACCAAGTCACAAGCCTATTTTATGTAGCCTTATTAAAACATGATCAAGTATTCAATCTAATTTTAGATGTACTCATATAGTCAAAGGAACACAATTACATAAAGCATTCTAGGTGAGACAACTACATTTGAATTTATTTCCTTCTTGGGAGTATTGGATATGTAGGTAACATTCAATCATCATGGGGATGATTGGGGTTAATTCAACCTAACTAAACTCCTCATTTACATACGTTTAGGTAATTCAAATATTTTATGCCCTATCAGGGCTTAAAATTTTAAGAAGCTATCAACAGGCTTCTACACACCTTCAAAATCAAAATAAGTACATAAGGACCTATTCTAAACTTTCAAAAATTAATGTATCAATTTTATATACCAAAAGACATAATCAGTAGATAAGGATAATAGTGTTAAATATTCCTATCCCTGCTCAGTATTCCTACCTTTCCATGATCTAAAATCCAGCTTTGGGGTAGATTATGGGTTTGGTCCTATTTTTTGATTCATGCATTTTTTTTATCAACATAATAAACCAAGAACATAACAATTATAAGTTAATATTTCATTTTCATATTTTAGTCTTGTTTATAATCATTTAATTTCATCTATTTTAGAATTTTTTATTCAATTATTTGTTTAGAAGTGTATTTACAACACCCTATTTTATTTATCATAATTAGGATTAATTATCACAATTAATCCAATTCAAAATAAAACATGTAAAGATTTGTAAACTCATGTTGATATTCAAATGATTATAAATGGTCAAATAATGTATTACTTCACAACTAAAAAGAATCAACTCTGTCATTCTATTCAAATTTATCATATCTAGAGTCAAAATCATATTCAAAACTGAAATAATAATTCTCTAACTTAGCTGGATCATCTAATATTATTGTTGTCTCAAGCTCAAACAATGTATAGTATAATGTTGTAAAGAGTTAAATTCCATAATGTTTGAATCTTTGTTACATTCAGCTTCATAGTCTATTTCACATATAAATTATATATGCTACCAAAACTCATTTAAATCATTTAGTTATTCTATGGAAAATGTGTAAATGATTTGTACAACTAAATTATCATAAAAAGAGTGTAATAAATCATTGGACACACACCTTTATTTAACGTGAATGAGAAAGGCAACATCCTAAGATTTTGATTCAATAATGGACTACATGTTATCATATCTATCAACATGAAATAACACATCTATAACAAATCCATATGCACCATCCTCAATAAATTTAGTGGAAAAATAACAATAATAAACGTCATTATTTAAAACTTCAAGATGATTAAAAATAAAAAATATGCATATTAATAAATGGAATGATCAAAATATCATTGCATCATTATTTCATTATAAACTAAACTTTCCATGACAAAAAACATTTCATCCAAAATAGTTTAAATTATATCAATGTTTAGAATGACCTCAACATCAGAATGGATATCCTCATTATTGATACCCAATAGATAAATAGAGTTGGCATAATTAATTTGACTGTTATAATCAAATACAACATCAGACTGGGAAGATACATCATTATTCACATTACATGAAGAGAAATAATCAATGAAATAAGGTTCACATACATCTATAGTAGGCCATTCATAAAATTAATTATCAATAATTATTTGATGAACATGGATATCACCACATTCAATTATCTCTTATTTTATATCTATATACATTTTAACCACTATAGGTTATGATCCACTGTATCACATCATAGGTTAAACATCATATTCCTTTTTATATTTACTTAGATCTATTTCAAATCCACCATTATGCCTCCAAAAATTGTGAAATCCACAATCACAAGTCAAGGCTAGACTTAAAACATAAAATAAGTTCAATGATATTTTATCTTTCAAATAATTACTAAAATAATCATCAAAAGTATCATAATATAACTAATATTCACCACCTTATTTTTCTTCAAATGTTCAAAAACTAATTCAAAACTTTCCTTTGTATGAGATAAAATGTTTAGAGACTTTCATCATGTTATTTTTTTAATATTACAATAATATCATCTCATATGATTAGGGTCAATTTTTTACCACACCGCTCGATAAAGAAAAGTTTGAATTTATCCCAAGAGTCTATACTTTGTATAGTAAATTCATAAAACCAATCATGGGCATCCTCCTATAAACTTTAAAATAATACCCTAATCTCAACACCTTCATTTTGTATTTCAATGTCATCCATCAAATTAAAATCTTTTAAATGCCCCTCTCCCTTATTTGCAGTATTGCCATCAAACATAAGTAATATGTTCCTAATTTTTATGGGAAAAGGAACATGAAATGTTTAAAAACATGTCATATTAATTGGATAATATATATGATTAATAAATGAAGTCCAATAAGTATATATGATTGTAATATGAGAATAATCCCCTAAACCATTATAATTTTGATCTAAGAAATTGGAATGGATAAACCCACCATACAAAATATCAACTTGGATTGAATTCATTTTTCCACTATAATGAGCAACATCCATATTGGGGTTATAAATACTCAAAATTTAGGATCACGTGTACATATCATAACCAAAGTGAAAATCTTTGGCCATTATTAAGAATAATATTAACTCATAATTATGTAAAAAAACTAATTGTCTGCATATATGTCTCTCATGTATTACACAATTGACATATAATAGGGAGTCCTAGGTATAAATAGGTAGGTAAGTTTGTTTCAAAATAACCAATCATTATTTTTTAACAAATTATTAGTTAGATTGAGCGACTAGATATGCACTCACACAAATTATTCATGCACATAATGACTTTTCACTCAATCCAATTAATAACCTCCATAAATTAAGGTTAATAATATTCTATTGTCAACATAAAACTAAGCTACATAGCTAAAAACCACTTCTAGCCTAGTGTGAATACACCAACACCCTCCCAAAGGCACAAAATTAGGGATATAAAAAAAAGAAAATTAAATATATAGATCTTTAGATATAATTCTTGTAAAATAGGCATAATTAGGTACCCATGTATAATTAATTATAATTATAAAAATGAGTCACTACAAGGTTTCTTAAAATTCCAATTAATACACATAAGCGTCTAGACTTAAACTATGTTCTACGACATCAGAAGTAGTGCCACATAATAGTATAGCACAATGTTGAATAAAGTGCATTGGAAGGAATGAAGGCTATCATGCAAAATACACTAGGTGGACTAAAATCTAGTAAATATGTACTCAGATGGAATGAAAACCATCACTAAAGATGGACTAGAAGGTATGAAAGACAATACTAAAAGTGCAAGAAGTAAAAGTATATGGCTAGCTAGAGAAAAACTAAAAAATTACGTAATTGGTTTGAATCTTTGGTTTACAAGAATAAGAGTCATAAACTTCAAAAATATTTTTGGATTCTTTAAGATGTTAGTGGAGATTTAAATTAGGGTTTTGATTTTATTTGGCCTACCACTAAGTTGGTGGTAGATACAAAAGGTTGACAAGTCACTAAATATAATTAATAATATTTATTATTATTTACTATCAATGGCAAGGATGTGGGAAATGCTTTTATTTTTCCTTGGTTTTTGGAAATATAAAAGTTCATTTTTATTAATCAAAGTAGTAGTTATACATGCTTAGAACAAGGATTAAATATAAAATTATTTTGAAGTGAATTAAACTCTAATATGTTAATTTGTGTGAATGTAGGGAGAGTATTTTATTTATGTAATATTTATTTGTGAAATTGATACAATTTTTTTTTAAATAAGTTTTGTGGTTGAAAATGTTTTTTGGATGGTTTTCTCTATCCTCGAGAAGTAAATATTTACTTTTAAAATGTGAGGTCTACTAAATTCAAAATATTTTTTATTTTGATTTGGTTGGTTTGGAATTTTTATCGTAGTATTTTAAATTTTTTAACATGACAGTGGATGTTGAGAAGGTGTTTTAGATAGGTTTTTCATATCCTTCATGTAGTAATTTTTATATCTTGACATGTATATACAAGATATTGCATAGTTTTATAATTTTTCTTATCATTTTACATATGAAATATCAAGTGGTTTTGATAGTTCGATCAATAAAGACTATATTATGGGCATATAATTAATTTTGTCATTTTTCTAATAAGGTTTACAATAAAAAATTTAGGTGCATAAATCTCTCTAGAATTTTAGAAAAAAAGATTGATTTACAAGATTGACAAATGTAAACCTCAAAACAACTTTGGTTGTGATTTGGTATGTGATAGAGTTAAGAAGACTCTTCAACCAATATCTCTCCATGAATCCATTATCACATCCATGAAATTCATGCATTGCACACAAAAAATAAACTATCTATTATCCACTTTATTCTATATCAAATAGTTTACAATAGAGATGTAAAAATAGGTAGAAGATAGGAAAATCCTGACCATCCCATACATGTGGGACTAACTTCTACATTATAGGTGGAAGTAATGCATAAACCCATAATCCTCATAAATATGGGATAAACATATCAAAAGGAAATAACACCCAAGTAAGCTAAAGAGTAGGAAAGTAATATCCTAGACTAAAAACTCCCCCTTAAGCATAGCTTAGGTGGGTAAAATAAAAGATGCAATGTAAATCCATGTTTACCTATGGATGCCAATCCATCTTACCAGAGTACATAAATATCAAGTCATTGTGACTTCTAAGTAAACGTAGGAATGGTTTTGAATATGAAGATCACTAAACACAAACATTTTGCTCCAAAATAATGGATAGAGTAATAATCTGAAGGAAGCATTATTTGAACACCCTCCAAAAATATGGTGAGAAGTGAGCACAAAGACTGGTGGGGCTACCACACTGGTGTCACTATAAGAACCCCCAAAAAATCCATGAAATCAAGTAAAAAATCCTTATATGGATTCCAACAAACAAAGATTTTGAATAATATAACCATGTAAAAATGAGGAATCCATAAAACACTCAAAGAAGTGCAACATATACATATAACTCTCATAAAGTGGATAAAAATGAGAAAACACATAGGAAAAAACTGCCCCACTAAAAGAGAGAAAAGAAGTAGAGAGAGCTAAAAATACCCCTGAATATGATGCTAAAGTAGTCTGCACTCTAAGCACTAAAAAGTCACAAAGGAACTCAATATGAATGAGTGGTTTGAATCCACTACTCGATCATAAAAACAACTAACATTGGACTTTACTAGAATAACTTCAATCAAGAAGACTATTAGCAGTGTTAAAATTACAAAAATATATTATATGTGCAACAAACACTCAACACCTAAGATGAAGAATATACACCACACCCCACTATACAATTGATTGGGTGGAGTGATACCAAAAAATATTGATGCACATCCCCCCATAATGTTAAATGGGTGGAGTTGATAAAAAGGGTCTATACAAGTGGTCTAAATCCACTACTCAAACACATAATAAGATGGTACTATATCACCAAAATAAATTTGCATCATGTTAAAAGTGACTGTCAAACTATCGAAGAAGATGATATGACACTATTATTGACCAAAATAATTACACTTCAAGAAGGAAGACACAAGTGTTGATGGGAGAGATAATTAACTGAAGGAGTGAAAAGGTGCCCATAATAGAGCACAAAAACACATGAAGGTAGACAAGGCTAAATTATTAAATCCCCCATGGCACTTTATAACTCAATGTGTGTATAATATATCCTAATAAACACTAAATAAAAAATAAGGAAGACACTAGGATTCACCAAAATAGTTCAAAACAAGGAGACTATCAATGTGTCAAAAAAGTCATCAAGTATTATGAGAGATGCTCCAAAAAATTAGGGAATCAAAAAGTGTCTCCATAGAAGAAGGCAAGGTGCTAAGAAAGAGGCCTTGATGGAGACATGACACAAACTACAAGTATGTCAAAGTAACATCTACAAAAAATGATAACCTACAAAGCACATGCAAAGGGATGTCGAACTCAACCAAAAATACATTTGAGATAGTACAAAGTACAATTGTGGATGAAGAAGTAAATCCCCATAGCCATATGATGGTAGACAAGGATGAAATAGAAAACCCCCCATGGTTATTTTATAGCCACCCTCAAATTTGGTATTTTATATTTTAGTATATTTTTATAAAATAAATTACACTAATAGATTGGAAATAAAAAACATGCACTTTTTAAAAAAATAGTTATCAATTTTAATTTACCAATTAAAAAATATATATTTTACAAGGTTATCCCATCATAAATGGGCCAAAAATAAAACATTGCACCAAAAATATTAAATGCTTGGAGAAAATTATATTATTTCTACTAGATCTAGAAAAAGTGGATTTGAAGGAAATTTGTAGCATAGGAAAAGAACAATATTCCACATAGATCAATCTTTCATGATTATTTTTCACTTTAAATACAAGATCTAATTTTTTTCTTTGATCGCGCATAAAAAAATCACAAAAAATAGAATCACAAGGTCAAATTTAGAGTCTCATATCTCTTTGGATGTTGATCTAAATCTTTATTATGACCACTTTATGGAAATCTCGTGAAGTCCTCTTTCTATCAGTGAAATAATTTTTTGAATTAAACACCTTTGTGAAGATAAAATTGATTTGCAAACTAGTCATGATTTTCTAAAAAAAATTTACAATTTTTCCAAAAACATACTAGATCTAAGAAAATCAAATGCAAAACATTGTGACTGGTTATATCTAAACACAGAAAATGTAAAAATACTCAAAACTATAAACTCTCCAAAATAGAGGTGTTTTAAATATGACTAAAAAAAATGGATGTGAAAAAGAACCGTACGACTCATATGAGTAGACAAACAATGCAAAAAATGACAGTTGGAAAAATGGTAGTTGGAAAATGATATAATACAATGATAGAGTTAAGAAGAATCTTCAAATAATATCTCTCCATGAATCTATTATCACAATCATAAAGTTAATGCATTTCACAAAAAGAATAAAATATGTATTATCCACTCTATTCTATATCAAAAAAATTATAATAGAGATGTACAAATAGGTAGAAGATAGGAAAATCTTGACCATCCCATGCATGTAGGACTAACTTCCCCAATATAGGTGAAATTAATGAATAAACCCATCATCCTCATGAATGTGGGATAAAAATCTCAAAAGGAAATAACACCTAATTATGATAAAGAATAGGAAATTAATATCTTACACTAATAGTATGTTAGCCATTGGTATTAAAGTATTTTTTATTCTTTAAGATGGCAATGGAGCTTAAAAAGTAATGAAAAAATATCTAAAACCTTTGTTCAATCTCCACTATCATTTTAAAGAATGAGAAATCCTTTTGAGGTTTAGAACTCACATAGACCATAGATTGGACATACAACCATTTTCAGGTGAGTGCAGTGAGAATATTTTATTTATTTCACCTTTATTAGTGACATTGGTATTATTAATTTTTAATAAAGGTTTGAAATGAAAAATTTATGTGGATATTTATCTTTCTCCTTATGATGGAAATATTTCATTTTGTTTCTTTTCTTAATAAATATATTTATTCATTTCATAAATTCTTGTATAGGTCTGCAAGGTCATGATTTCATTTTATATACACCTAAATCTGGTCATAGGTAGTTTACAATGATAATTCTTAACCGGCACCCAAATACATGAATCTTATTTGTCATTCATTTATGTAATTTATCTATACATGTGATTTACCCTATGTTTTTTATTATTACTACACAATTTCCAAATTAGTACTCAAATTTATTTGTATTAATTAAGACTAATACTAATCCAAGCAACAATTTAGGTGACAATTTGGGTGACAGTTCCACCCCAATTGATGACAAAACTTCTGGGAGCCATAACTTTTGCACCGTAGCTCCAATTGACTCACCGTTTGAACCATTGGAAAGCTGAGAAAGAGGAGAACGATTTGAAATGACATTGAGCTTTTCTCAATGAAATTTTTTCCCTGAAAACCCAACGTAGTGCCTCGAATTTCAATTTTAATAGTGCAGTCTAAAAATAGTAAGTTTCTAAAAATAGTAATTCCTCAAATTTTGTATTGTTTTAAATATTGGAATTCATACCACTTCATCTCTCTCGAGATTAGTGACCTTCCATATCCTCCCCATTCTTTCAAATTGTGTATAAATGAAGAGGTAACCCGAAATGTGAAGACAGACATCTCTTCCCAGAGATAAGCATATATTTGTATTGTGATCTTGAGTAATACTACATCTCTTCTCAGAGAATTCATTGTTACTATGTTATTTCTATGTTATTGAGATATTTATCAACCAGAAATTTTGATTTTTGGATGAAATACCATGCTAAAAACAATTATTTGTTATTCTCTATGATAGGTCCACCCTAGGTAGCCATTTTCACTATCACAAACCTATCCATATGGAGTATCCTTGTCCCAATTATAAATAACAACTATTTTTATAATTTTAAATAGTCTTTTGGGTCTTTCTAAATTTTTTGTAAGTTTGACAAAAGGAAATTATAGAAAGGTTTCATTATATATACAAATCAAAGGTCATTCATTATTCTAGCTTATCAATATCTATTGAAAACTTACACAATATTTCACATTGGGAAAATATTCTCTATTTTTACAAAATTAAATATCATTCACAATGGGTAGTCATAAACCAATTCTAATTCATCACAAAGCAAGTCAAGAATAATCATTGTCAAGAATCAATTTAAATTTCTTACTTCCTAGAAACTATGTTCTGATAGTTTTTATACTCATAGGATTTTCATTATAAGAAAATAGATGTTTAGTTTTAATTAAGCCTTGTGTGAGGGATATTTATCTAATGTTCAATCCATTATAAATCAATATATATGGATTTTATTTTCCACATAACTCACTATATATCGAAAACACTTAGGTTTTTTCTTTTCAACCATAACAAACCTTTTGACCATTTATTTTTTTAGTGTACCAGTAAGTGGTTATCTATAGGAATTACTATCAATGTACCTCAAAAATGAGATAGTATGTATACAATATGATGTAATCTTCCATAGATCGCATTTGGGTCATGCTTACTAATTATGTTTGGGATCCTTATGAATGAGAGCTTACAAAGTAAACACACCATATCTAGTTACACCTTTAAACTCATTTCTAAATTCAATAATTTAAATTCAAATCATAGTTATAATCAATGAGATTGCCTTAAATATTTTTATCCCAATAAATGAGTTCATCATGAAATTTTATGTTACTTTCCAAGGTATTATTTAGATTCACTATATATGTGCATTATTCAAATTCAAATATTGTAGAAAGGCTAGAATAAGTAATGTAAAATATCAAGTCTTCCTCAATAAATATTGTTACAATATCTGATCTAAGCTACTTCTTGTCACTACCAAGTGCCAAAGGGAATATATGACTCATTTTATTCCTCCTTCCCTTATACCTTGAGGTTAACTCACTCATCATCATATGCCTAATCTTCTTGTAGGACTTATATCATATTTTAAATTCATGTTATCTACAATAGATGAGGTTGGGTACCTCATCCATAATGTAATAACTAAGGTGACCAATATATTCCTCCTCGGCCTACTCCACCTCCCACAAGACAAGAAATTCAATCTAAAGGTTATGATATCATTGATCAACTATGGAATACCTATTATAAAATTCATATTTTAGAATTATTTAATAGATTAACATCATATAAATATATATTATATGAGGTGTTGTGTGATATAGTATTCCCAACAATACACATCCAACATCAATTAATTCTATCATGAATAATGTCATGGATATCAACAAGTTCATTTACTTACATAAGGAAAAATTACCTCCTGTGCATATCATAAATCAATGTCTTCCACTATTCATTCAAACTTAGGTA
Source organism: Torreya grandis (assembly GCA_037957365.1). Classification (NCBI taxonomy): domain Eukaryota; kingdom Viridiplantae; phylum Streptophyta; class Pinopsida; order Cupressales; family Taxaceae; genus Torreya; species Torreya grandis. Next base: position 1,776,882 of record JARHVA010001810.1, on the reverse strand, counting down.
CATGGAAATCCAATCAAGTGCGTGTTTATCTAAAATGATTCATGGATGAATATTTATATCTCTTATTTATTAAAATATCTAGGTTTTAATATGAATAGTATTCAAAAATAAAAATATAATATCAAGGTATTTGAAAATAATCCTCATCGAACACTTAAAAATATCACATCGGATATACTAGTACATCCCAAGATAATACATATTATTTTTTATGTGATGTGTAACAAGTTAGCTTAATTATGGGATGACCTTCAATTAATGCCATTAAGGATATACCTTATGCATTCCATAGATGTATCAAATTTGTACATGATAGATATGAGTATATTATTGTATTAAATGATATATGTTTCAAATATTACAAATTGACTATGTCATAAACTAAAAATCATTATATTATATCACCTACATAACCCATTCCACTTGATTGGATGCATATATAAGAGGTTGGAAATTAAAGTACATAACATGAGAAAGTACTAACCATGAGAATTAGAGATTATACACAAAAGGTACCACCAATTCTAGTATAAGAAAAGGATAAAACCAAAGATATCCCTATTTTGATCAAGATTATAATTTTATAGTTATATATTGATATGATAATGATGATGATTATATGAAAGATACAATAGATGCAAAATTGCTTAATCTCAATTTAAATCCTATCGATACAAATGAGTACTTATCTCACATGATATTCACTCTTATGGGGATCAAAACATATTTAGATGATTCATATTTAATAAAATGGGGGAATTCAAATATTTTGCATTATGCAAATATTCATAATAATGAAAGATAATCAACACAATCATAATGCAAATATTTTGCATTATTAGTTCACTAAAACAACAAAAATGAATTTGAGCTCTATGTTTAAGGATTAAATCACTTGAATATAAGATTTTACATAATTTCAAACCATATAATTTTATATTTAATATTGCACCTCCTCAGGAACAAGTGCAAGTATAATAAACAACTTTTTTTATAAAAATACAATAGTTACAAATTAAAAATTTATAAAAAGATAAGTTATCAAAAGAACAAATCAAAAAGGAACAATTTCAAGTGGAAAAATAAGAACAAGAAAGACTACAAGTTGAACAATAAGTTTTACATAAAAATAAATAGAAATAGAATAAAATGACAAAGAGAATTAATTACAAGAGCATGCCCAAAATGATAAGATGCAAGCATAAAATCAAGATAAGATAGACAAAATCCTCAATAAAATGTCTCTCATTAAATAAAATCAAAATAAAGACATACAAAAAAAGGCTAATGTGGTTCCAAAGAAGTAAAATGAGTGTTCTTCATATGTTCAATCTTTAAATAGTAGTCTTTATATAGATATAAATAATTGTATTGAGGTTAAGGGTGCCTCTTTTCATGAAGTTAATATATGTACCATGACACTTATCCAATATCTTTGGTATGCCAAATAACATTCGGGTAGTATTACTAGGCCTCACTGTTGCATTGGATCCATTGAGTTTCCATCAATAATAGGGATAAAAATGTATTTTACTATATTTCAAAATAACCCTACCCCAGATCAATGCAATGAAAAAATAGTAAAATTGTGACTAAGAGAAATGGGGGAAATGGTGGGTAGAGATCATGAATACATCACATTAATGAATAAATCTACAATTATCACCATTTAAAAAGAGTAAAAATATGTAGAGGATAACCAAACAAAGGAAAATATTTATTTAGCTAACATTTCAACAAATACAACCAATATAATCATAGAAAAGGCACTTAATACATCACATATGGTGAAGAAAAAGAACTTGGAAAATTCAATACCAAAATTTGGTGTATCTAGTTTTATATACATAGATATAAATAATGATTAGTTTGGCATACCACAATTTTATACCCAATAAGATGCTTGAGATCATGATTATGACTATGAATAATATTGATACAATACTCCTGACAACACAGGACCTAAATATTGACATCATGCCTTAATTTTTTGGATAACATAAAATTCAAATGTTGATTACATATGTTTTTTAAAAACTACATGGGAATGTCCCATCAACCAAGTCATTGGTTAAGATGCAATACTTTCCACTATACATAACTTCCTCATATCTACTCATTAATTTTAATTTTTATTTTGGCATCCATGTGTAGATATGATCTTACATTAATGTATTTTTCTAACCATTGTATTTGTTTCATTTCCCCTTCCTTGATTGTATATCTTGATCTTCACATCCATAACACTCATTGTATAGTGACTATACTACGCATCTTTTGTAGCATGTTACTTTCTCATTATGACATATTTACTATGTACACATACTTTGGTTTCAATTCTAGATTATTTGATTGCATACTCTTACTTATACATACTACATGAGAACACATTGATTATTTCCCACTAGGGGCATGCATATTCTTATCTCTATGTATGATATTTAGTTATATTATTTTAATACACACATATTTTGGAGGCATATTTTTTTCCTTTACTCTCTCCACATGGCCATGTTATTACATTATGTGCACATTATTCATAAGCATGCATTGAATATTTTTTAGATCCCTTACTTTATTTTATTGTTAAAGACTTTCTTTTATCTTTGCACATATGTCAAAAATACAAAACAATTTAAATATTTTAAAAATATAAAACCATTGAAAATATTATCAAATATAAAAAATAAAGACTTGAGCATGACACAAGTTTATAGTTTACTTAATTATATGTTTTATTTATCATATGTATATTTTGGTAGATATCATATTATTTTTCATACACACATGCATTTCATGAGATATATGAGTGTGATACAGGATATACATATTTGCATGGATTCATATATGCCGAATTACCTTCTACCTAGTGACTATACCAATATTGGGGGCACTTATTATACAAGTTAAATTATCAATAATGTATATGTTTTATGACCTCTCAACCATGTCAAGATACATGTATTACAACTGTCTTTGTAATTACCTATATTTTATTACATACATATTAAACTTTGCTATGATGTTACATTGATAAATATGAATGGTATAGACTAGTTTTCACTTATTCTATACTCTTTGAATGATTTTAATTTCTTGCATGATAGGCTATACATTACTTACTCTATGTGAAACTTGTCCCTTGTATGCAATAGTTTATTAATCATCTCTATGAGATTTGTTTTTAGTATATGTAATATTTTAATGTATCCATTGCTTGTGGCCCTTGGCCCTGTGTTTTCTTTATTTTCATTATTTTAGCATGTCCCTTGTTTATGACATTACTAATGTATTTTGTGTGTGGCCCCCAGCCTCATTCTTTATGACATATCTATGTCCATTGTATGTGACCTTTGGGCTTCTTATATTACATCATGTGACATTGTGTGTTGTGATTTTTTTTCTTATTGATCTTGATTATTTGTGACATCATACATATCATGCACTTTTACCATATAGTTCGAATTTAAATATGGTTACTTTAATTCATACTTCATTATCATATCTCTCTATACATGTACTTGTATGCCTCACATTCAATATGTTACATACATTTTTCAATGATAATTATATTAGTATGATGACATATTCTCCACATTATAACAATATACTACATGAATGTGTGTTTGTGTGTCTATATATATAAACACACACTCACATGATATTTTTTAACTCTTATTTTGACACAACTTGTACATGCCTCACATTTAATATGTTACATACATGAAATTGCATTTGAATTAAGACATACTATCCACATTATAACATTATACTACATGATTACACACACACACACACAAATAAAAATAAATAAATAAATAAATAACTCTTCTTTCAAGATGAGGGACTTGAATACTATATCTTGCATTTTGAAATTGAGGAATAACGATGGACTTGTATTAGAGATCAAATCATGGACCATGAAAAAATAATTAGAATTTGGGACAAAATATAGGTTTCAAATATGTAAAATTCAAATTTAAAAAAATCAAAGTAATTCAAAAATTATATCTTATGATAGAGTACATGTCTCAAAGATTCAAATTAATTATATAATTAGATACATGATAAATATTGGCATAATCAAAATATTATGGGGGAATATGACATGTATATACACTCACTTTTCAATGACTTGAGTATAAATTCATAAACACTTGAATGCATATAAATAGGCATATGAAAAATAGCCACATGAATAAAATTAAATGTTTCATATACACTTAAAGTTGACCATATAGATCAAAACCATTATATATCATTTGGCACATATTCCAATGGCATGAGACTTGTTCATGCACATGTATATATTTCAAAAAATCAAAAGGCATGAAACTAATCCATGCACACATATACTATAAAAAATTTCATAAATTTAAATTCAAATGGTTGTTATTTCAATTGAAATCTATGGGCACTAAGGTCATGTTGGGGGCATGAATATTATTCATTCTTTTTTATCATTCGAATAGAATATAGATCTATCTGAAATGACATGATTCATTTTATTATGAGTCTAATGACACTCAATGAAATTGGAATTAATTATAATAAACCATTTTATGGTTCCATATTTTTTTTTGGTGATTTCCATTTGATTATAGGGACACTCAACAATGTTAGAATCACTTATAGCGAAACTATCATGATTCTAATCAACAACAATGAGAAGTTTCAAGATATGGGACTTGCATCTTGAAACAACCTCCAGATTTTTGAGAAGTTGGTTCTTCTTTAAATTGAATAGATATTGGGAAAAGGGATAGGAATTTAAATCAAAAACACAAATGCAAGAAAATAAATCTAATCTATGGCGATGCGCCTGAATGTAATTCGACCTTAATCCTGAGCATAGTGAAACTATATGTAGGATTCATTTACATTTAAGAGCAAACAAGTGCATGATCAATGTAAAAGATGGAAACAATAGAAACAGAGGCTCGTAGCATAGACTACTTTTGTAGTGATACAAAAAATGTCAACAAAGGCATAGGGTTCAATCTTCTTATTTGAATTTTCCAGTCACATAAGAGGCGCAGAAACACGTACAGTTATGTAAACCTTCTAACTCAAGAAAATGAGATAAAAGCAAATGACATTCCTAATCACAGCTCTAGAAAGTCTACAGCCTAGACTACTTTTGCAAATGACACAGATAATATCAATAAAGGCATAGGGTTCAATCTTCTTATTAGTACATTGGGTACTTATCCTCACTTACTTTTTATAATATACATAATTCAAAATCAAGGGCTTGATTATTTATTCAAAATTCAGACTTGATCACTCTAAATTTTCTATTAGCTCAACATGAGAAACAATCCCTCTAAGTAATTTAGTAAGGGGGAACATTTCTTCAATCCTACATCATATTTTATAGGTTATAAAAAAAATGGTTTCATCTCCCTCTATGTGTACTCCTTACTCTCTTTTCAAAATATAAATCTAAAATTTCATCTAATTTAAAATTCAAATATGGAAAAATGACTAATTTTTGTGTTGTTCTAGAGTTTTATAAAATAAGTTCCCTGCACAAATGGAGTATTATATCGAAGACAAATTATGTAATGCACAATCAAATCTAATTATTTATCCTTTACTCTATAAATTTTCATTGATAGAATAAGAGGATGGTATGTAGACACCTAAATGTGGTTGCATTTACTTGATAATGTTGATTCTTGACACATTCTAAACTACATGACTTATGCTCTAATACATTACTCTTATTTAAAATTCCTCTATGCCATTTATATAGATTTGGCCCTATGTTCATTATTAATAATACACATAATTTCCATTTCAATTCTCAAATCTATTTGTATCATTCTCAAACTACTTCCATTTTTAGAATAATTATCCTTGACTCTCCAAAATAGGGCAACCTTAGGAAGATATGTCCATTGTTATGGACCTATCAACATAGAGTAACCTTTTTCACATGCCAAATAAAGACTAGATTAAAAATTATAAATATTATTTTGGGTCTTACCAAATATTTTAAAGGTCATCTAAAATAAATTATCAAAATATTTCACTATTAATACAAATCAAAGGTCATTCAGTATTCCTAGCTTGGCACTATCTATTAAACACTTACACACTATTGCACATTAAAAAAATCTTCCATGTTCTTCCCAAACTCAAGGTCATTCATAAGGATCAATCACAATCACATTCTAACTAATCTTAAATAAATTAAAGATTTTTCATTTTTAAGTACCAAGTTAAAATTTATAGATACATAAATATAGTCAAGGGGCATAATTTCACAATCATTTTAGGTGAGATAACTATGTATCTTGATTATCTATTTAGATTATTTGGATATATGGTTATAAATAGATAATCAAGGGGGTGATTGATGCAAACTAAACCCATTACACTCCCCCTCTCTTTTTTCAAATTTTTAGCTTTCACGAAGACCCCCAATATTTCAAAAGCAAAGAGAAAGAGATAATAGATGTCCACGTGACACCTGTGGAATCATAATATGTCATTATAATCAATAGACAAAGACATATGAGGTAGATAAATCATTTTTTAAACATATTCAATATTTAAAAGTCCACAATCAATGGACATGACTAGCCTACATTGTTGTCCAAGGAGAACAGTCCTATCCAAAAGCAATTTTAGATTCTACCTCTGATCATAAACATTCACAATTTATTTAGGTTAATTCTCACTATTCGACATAAAAAATAGTCAAAATAAAATCCATTTTTAAGATGAATACATTTCTTATTTATGTTTTCCAAAAATAACATATTTTCATATTTAATAAATTTCAATCATAACTTTAATAACTGTATGTTTTTAGAATTCTTATCTCTCTCAAATTTTACACCTTTTAGACAACATTTTATTTGTTAAATAAATAATAAGGTAAAACATGTTCTTTCCAAAGTCATGTTTTGTCATTAGTAAGTAATATCTTTAGTCTAAATAATAAAAATAATTAGGTGTGATTCAATTTTTTTATATTAGTTCATTTTTTACATTTACAGTGTTAGTTTTTTGACAAATCCAATCTTTGGTTTTTTTTTTTTTTTTTAATAAAGTTCTATGAATGGTTTATGTCTCTTCTTAGTAATGAACCCAGATACTATCAAGATAAATACATCAATAGACACAATACTTATGAAATAATAATATGTATTAATCTATTTAATGACTAAAATAATTACATACACATGCATAAATAAACCTCAAATCATAATTAAAATTTTCATGCAAAATTTAAGATTCTAAAAAATAAAAAAACTTGACCTACTATTTTTAGCAGTTGTTATTTTTAGTAAATTTCGCATGCAAGTTCACATAGCCCTAAAAATATCTAAAAGTATTTTAAACACTAATTTTAACCTATCAAACAAATTTAAACTAAATTTCATGTCTAGTTACAAAAATATACAATTTTTAAAAATATAAAAAATTTCAAAAAATATTAAAATGCATTTTTGGATGCTCATATTGTGATGTATGGCCTCTAAAAATATCAAAAATATACATAACTAGATAGGGAAGGTAATGGATGAACCCAAATTTTTTAGACAATCATTTTGACATGAATGATAGCTCAAACAGAGATATGAATCAAAATTTATGGCCTCTAGAATTTTGGACTCATTTTATGCATCATTATCCTCTGGTTGAAAACAACTCAACCCCTATGAGTTGCTTTGATTGTATTTCTTCCATTTGTTCTTGTCAATATTTTTTAACTCACATTTTAAAATCAAAGTGTCATCTTCATGTTGTAATCCTTCCCACTATACCAAATACCTATTATAACTTCCTTACCTTTTGTTTACTATCTTATTATCTAGAACCTACACTATTTTTTCTTTCTAAATAATGAACTAGAGTACTATCAAGGCCAATAATCAATAGGCACAGTAATTCTGAAACAATGATTTGTATTATTCATATTGAATGAATAAATTAATTTCATACACATGCATAAATAAATATCAACTCAGAATTGGAGTTGACATGCCAAATTCAAAACTCTAAAAACTAAAAAAATCTAGCCTTGTTATTTTTAGTAGCTACTATTTTTAGTAAATTTCACATGCAATCGCATGCAACCTTAAAAATATTCAAAACACTAAAATTAATCTATCATATGAATTTAAACTAAATTTCACATCTGATTACAAAAATATAAAAAATTTAAAAATGGGAAAAACCTAGAAAAAATTCTAAAATGCATTTTTGGACCTTCGTATTATCACTTATGACCTCCAAAAAATATCAAAACATCCATAACCACATAGGGAAGGTTATGGTTGCACTAAAAAATTTGATATGGTTGTTTTAGCATGAGGGAGAGGTCAAACAAATTTATGGATCAAAATTTATGGCTTCTAGATGTTTGGACTCATTTTCTGTATCACTTAAGATGATTTTTAGGTATGATTTAGTTTTTTAGGAGTTAGAAATACATTATTGTTGTTTTTTTAAGATGATAAAGGAGATTGAAAAGGTGTTTAAGAGAGTTTTTTTGTATGTCATTAGTATACGTTTTATATCTCGATATGCATAGACTAGAGTTTGATTACTTATATACCTTTTTCATGTTTTTATGGGTTTTTTATTTCATATAGTTTTGTTAACACTATTTTCTTAGACCATAATATGATAATGTAGTTATGGTTAGGTCATTTTTTTAATAAGGTTTGAGAAAAAAGGTGTTTATAATTATCTCTAGCATTGTGCCAAAAAGGCTCAATTTACAAGGGTGAGAAGCATAAATCTCAAATATGATTTTAGTTATCATTTGGTTTGTTGACCATTGGCAATGCAATTTTTTAAAATAAGACAAAAATTGGAGTTGTAAAGGGATGAGTAAACTATATAAAACTCATTTTTTATATCCACTATGATTTTGAAGAATTAAATATTTTTTAAGGCTTATGGTTCTTATAAGGATCTATTTAAAAATATTTTTTGGGTTAGAAATGTTATGTAGTTTTGATAACTCACCACACATAGGCTAGAAATTGGGCACATAACCATTTTGTGGTGAGTACAATTAGAATATTTTATTTGTTTCTATTTTTTTGGTGATAATGTTATCATTTTTTTAATTAAGTTTTATGATGGAAAATATATGTGGATTGTTGTTTCTTGCCTTGTGGTGTAAATATTTAATTTACAGTTCGGTTAGGAGCATTATAAACTTCAAAAGAAATTTTAGTATAATTTGGTTTGTTGGGCATTGGAAATGCGGTATTTTTTAAAAGATGACATAGGATATTGAAAATGTGTCTTATTTTTTTTACATGTTGCTTATGTATTTTTGATATCTCAAAATGCATAGATAATATTTTGGGTATTTACATAGTTTTTCATGATGTTGTGGATTTACAACGTCATGTAGTTCTAATAGTTGAATGTGCATGGACCATAGTCTTGGAATGCATTTATTGTTAAGACATTTTTTAATAAGGTTTGTGATAGAAAATATATGTGTATAGTTGTCTCTGGCATTGTGATGAAAAGGCTCTATGTTCATAAGGGTGAGATGCATAAAACTTGAAACTATTTTTATTATGATTTCATTTGTTGGATATCGATAATGTATTTTTTATTATTTAAGATGGTAGTAGATATTGAAAAGGAGAAAAAACTATCCAAAAACCTTCCTTAATATCCACTATCACATAAAAGAATAAAAAAATCATTTTGAGTGCTATGGCTTTTCTTAGGGTATATGTAATAATAAGTTGAGTTGAAATGTTGTGTAGTTTTGATGGTTTGTTGTTCAAAGACTAGAGATTAGGCATACAACCATTGTCAGGTGATTCTAGTGAGATTATTTTGATTGTTTAATTTCTTTTGGTGACACTGACATCATTTTTATTATCAAGATTTGTGATTGAAAATATATGTAGATAGTTGTCACTATTATAGATAAAAATTCTTTTTTATTATTCAACAAGATAGAGAATGCAGAGATTTATTGATAGTTTAGTGCAGATAACTAAGAGAATGAGTATGAAACCATCATCAATTTATTTTATCTTGAATAGTTTTTTCTATGTGAATGTGGTTAGAATATTTTGTTTTTATAACTTTTATTATTGACACTACTATCAAATTTTTTTTAGGAATATGAGTTTTACATTTCAGATATCATGTGGATTTTATATCTAGAAGTATATATACTAGAGATTGGGCATGTAGCCATTGTGAAGTCAAAGTTTTTTTAAATAAAGTTGGAGATGGAAAATAACTATGTATAATTATCTCTATTATCTTACTAGAAACATTCATTTTACAAGGATGAGAGTTATAAACCTCAAAATGATGTGTGCTTATGATATTGGTTTGTTAATTCTTGACGATGTACTATAAATTCTATTCTTTGAGATGATAGTGGAGATCGAAAAGGGGGTTTAGAAATTTTCTTGATCTTTTTTAATATAAATAATGTCCTTGACTCCTCTTGGATTTTTATAATAAAAATAGGTTATGAAGAAAAACATGGGTGTATTTTCGGTTACATGGGCTAGGAGGTCACTAAATTTAGTTAATGAATTTTTATTTTTATTTTAATTTGATGGTGACATCTAACATAATACCTTATAGAAACAACCTTGCATTTTGTCCATGACTAGTTACCGACATCAGATGTTGAAAAAGGAATATGATAATATTTTTTTATTCTAATGCATGACATATGTTGTTGCAACGGCCCTATAGGAATGTAGTGTGTTTAGCAATGTCATTTTTCCTTATTGATGTGGAGGTAGATACAAGAGTGAGAGGCCAATAAATTTAGTCAATGACATTTATTGTTTTTTTGTATATGGTAAGTATTTTATGAAAATATTGTTAAATGTTTATTCACACTACAAAAAAATTGATTTGATTTTTTAGTGGGATATTAAAGTAATAGTATTTTAGTATCCTGAAACACATATACTAGATTTTTTTCATGCATCCATGATCAAGTAACTTAAGGTCAAATGATTCTCTCTGCATGAATGTACTATAAATAATGTTTTTGTTCAATATGGTTTATGGTGGAAAATATCTAAAAATGGTAACAACCGTAAAGTTCAATATGTTTTTTTTTAATTATTTGGTACTATATAAATCTTTTGTACTTATTTATGCCTACCCAATACGTATCAATTCTAATAAAGTTATTTCTTCTTCTAAAATATATATATATATATATATATATATATATATATATATATATATATAGATCTATAGGGTCGTGATTTCATTTATAACAAAGCCTCGTAGGTATTTATGTTTTGATATATGCAATTTTTTTTTTGTTTGAATTTTAATGTGTATGTAAGGATTTTAGGTTCATTTGATGTATTATTTAAATTTGGATACAGGATATAAGAATCAATCATTTTCTTGTTGCCTAGAATTAAACAACTTTAGATTCAAATTGAGCATATTCAATTCATATTCTTTACAATTATCCATGTTTTAAATTTAATAAAGTAATAGGACATATTATATCATATTTTAAAAAAAATAAGTGAATATATATGTTCTTCATGGTTTTCTATGCCTAGATAGCATGTTTATCATTCTCAAAAATTGATGTCTAGGTCTTCATGGTTGTGGTTTTGTTTCTATCAGAACCTCATATGTTTTTTATGATGGTTTTTTGGGGGGATATAGTCAAACTTAAGTGTTATTTTTTAGTGTTTGGCTTATTATGAAAAAAATATTAATGTCACCATTATTTTGGGTTAATAATATACCAAATGGCACATATAAAACTTACTTAATAGTGAGAGAAAAGTCATTCCTATCATTAGTTATATTTATTCCACCTTTATTTTAGATTAATAATGCATTAACTAAACCTTTTTAGGATCTTTATATGTGTATTAGGAATGTAAATATTTTTAGATAATAATTAATATTGATGTAAAATTGACCTCTATCATTGATTAAATTCAATGATCACTCACCTTGTTGTGATATTCAAAATCTTGTCTATTTTTATAGTCTTAAATCTAGGGTTTTCATGGTGTATGACCTAGAATTAGAATATTGTGTTTACTATAATGATTGTCAAGAGGCTTAATTTCTAAGTTGTTTCATTTCATTTTTTTAGGATGAGTTCTAAGTTTCATTATACACATAATGACCATATAATTGTATACATTGTGTTATGCTATGCATGATTATATAAGTTACATGATAATTATGGTGATTGGAAATAATAAGGAATGTGGTAAAAAATATGACTCTAACATGCATGATCTAATATTAAATTGATCGTATGCATTTATAATAAATATTATTTTGATTGTAAATATAAAGTGATGGCCCTATGTAGAAGTCTCATGAAAGGCATGATGTGATCTACGTGAGAAGATGTTTCACGAAAGATGGTGGTAAACTCTAAAGTGTGTCTGCTATTATATTGTGTTTCCTATAGTATGTTTGGCCCCAATTGTTCCTCCTAAGAGGAATGTTGTTTTATAGTTTTTGTGTAGTAATTTGTGGAAACAGAGGATTTATGGTAGGCTCTCTATTTTTTACTAGTTTCTAGTTGTAGATAGGTTTGTTTCTTTTGGTAGGCTTGGTTGAGCTACCTATTGGCTCTGTTGTTCTTCATGGGCCACCTAGTGAGGTGCTTTATTCTATATTAATTGTTATATCTTATGTATTAGTTCATAGGTCCTTTCAAAACCTATAATTCACCTATCAAATTAAAAAATATATAAATTATATTTATTAGGTAGAGGTGTATATGGAAATGACTATGCTATATATATTCATATTTATTTCAAGCATATTTCCATTGAATATTTATAACATGTTTATTTAATCATGCATAATGTAACATAATTTTTTAAAATTATAGATAATTTAAGTGTACTTTTTTTCCAACTTTGGAGAACATTTAGACATGAAACATATCTTACTAAGCTAGTAAATATTTTTAAACCTACAAATATGCAATTTTTTAATATATTTTTTGCATATGAAAATCATTTCATTGTGTTATTGTTCATGTTTTTAGATTTTTATTATTTTTAACTTTTTTAATTTATTGAATATATAATATTATGAGGCTAACTATTGTAACCCTTTTTTTAGACCATGTATCAATCTATACAATATTTTTATTTCATTACATGGCATATATAAGGAAAACACATTTTTATGTTGCTAAACCTTATAATATCCTAAAAATATATTTCATTTCTAAATATTTTATATTTTTTTGAAATAATTATAGTTTGCATAGATGTTGAATGTTTACTTATTTTTTTAAATTTATAAGTTACTAAGACAATACTAGTAAACAAAACATTATTTCAGGTCTTGAAACAAGGTCTATAAAAGATATAGAATTAAGTTTTTATTATGAGATCAAATATGGAGTAAGAAAAAAAAAATATGGTATTCAAAAAATTGCATCTTATTGAAATGTTTTTGTTAATTACATCTAAATTATTATTTTCCTGGCCTTTGAGTTTTTTATTTCTTAATGTTGCACCACAATCCATATAATTATAAATTGCTTAAATTTTTTTCTTGATTTTAAATTAGTTATAAGTTTTGCATATTTGTTTAGATTGGTTAATTATGCTAGTCACACAATTTTATTTCAATGCACCATTTCACTCATAATATCAGAAAATGGAAATGAAGATGTGGTGATTTAATTATTTCTCTTTTATTTTCTTTCAATTGTATTGCATGTACAAGTAATACGTTACAATTTTTTGTTTTATAGTCATGAATTAGAGTTTTTATGAGTTCTAAAATTATTTTCTTATGAATATGTAATTTAAAAGATTTTTTTATTATAAGTCAATTTTTTAATATATAATTCAAAATCATTTTTAATTTTTTTTTGAAACTTAAAATTCCATAAGTTGATATGGATAAATTATGAAGATGTGAATGACGTATATCTTTACAAAAATTTTGATAAATTTAATACAATTTCCATGGTATATCCCCTATTAAATATATAAAGTTATTCACCCATATATAGCGAAGGTGGAGGATTCTAAGGCAAAATGACACTTGTTAAAGGACTCTTACTTATAATAAGTTGGTGACCTGGATCCTTCTTTAGTGGGTACATATAGGTATAGTCAAATTGTTCACCTATAGCATGTTAAGTAGGAGTTCAAAAATTTAGGATTAATTAAAGGTTTTTTAAAGATGTGGTAACCATATTTTATGGTAAAGATAAAACATTGGTTGAAACTAATAGTTCTTCCCCATCATCTTTAGTTGGTAAATATTATTTGAATGTTAGCTATGGTGGTGTGTTAGACCTATTGGAGTGGGCCATAATCAAGGATCAATCTGGATATGATTGAATGCATAAATTTTTACTTATATGGAGTAATGAGATCTAAAAAACAATTCAAAATGGAAGAATCATGTCTTCACAACTAAGATATTATATTAGGAATATTAACAAAAAAGTAAATAGGAAGGTACACTATATAGTGAGTAACTAGGTCACCCAAAAAGGTAATCAACTCAGCTCATAATTATAAAATGATTAAAGCATATTTCCCCTAATAACCTATTATTAAGCTAAACATGATAATTACACTATGTAGGTAAAACCACATTGTGGGAAATAGCCTACACTAACACCCCCTCTCCTCAAGTGTAGCTTAGGTGGGTAGAAGAATTGGGTCCCAACACAAAGGTTTGATGAGGTACCCAATTATATATAGGTGGTTCCTCATAGGAGGAAGAAGACAAAGCTATTTGAACCCCAAGATTTGACCAAAAATGAGAATATTTGATCTATGTGAAGGATTTGGTAAATATATCAATAATTTGCTTTGTTATTCGTATGTAACAAATATCAATAACTTGATCATGTATAAGATCCCAAATCAAATGCATGTGAATATCAATATGATTGGTTCATTGATGGAGGACTGGATTCTTACAAATCTAGATTCTACTTTGTATATCATAGAAGATGAGTGTTGTTCATCAAAACTATATTCTAAACTCAATGAGAATCCCCTAAAGCTAAATAGCCTCAATAACAACATCAATAATTCCTATGTATTCTACCTTAGTATAATGTAAATCAATATCATTATACTTCTTACTTGACCGACTAATCAACCTAAATTGAGGGCGAAACTATATCCTAAAGTAGACTTACAATTCTAAATATCACCAACATAATATGAATTTGTATAACTAATCAAGTTGATGTTTATGCCCACTCCATACTGAATCTTGAAGTTATGAGTACCCTAAATGTAGTAGAGAATCCATTTAACTTATTTCCAGTGTAACTCATTCACTTCTTTCATAAATCTATAGACCACACCCATTACAGGGTAAGTGCACAAAGTTGGGGGACAAAAAGTGGCCTAACCATGGACATGATTTTTATAAAATTTTATAAATTTAAACTTGTATAGATAATCTGAGATATCCACACACCAAATTTGAAGATGGTATACAAACATGAAAAATAGAATTTTGAGTCTAGTTTCAAAAACACTATTTTTTTTAAAAAAATGGATAAGTATAATTGGGTTAAACATCTAAAATTTGAATAGGAGCTTTGGTTTTTTCCATAAAACATAGTAGATTGATGGTCGTGATGCACACCATTTTTTTAACAGTAGTTAATATTATTTAAAACACTTTGGGTAAAATTTACATAAAATCTTGTAGCACATCACCTGTGTTTTTTGTATTTTTTCAATAAATACTTTTTTTATGAATTTTGAAAGGAAATAGATCCTAAAAATTGACAAAGAAATGGATAGTCATCTGTGAGTCAAGCCTAACTACCTCAAAAAAATTAAAATTCAATTTTTTTTCAATGTGTGTAGAATTAAGTGTACTATGTTACCATATAATTTTTTTTACTTGGATCAACAAAACCAAAATTACATGAACATGTATAGACATGTATGTTTATGGCATGTAGTGGCCTAAAAAGGAATAGTTAGAAATAAATATAGTTTGAAACCTTAAATTATTCAAAAAAACATAAGAATCATATTTTTAGAAATAGGAGAGCGTGCTCGTCATGATGGTATCAAGTTTTTGAATTTCACATTGAAATTCTTAGTTTATTTGGCAATCAAATTTGAAATTTGTTATTTATTTTCATACCTTTCAAAAGTCAACTGCACATTGATAGACCAAGCCTTTGGCTTAGCAATCCAATCCATTCCCAAGCCAAAAGGCATGGGAATTGAATTCAAATTCAAATAATATGATCGTGTTACTTAATAACATGATCATGTTAAAAGCACGATCACGTTAATAGCATGATCATGTTACTAAATAATGTGATCATGTTATATATTATTATCACCCTAAAACATGTGGGAGTTGCACATGAAGGAAACTTTGGTTAGAATCTTATATTTACTTATAATTTAAATTTTTTTTAGTAAATATAAGAAATTAGGGTCACTCAGCATCTGATAGAGTTGGTCTCATAATTTCATGCCTTACGATGTGGTAGATAGTTTTTGAAATCCAATTAGGTCAGTACTTAGGCATTTTTAGGGTTTCAGTATTAAACCTAGGGATTTCAAGACATAATTTTTACAATTGATGTCTATTTTTGGTAAACATATAGTCATTTTTTAGTTTTTTATGCCTTCTAGATTGATTTTTAGCATTTTTAGGAGTCTTAGGTTTGTCAAAATTGATGTTTTCAAACCAATCACTTTGAAATTGATAAAATTAGTGTGATTGGGGTAGCATAGGTCACATTGATGACTTATACACATCAACAACCACTTTGTGTTAATTTCACTTGTTCATCATCCCTCCCTCATCCCTGATCACTTCTTAATCATGCTTCATCACCCCTAATCACTCTCTAATAATATTTCATTATCCCAAATCACTCCTTTATTAAATATCACTATCCCTAGTCACCTCTAATCACTCCATCATCCCTGATTACTCTCTCATTAACTCTCACTATCCATCATCATTTCTAATCACTCCCTTCTCATCTCTCATTGCCCATAATAAATTAGGGTCATTTATCATTTGATAGAGTTGGTCTTGTATCTATATGCCCTAAGATGTGGAAAATATTTTTTAAAATCTAATCTAGTTAGTAATTAGACATTTTCAAGGTTTAGGCATTAAACCTAGGGATTTCAGTACATAAATTTTGTAATTGATGTCCAATTTTGGCAAAAATATAGTCAATTTTTAGTTTTTTGTGCCTTTTAGATTGATTCCTAGCATTTATAAGAGTCTTAGGTTTGTGAAAATTCAATTTTGAAAACTACTTACTTTGAACTTGATCCAAAGTGGTGTGATTGGGGTAATGTAGGTCATATTGATGACATGCACACATCAAACAATAATTCTATGTTAATTTTCATTTAATTAGCAATGAAAATAAGAAGTCCCTTGAATTTTCATTACTACTTGAATGAATTTGCTTCTAACTTATGTAAAAATAATAAGAGTTAAATTTATACTAGATTTAGAAATAGAATGCTCCCAATAATCTAAATATATTTCATATCTAAATGGATATCTAATTCTTATGAGACCAATATCCCTCAAGTGCACAAGTTGTAGTGTATCATCATGAGACCAATCCATTAGGAATAAATCCTCCATTATTTAGTCATAATTTTTCACACTAAATAAAATATATAAAACTAGCAGATGGTCAAACTCCTTATGTTCATTTTATGTTCTATAATATCTTTTATTAATTATTAGCCAAATTTTGGATACCTTTAGATAGGTTCACAAAAAAAATTGCAAATCAAACCTCCACCTTGATTGATCACCTTGAAAATCTTATTTTAGGCCATGTTTAGAATATATTAAGGTAAGTTTGAAAAGTTTAAGGTAATGGTTCTTTCTAATATTATGGTTCCAAAGAGTGTTAAAGGTTTTAAAGGTATTTGTTATTGAATTTAACACATGGCAAGTCAATTCATGTCCTCTCATGGTTTTTATAAGTACCTAAAAAATGTTGAGCACCCTTTTCTAATGTTACAAGCCTTTTCAAGTGTTTTTGCTCATTGTGTAATGTTGAAATTAGAGTATGTGTAAGATTGGTATGTTAAGACTTGATGATGTTGATAAATGTTGTTAAACATCTGTATAGGTATGGGAAACTCCATTAGTTCTATTCTTCAGGGTTTTCAAGCAAGAAGATGGTATCTTTCATGGAAAAAGAGAGGTTTTTCAAAGGGAGTTGTAGGTTTTCAGTATTAAAGAACATTTAAAAACACTTAAAAAACTCTCTCAATATTATTCAAATACAAATTGATGTATTGGAATGATTTTTTAGACCAAACAAAGTCAAAACTTACTTATCTCTCTTATCGACTTCCTTGGCAACTCCAAAGTATTCAATAGTTTTCATTTAGTATGCAGAGAGGAGAGAGTTATAATGAATGATATTGGGGGTCGATAAGGGTAATTATGTCCTTAAATTCCATGGCCATAGTTATCATATTGATGTCCCCTCCTTTATGAATAATCATTCAGATCTCAGGTAGTCAGAATTTCCCTCTCCATCCACATAGGGTTAGTTTTGGATGGTTTCATTACATCTTTGAGTTTGAATGATATAAATGGTGGATGTAGGGGTTTCCTATGAGTCTTCATATTCATTACACATTACTTTCCATCACTACTTGTCACGTGCCAATATAAGAGAAAGAAAAACCTTCATTATGAATGATTTATAGGCCTAGATGATAAGTCATATGTAAGGTTTGATCATTTTTTATAATTTTCTCACCCCAAGTGATCTTCAAGTAGATTCAATAAATTATTCATTACTCTTACTAACTTCCTTAGGTTATCTCTCATCTCATAGGCATCACTTTAGGTGGTCTTTGAAACCATTCAAGGTAATATGACTCTACTAAGGAGGGACAATCATGTAAGTAAGTGCACATATGATAGAGAGACTATAGAGAAGCCAAAAATGGATCAAGTGTGTTTTCCCAATGGTAATTGAACTCCTAAAAGGCATAATAATAACATACATCATGTACAAGTCATATAGGTTCATCACAAAGATACATGAGAGTGGGTTTAAACCTATTTGCAAGTCAAGATGGTCTCCTTAGGCTTGTTTAATATGGTTATAATGAATAAAGGATGGATTAATCAGGCCTATTGCATGATTCATAAAATGTTAAGAATACTATGAAGGTGAGGTATATTGATTATAGTTTTATTATTATTCAATCAAGTTTAGTATAGGTAGAACATAGAAAAGGAGTCTTGGGCATGATGGTAACCTACACGGCTACCATAGGTATAAGAGGAAGTAGACTTGTTTATGATGAAGGATATATTTCTAAAGGAATCCAAAGATAAGTGATAGGAATAATAGGGTGTTACCCAATAGTAGCATCATCAAGAGACTAGGGTTGTCTAAATAATCCTATTCCAATGATGCCTAACATTTAAAAGGTCCAGAACATTGCCTACATGCTTGAGTTTATCAAGGTAAAAACCTACAAGTTTGAGGTGTTTTGGACATTAGGGGACACTAGGTAGGATTTAGGGCATGATCAAGGAATAGATAAAGTCTTAAAATGTTCCATTGGTGACTTAAAAAAGCAAATGGTGCATATGAATGAATTCCTTTGAATTTTCATTGCTACTTGAATGGATTTACTTCCACGTTATGTAATAAGAACAAGAGTTGAATCTCTACTATATTTCAAAATAAAATTCTCCCAAAAATATAAATATATTTCATATCTAAATGGATATGTACTTCTTATGAGACCAATATCCCTCAAGTGAATAAGTTATAGTGTATCATCATGAGACCAATCCATTAGGAATCACTCCTCCATTATTTCATCACAAATTTTCACACTAAATAAAATGTATAAAACTAACAAATGGTCAAACTCCTTACATTCATTTTATATTCTATAACATCTTGTATTACTTCAGTCATATCAACACAAAAGTGGTCATTTGATGTGTGCAGGTTATCAATGTGACCTACACTACCACAATCACACAACTTTGGATCAAGTTCAAAGTGAGTAGATTTCAAACTTAAATTTTGAAAAACATAAGACTCTTATAGATTCCAAGAATCAATCTAGAAGGCACAAAAACCTTTAAAATGACTATATGTTTACCAAAAATGGACATCAATTACAAAAGTTATGTACTAAAATCCCTAAGTTTAATAGCAGACCCTAAAAATTGATAATTCTAGTGTAGTTCTGAGTATGAATCACCTCATACACTATATAATAAAACCAGACACAAAAAAATTTAAACATAATATTATTTCGCTTGTTACATTACCCATTTTCATATAAGAGTACATAACAAATATATAGGGAGTGTCTACCCTATAAATAGGGAGATCCATATCCCTTCAATATCTCAACTAATAGACAAACCTATTCACATATATGTTTTTATAGCAACAACATTACATAAATATAACCATAAGTATTAATTAATTTATGGTAACTAAATTAACAAATTATATTTACCTTTTGGTAAATATCAAATTTACATACGATAATAATTTTACTAACTATTAATCCATAACATTCACCCCCTTAACATTATTATTCCTAGTCACACCCCCTTAATCTGAACATGGGGATAATATCATCTTATACTACATCTAAATATGACTGTGTGATTTTTTAAAGGATCACAAACTTGAAAAATGGTTTTTCTATGGCTAACTAAAAAGAAATGATGGTTTTTCCCATGCCTTACCAACAACCAATGATGGTTTATTCCATGGCTAACCACCAACCAAGTGGTTTTGTTGATTTACCATAAACCATGTCATGTATGCAAGAACATACTTAATTCCCTTCATTGTCTAACTTAGAGGGAAATAAAAGGAAATAACAAAAGGGATTACTCGAACAGGAATTATAATTCTATTCTTATTCAAACACACAATGAAAAAAAAACACCACAAAAAATGTCACCACAACTGCTTAGGCCCCATCATTGGTGACTAATGAGAGGTGTAAAAATCCTCATACCTATGTTTCCTCCTTCCTCTAATATGGGATACTTCTTACTCAATTGATGACATCAACATGTGTCAATGGAGCTCAAGTACACAAATTTTTTGAAGAAAAGTACCCCCCATAATGTGAACATTACGTATAAGCAAAAATGTGTTCACGAGGCAAATTTTTTTCATTTTTACAATTTTAACTATATATGACAACATGACTTGATAACTTTTAAATTTTAATGATAGACAAATTGAATGACTTTTATTAACTTGATAATATAACTAAATTAAGTAATAAACATTGACATTTGATGATTCTAATAAAATGGCGTATTAATAGATTGACTCTTGAATCATCAGGTCACATAACCTATAAAATTATTTTGACCAAGAACATTAATAAATAAAATTATAGACCTTAATATTCACCTAAAAAGGATTTAATGACAAGACTCATAGACAACTTTGACAAATATGTTGAAAATATACTCTATAGAATTATATTGACTCAAAAGTGATTAATAGACCTATATAGGGCACTTATAATATTCACTATGACATTATTCAAATTTATATGATCTCACTAAATATAAAAATGAAATAAAATATTTATAACCTGAAAAACTATTTGTAATACTTATATTGACCTATAATGAACTATTAAAGATAAAACTCTGTGATTATCTTGACTGACTACTGGAAAAAAAATTAAACATTGATCACATAAAAATATATTTGAAGTGGCACTTAGTGGATACTATGGCATGATACTCCGTATAGAGACATGAACACAAAATGGTGGTTGATTTGGTGATAATTGCATCTATGTGATCTGTAATGAAATTTACAGGTATTTAAGATCAATGACTAAACATAATAGCAATGTAGTAGGATGAGAAACCTTTGGAAACATATATTCTCATAATGATTGAATGCTTATGTTGTTCATATAAAGATAAAATATTCACCTCATTTTACATGCTGCATAATAAATGTCTTACTAGATATACTACATAATCGTAAGGACTATGCATGGATTCAAGTGGTTGGAAAAGACTATGACGGGTCATGGCTTTCCCAAACACTTCAAAATGGTGGATCATAAAAAAATGCATGATAACATACCACATAATCATTATAAAAAGCTTTACCCCACTCATAACTCTTACAAAAATGATAAAGTGGGTGTAAACATTCAATGAGATAGAATAATGAAGCAAGTATACATAGTTGTATGTTATTCCAAAGGTTGTAGAGAACTACACAAGACTGTATTATGTAGTTTCTCCTTTACATGACACATATCATAGCTTAAAAATAATTAAGGCTACACCATAATATATTCATAGGTAGGATTTCCATGCTCTGATACCAGATGATAATTTTGGTGCAGTTCTAAGCACAAATCACCTCATGCACTATATAATAAAACTAGACATAAAAAAATTTAAACAAAATATAATATTATAACACTTGATGCATTACCCATTTTCATATGGGAGTTTATAAAAAATATATAGGGATTCTCTACACTATAAATAGGGATATATATATATATATATATATATATATATATATATATGTATATGTATATATATATGTATATATATATATATATATATGTATGTATATATGTATATATATATATATATATATATACACACACACACACACACACACACACACACACACACACATATCCCTTCAATATCTCAACTAATAAACAAACCTATTCACGTATATGTTGTTATAACAACATTACATAAATATAACTATAAGTATTAATTACTTTATGGTAACTAAAGTAACTAATTATATTTACCTTTTGGTAAATATCAAATTCACATAAAATATTAATGTTCCTAACTATTAATCCATAACAAAAATGTCTAATTACTGACCAAATTGGATTTTGTAAAACTATTTTCCATGTCATAAGGTGTGTGTTGTGAGACAAAATCTATCAGATGTAAAGTGACCCTAATTTATTATATATGATGAGGGATGAGGAGGGAATTATTAATAATGATTAATGATAGTGAGGGTCAATGAGGGAGTAATCAGGGATGATGGAGTGATTAGAGATGGCTAGGGATAGTGAGGTTCAATGAGGGAGTGATTAGGGACAATGAAGAATGATGAGAGAGTGATTGAGTGTGATGATGCATGAGTAATAAGTGATTAGGGATGAGGGAGGGGATATGAACAAGTTAAATTAACACAAAGTGGTCATTTTATGTGTGTAGGTCATCAATGTGACATATGCTACCCCAATCAAATCACTGTGCATCAATTTCAAAGTGAGTAGTTTGTAGACTTCAATTTTGGCAAACCTAAGACTCTTATAAATGCCAAGAATAAATCTATAAAGAACAAAAACTTACAAAAATATTATATGTTTACCAAAAATGGACATTAGTTGCAAAAATTATGTTCTAAAATCCCTAAGTTTAATACATAGACCCTAAAAATGCCTAAGTACTGACCTGATTGGATTTTGAAAAACTATTTTCCATATAGTAAAACATGCAACTATGAGACCAACTATTAGATGTTGAGTGACATTAATTTCTTATATTTACTAAAATAAATTTAAAGTATAATAAAAAATATATAACATTTAGAGTAGTAAATATAAGCTTGTAGCCACACTTGCCTTCATGTACAAAACCCACATGATTTTATGTGCAAAATAATAGGAATGTGATCACGTTACATGTTAACCAACATTCTCTCGATTTTTTCAAATGTGTAAAATAATAGTAACATGGTCACATTTTTTTTTTACAATAATGTGATAGTGTTATCTATTAACATGATTACATTATACATTAATGTGATTTTGTTATGGTTCGGTAATTATCGAGCCATAACTTAAATAACATGATCATATCAATTAAATAATGTGATCATGTTAATTAAATAATTTAATTTCATTATTTCATACGTCTACAAAATTATCCCCTAATCTCATACACTTACCCTGCATATGAAATGTCAGATCAAGTATGTGTAACGTAGACAAGATAACAAAAAAGCTATCAATATGAGGTAACATCAACCAAAAGAGATGGAAAATTAGTCTCAAAATTCATAGTAGATAAAAAAAGAGTTAGATTTGGCTTACATTAAATCATGTTAAACTATGAAATCAAATCAAGGGCATACTTAGATTATGCAATAGTGATCCTAAGTCAGACTAATAAATTTCAATTCCAATTCAATCATTGAGAACTTATCATACAAAATAGTTTTCCCATTTGTGTTGGTGGATGAACTCTTTGTGATCAATAGGTCATCCACATAGAGAACCATAATCAATAGTGAATCATCCTCATAGAATATTTTGATGTTTAGATTAGAATGGCATCTAGTGAACCCAATTAAAATAAGAAATGAGTTCATTTTAGCATACTAAGCTCAAGGAACTTGTTTGAGGCCATAGATAGATTTTTGAATTTTTAAAACTAAAGAGGAATCTTCCATAAATCCTTGTTATTTTTCCTTATATATTTCATCTTTGAGGTCACCATGAAGAAAATCACTCTTCACATCCATTTGATAAATATCTTAACTTTAGGTTGTATAAATGATGAGAGAAAGTTAAATTGATTTCATTTTCAAAATTAGGGTAAACGTCTTGATATATTCAATGTCAAGTGTATACACATAATATTTTTAAACTTTGTCAATTATTGATGCTTTATCTCTTACAATAACTCATGAAGTCTCAATCTTTATGAGTACATGCCTTAGAGGGTGCACCAATAAAGGGGTGGGTAGACCATTGGTGCTTCTCAAGATTTTTCTCCCCTATACCACCACTTGAAACCAATACAAACCTCTCATATGCATTTACCTAAGATTTCACACTTCCCTTACACACTCTTCCAAGAAATTAACCTCTTCAAATATCCCCTACCTAAGCTAAAACTTATTTTTGACATTTACCAAACAAAGTTGGCCTGGTCTAACCATGTTATTAAAATATGAGCATGTTACGAGATTAGGTCAGCATCAATTGACCTATTCCAAGACCTAACTATATTTATTTATTAAATAATAGGGTCAATTGGGCCTATTTTTTTGGCTAAAAATTTGGAAGAGTTTAGGGTTATATCTGGATATATAAACACTTATTTTTCACCACTTTAGAGAGAGATATAGATTTAATCATTTATATGCACATCTGCTTCTCCACCATTTCAATTAAGGAGCCATTGCTAAGGGTTTAATACTACACTTGATGATAAGAATCTTGTCATGTGGGTGATTTTTTTTTATGCATAGAAGAAGTCATGTAGCCTAAAGTTGACCTATCTTTGTTATCCTTACAAACCACAACAACCTCTTACAAAACACCATTACCTAAGGGAGATATTGAAGCTCAATGAGTTTGAATTCAAGGTAAGTATTATTAACTCTTTTTCCTATTTATTATGTAGATAGATTTACATTTGTTAGCTTATGAATATCTTTCTCTCTCCATGCATTAAGATTACCTATGCATTGACTTGAGTATAGTTATTATTTTCATGTTTTATTTTATGTTTATTACCCCTATTGTGCCACATGATTTTGTGAGCACCAAATTAGGTTTACTTTAATTTGTCATTTACTTTTCATAAGAAAACATAGGACCTAGATAGGGTTATTATGTAGTATTTCTTGACTAGAGGATTTGAAACCCTCTCTAGTGATATTGTGTGGTAAGAGACCCATTAGTTAGGTCTAGAAGATCCATATAGGTCATGATTATGATTGTTTAAATGTACCAACAAATAGAAGGGATAGTGTTATTTATCTTCTCTAAGTAAGGATTGATTTGTATATTAGCTTTACTTTCCCTTGTATACATTTTGATGAACCCGATGTGAACTAACCCTTGTAGGTTTTCTTTCACACTTCATTTATTATCATCTATAATTTATTTCATTTTTTATAGTATTGGATCAAATATATCACTTAGTCTAACATTCTATGTGTTGGTTTAACACACATCCACTATGGTTGAATTTGTATTTCTTTGTGTAGGTCATCTTCAGCTACAATTAATTAGATCAATTTTCTCGACTTAGTTCATTATTTTACATATAGGTTTTCAAACTCCATCGACCCAGTTAACTCTATTAGCAAGCTAAAAATATTCATCTAAGCAACATAGTATTATAAAAATTATTAGGTTCATTATCACCATCTTAGTCATTTATGTTCTTCAATTAAAATCATGTTTTCACAATTTTTAGTCTATAAAACAATAACCCTATAATGATATAGTTTGACTAGATCAACATAGTTCTATAGCTTGATTTCCTACCTACAATAATCAGTCAACTCATTCGACTATGTTCTTCTAGCTCTTGCTTCAATAGATAGCAAAGACCCAGTAAATTTTGTTCTATATTATTTTCATATATGGTCATCTGAGCTAACTCCATACTCTTTAATAAAAGGATTTAACTCATATTATTAGTAATTAATTAAATTTTCATATTTTTTTTATTTTATTACTTAGATTATCACACATAGACTAAATAAGAAGTTTTAATTTGTCGATTTAGTCACACTATTTTTATTTTTCACACAATTTCAAACCACATAACATCAAAAAGAATTAAACAAATTCTACCCAAGGTCTACCTACTTGGATTTCATTACCAAGGGGGAAGCCAACTCATTTTCTTATTTGAGTATAAATAAATGGTTGATGGTATATATTTTAAAATCACCCAACACCCTTATCATTATGGGATTGTGAAGTAAGTGGGTAGGACCCAATACCAAGCTAGTACCATCACTATTACAGATCCCTTTCATCCTTAACTACCTAAAACCATTCTTATATTTTATTTATAGTTCCTTATTATATCCACTTCTCTATCACATTTATTTCTAAAATTATTATAATTTAAAACATTCATGAATGACCACATAGATTAGCATTTCTATTTTTTTACTTGCTCTCTAATAATTACATGTTGTATTGCAAAACTTTTATCAATTAGTGTTGGTACAATATTTGTATTATGTGACACAACTAGATTGATTAGATTGATACAATTATTTATGTGTTTATTTTAAGTATTCTATAAAATAACACTATGTCATTTATGGTCGTAAAAATCAAAACATGTCCCTACCTTTAGAACATATTCAATTTGCTTAACTATGTCTCCTAAAATCTCTATTTTTCCATAGAACATAGTTACTCTATTCGACCCAGTCTCTTACAGACTACTTTTTATGTTTACCTTCAATACATAGTCAACCTATCTGACTATGTGTCTTTTAAACTCCTTTGGTTCTACCATCTAAAAAACATAGTCAACTAGTTTGACTATGTCTTTTGTACCCTGTCTTGTCTACTATCCTACAAGACAATACTAAATAACTCAACCTAGTATCCTACCAGTTGAGCTTCACTTTTACCATGTTTTAAGTTTCCCTCCATCATGAATTTTTTTTAGGATAATATAGAATTTAATCAATCAAACATGATGATTTCTACCAAACCCAATAGGTTTCTTAAGACACATCTTGTGGTACCCACCATGGATTAAAGCAATGTCCATATTTCCACCTGCATTACCAACTATGAAACTCCTCCCCATTATTATTTGATAATTATCCCCTTATTTTCTTTATAATATGAGCTTGATCTTGAATATAGAATCTAAATTCTCTTTTTCATCAATGAAAATCCTCAACATAAAGGAAAAGATCATACAACCATCTATAATCTCATGATGGGACTTCATATATGATAACCACATTCACCATCCCATAACTTTTCCCATGAATTTGGGGGAAACCCTTTCTTTTCATCCCAATATTTCCCCTCTATATTGTCTCCTTACCACACCATGACATTATCTTCTATGTCTTCTTCAACCTCCTACCAAGTATTTCTACCAACATGGCAGGTTCAACTTATAGTGGGGATCTTCAAAACACCCACATCCTTAGACATGATAAAAATTATTCCTTTACTACAAATGCTTCTTTTGATACCAATGCTACTCATTCCACTAGTGTGGCACATGTTATTACCTCATCTCCCACTCATAGTGCATCAGAAGCTCCTAATACCTCACATTATATTAGTGCATCACATGATGCATCTACAAGCCAAAATGTTTCTCAAACTAATCAAATTCTATTAAAAATGCTTAACTAAATGCACAATTTTCAAACCAAAAATGCAAATCATATGATTCAAATACAAAATCACCTCATTTATCTTTAAAACTAGCCTTACCGTGTTTCATGGGGAGTGCAAAATCCTAATGCCCCCTGATCCCCACTTAGAGATTCCCATGGTAACCTCATACTCTAACCTCCAATTATCAATAAAACCATCAAACATTTATAATATGAACCTCTAGTACCTCAAATTACCAACATGGACATAGTAGGTATCACCCCCACCATCACTTATAATGGATCTACTGATCCTACCTTGCATCTAAAAACATTTGACAACATTTATAAAGATTGGGTTAAGTTTTATACCTTCACTACCACAAAACACTTGTCTAAAATGATCTTAGGAGATGTTTTAGATTACTACAATCAATTGAAAACCCACTCTATTGCTAACCTAGAAGACTTGGTCAACTCACTAGTTCAAGAATTCCAAGCTAACAATCTTTTCAAAAATAATTTAACTCATTTTGTAAATATCAAGTAGCTCAAAACTAAAATGGCACAAGTCTTCATCAAATGATGGAAATTTTTATCCAGCAAATCTGAGCATAATATGATAGATGACAATCTCTTCCACTACTTCACTAGTGATCTCCACCCTAAACTACAATACCGTATTAGGACCCTCTTTCCAAAAATATTATAAGAAGCTCTTGACAAATAAAAATGGCAAGACTTTCTCATGTTTCAATTTGAACTACCTCAACCTACAATAGGCACCTGCATGTTCATCAAAAATAAAAACTACCATACAACTAGTGAAAGTGGTACTGACACTTATGACACCATACACACCATCCAATCTATTCATCCAAACAACACCTTAGATCATGTTCCTCCCCCTAACAACACTCATAATCAAACTCCCACATTTACTCAAAATAACCACACTAATGTTCACAAACCATTATCCCTAGTAGAAATTCAAAATATCTTTCAAGACCTCTACCATGAGATACTGGCCCCAATTGTCCTATGAAATCATGGTATGATCCAAATATATTTTGTTGGTTTCATACAAGTTGGGGCTGCTATCATGAGACTTGTAGATAATTAAGAAATATTTCTATGGATTTTCTTCTTGGTCATAACTTTGACCATGAACCCCTTATCCAAAAATGTCAACAAGCATATGACATAACTCTTAAATCTCATGGAATGAAAAATAAAAATAAAGCATTAATCCAAGATAATTCTCATTTAGCTATCTATAAGGATCCCCTTCCTAACCACTAAGACAAAATTGAACAACCTACCCCTACTACTAATAACATTTAAAGTCTTATAGACATTAACACTAATGATGAAAATGTGGTTAATATGACTAATATTAGAAGAGTATTTGGTCTTATTGACTCAAATATAGCACCTACACATCACACCTTTTAACCAATATGCATCATTCAAGACACTTTCCCATGCTATCTCATGTAATTCGTGCAAAATGAACTAATACCCATACAAGCACCTCTTCTAAATACACAGCTTAATTATACCTCTCATACCATTGATATATATTATACTTTTCCCCCAACTTTCATACCCCTAAGAAAACATACCTCAAACTTCCAATAGTATTTCCTCTACCCAACCATAATAAATACCTCAACCAACCATCATATCACCTAAATTCACTCAGCCCATTTGCAACCAACCTAAGCTAACCATACCTTATCAATGCAAGTTTAATTGTACCTATAACCCTCATTCCCAAAAACTCTTACAACATTATACACCTATGTCTAACAATACTCTCATGGTTTATGATGAATGAGATCCTATTACATAAATTTCCTATCTACCATATCAAATACCCTTCTTAGAGAAAATGAAAAATTACCCCTACCATCGAAACTACCTAATACAATTATTAATCAAAATCAACATCCCTTGTCCCCATCTTGTAGGGAAATAAGCTACCTTATATAGATCTAAATATATCATACTTTAACAATGTGAATATATGTCCATCCATGTTGATGAAATAGTGAACACTTCCCTATCACTTAAGTTCCTTATATTTTCTATGATTATTGATGAGATATTACTTTATATGAATGACCCTCCTTTAATCATTGACATATAAATAGGTGATATCCAAGTTAATCATGATTTCATTGATGAAGTTTTACGCATTTGTGTTTCCTCCCTTGACATTATTAAGACACTTGGATACTCTAAATGTAACCTCAAATCCACATGTAGTACATCTTAAGGATATGGTAAAAGGTAATTGCCTCCTCTAGGTTGTGTTTGAATTCCAATTACTATTCCTCCTATTACCTTCCATATGAAATTCATGATATTTAACTTTCCACTTTCTTGTAATATCTTATGTGGTTGGCATTGGACTCATCATATGAGAATAATTACTTCATTTGCATGCCAATGTGTCAAATTTACTCACAATGGATCTATCTATAATATTTAAGGGCACACAAATCTTTGGAATTCAAAATAATTCCAAGCATGCAATGTATTTAAAATATCCACCCTTAAACCCTTACCCAGTGTCCCATTTAGGGAATTCCAACACTTAACTATCGAGTTAACTTTGTTCATGGTTATAATGGTCATCCTGAACTAATTGGGAATATTCCACCCAACCTCTTAGACTCAAATGATGATGATTTGGATGAGATAAGCCTAAAGATCAAAACTTATAATCTTTCCCCTCACATCATTGCTCAACTTCCTCATTATCTTCAAACATAATGTCATCAGCTACCTTCTGACAACATACCACTTACCTTAGGCAAAACTCAACATTCTATTCACCATGTTTTCTCAGATGATAAAATAATTCTAACATGTACTTTCAACTTGCATGCACCTAATTATGATGATAGTTATGCTTTAGATGACCCATTTTTAGCTGGATTCATCCAAGCTAGAAAAGTTGAAGTTTTTAGATATCACTCTTCTTTATTTTAGTCTTTTCATTATGTTTTTATTATTCTTTCTTTTAAAGTACCTAATATTAGTTTTTACACTATTGTTCATAGGATAGAGATGGAACACTCACATGGCAAGCCTCTAGTCATAACAAAACCTCTCAGAAGTATGTTTATGGATCATTTTATGACATGACCTTATCATTTTGCTATATAGCTTGAACCTTACATTCTAATTCCTCTAGATATGTTAGCCATTATGCTTAGACCCATTACATAGCCAACCTTACCTCCAAATGAGCCTAGTCTAGCTTTCTCTCCCACTCTGCCTTCCTTGGTGATGGTCTTCTCCCTTTACCATAGCTTGATCCCTTGCCTATGCAATGGGAATATCAACCTTATTACAATATTCATAGAGTTATGGGTCATTAGACTAAATATTTCCATTTATATTAATAACCCCATGCTTCTCCTTCTACCCCTTCAACTAGTAGACCCCCATAGTCTATTAATAGATGTTATTTTTATTTCATGGGATAAATAACTATTATTATATCTAGTACAAAAAACTTAGGTATTACATCAACATATTATGCCCAGCCATTGCTTAGCCCAAAGGCAATACCATACCTTCTCCCAAGCTACTAACAAAGTACATCCATAAATATGGGGAATTATATTTTCTTTGGCACCTATATGTTACACATCCTATCAATAGATGATAAGTGCTCCAAAAACATCTTCATGATTTCCCATAGTCAACACTAGCACCAGTTATTCTTCCTCTTATAGGTCACCCACACAAAAAGGCTCCTCCTTCTCCACCAGTTGCACCTTCTTCTAGTTATATAGATACCATTCCCATCAAGACATCCATTCCTTTAATTGATTATCCCACACAAGAGATACCATATGAATAACGCTCTTCTTCTACTACACTTAGCGTTTCCATTGATATGATACATAAGGAAGTCTTTACATAACTTTTTGTGAAGATTAATGAGACTCTAGCTAACATCATAATTCAACTGTATAGGGATGTTTCAGATGTTATGGATAACATGTGTAGTCAAATATATCAAAATTTGTGAACATGACATGGTGTTATTTCACATTCTTATATTTTATGATTTGGATTAGATTTGTGATCTATTTATATATCTTATATCTTTGACTATATGTCA
Organism: Torreya grandis; assembly: GCA_037957365.1. Lineage (NCBI taxonomy): Eukaryota > Viridiplantae > Streptophyta > Pinopsida > Cupressales > Taxaceae > Torreya > Torreya grandis. The sequence continues at coordinate 1,744,621 of JARHVA010001810.1, read as the reverse complement.
AACATGATTTCACTTATCTATTTTGCGTGAACCATTAGATTATGTTTTGTGTTTTTAATGATTTCATTCTCTTTTAATTTTTATTATGGATTATTCTCATTATTTTCATGAATTCAAACTTATGTTTATGATTTCACTTCTTTCATGGATTCCTTTATTTTCTTTACGATGATTTTTTTCTATATTTTATACTCAAATAAAAATAATTACTATTGTGACTTGATTGTATAACCCTAATTGCCTTGGTATTTTATCACTACCATATGATCAATTAACAAATAAGACTTTGCATTGCACTACTTATATACATTGATCTATTTGGATATCCTTTCTTCCAGTATTTACCTTTCACATACTAAGCATACATATGGTTAAAACTTGAGACTACATACCAATTCATAGGTAAAGCCTAAGTTATTTAGTCAGTTATATATTTGGTTACCTTGCTTCATTTAAATAAAATCTAAATATCATTCATGTGTATCATTTTTATCACTCATGTTGGTTATTCTAAATCCATTTGGAAGAAGAATCACAAAATCCATAAAAAATTTAAAATCCAAATCATTTAAACAAAAGTCAATGATTCAAAATGCAACATACAATTCAAAAGTCTAATCACACCAAAATATGTGATTTACTATCTCTAGCACATCTCATATTTTTAATTGAATATCAAACTCCACATTTGGCCTCATGATAGATTTGAGGTCCATTGGGTGTAGTAGGCTAGTAAATTGGGATAGGAGAACAAAAATTCTATTAATTGCTACCTACTTTCTCACACAAATACCCAATCTTCATATTAGATCAATGACTTTATAAGAGGTCATGAGGAATGGGGAACATGTTGTATTAAGGTAGGACCATTTTAATTTCCTTGATCATATAACCTTCATGAGTTGATCTTAGTATTCAATAAATTTTCCTATATAACTTTGTGCTAATTGTGAGCATGTATCCTTTATATTCTGATGGTCACTAGACTCTTAGTGTCTTTCTTTCTTACCTAGTATGCCTCATGTTTACTAAGGTTTTCTCATAAATTTCTATGTTTTTTTTTTTTTTTTTTTTACATTCCCTATTTTATTTAAACAATCCTAATGTTTCCCCTTGATGAATATTGTTTTGTTGATTTATCATAACCCTTATAGTTTCCCTTTGTGAGTTCTAGTGTAAGACCATGGATAGGATTAGGCTCTCCTCAAAAATTTCCATAAAAAAACATTTCCATATTTTCCCTTTATTGCCATTCACCTCATTAGTGTTCATCTTGTGAGTTTCAATGTAAAACCATGGATAGGACTAGGTTCTCCTCATAAATTACCACCTCAAAACCTTTTTAAATTATTCACACCTTTATTTCCACCTCATTGGTGTTCTCTTTGTGAGTTTCAATGTAAGACCTTGGATAGGACCAGACCCTCATAGAATATTCCAACAAAAATTTCATATTATACCCTATTCATAAAAAAATTGCATTATTCAAATTTTAGATAATTTGTGTTACATTATGATATACACATCATTTACATACTTCCCATCTTGATTTAGTATGTTTTATGATTCATAAATACTTCACTTTTAGCTCTTCATTTTTTTATTGCATGTATGTTTACAACAATTTTATTGAATTTCTACACATTTCCCATCATGATATAGTTTGTATTATATTTTATGATTATTTATACTTTTCCATATATTTTTTGATTTTTTCTTAACCATGCATGTGTATCACATAATTATAGAAAATAACACATACATCACATATTTTCCATAGCATATACAACAAAATTAAAATACATGTCTAGAAATAATACACTTTATACATAGACAAATACAAATCATAGACCAAGAAATGTCCATATCAATATATACCATGAGTTTTATAAAATTACAAAATACAATATCTATAGATCTAAGGTTGTGTTCCATCATGTCTATCCTATGGCTAAGCCATGATACCCATGGATGCCTATGACTGACACCTATAAATGGTGCATTATAATAAGGAAGTCTATGATCTAAAGCCATCAATCTAACCCTATAGATTGGCCACCTAGGCCTTCACATGTCCAAGATCTATAGTGGTCACCATATGAGTGGTTCACTCCTATGCCAATTCCTACCAAGATCAAGCCTCTCCATCTCCTACTCATGTAGGTGGTTATGAACCATGTATTCCTACCTATAGTTATTGATCAACCTCCTGCACTAATCTAAACTAGCTAACATAAGTTATGGAAGATAGATCCATAAGATCAACCAAGGTGGATGGATCATAATTTAATAGCACACCATCCAAAATATCATGGTGTGTAACCACAATCATGACTCCCCATATAATCTCTTCTATTGTAGTACCTATAAAATATAAATCAAATATATTAGATCTCGTGTGTGTGTGTGTGTGTGTGTGTGTGTGTGTGTGTGTGTGTGTGTGTGTGTGTGTGAAACCATCTATATATCACTATAATACATGAATGATAATGCAACTAGTGATCTATGTAAAAAACTTAATAAATAAAAATATTTCTCACTAGTGCCAATGTTGCCAACCATGGTCTTCCCATTTGATCAATCACCAAAAACCTCCTCTAAATGTTTTTTTTGTACAAACACAAAACTAAGAGTCACCATCTGATCTTATCATGGTCCCCTCTTCAATGGTCTTTCTATCATCTAGTTATGTCATGAAGCTATCATAGGATCACCAAGTGTGACTAATTATCCATGTGTCCCGTCTTACTAATGGTGCCTCCATCTCATATGATCTCATGGTGGATTTTTTCATCCCTTTTGTGGCTTCACTCCCACATCCTCACCTATTACATCCATAACCATAACATACTCAACACTAGGACTCACCACCTCCTACTACTACACTTGTCCTATCCATGGTCTTGCCCACCAAGGCCTAATCACAAGTATCTCGACAAGCACCCCTATGCCTCCTCTCCCTCTTGTATTTCTATCATTTCATGTCCAATATGCAAGAATTACTAAAGGGTCCATTAGATGTGGTAAGACTAATTACCCAGGTACATGAACTACTAGATGTGGCTCCACCTATGAAGTATAGTGGATCATGATTCGAACACACACTAAACTGGTAGTAATACTCACCCAATATGTCCATATGGTATAAATTTCATTGTAAGATTGACACACTATCTACCCTCATATAATAGTGTGTAAAGATGTTACATGGGACATAACATGCACTACATATCCTACCTCCATCTAACAATTTGAGGTAGCCTATAATAGATAACATAGGGTAAACCAGCTAGTTGATACATATATAATCTCTCATAAATCTATGCACTTAACAAAATGATGGGGCCCATCATCTTCTGCCCCTAAGTTAGCATCCCATACATGGGTAAAATCATAAAAGTGTGTCCCAATTTTTGGCAAAAAGAGGCCAAATCCACTTTCATCTTCTCCTCAAAATATCTTGAGTTTGTTTCATTAAAATTAATTAACAAATATGTTTTAGACTATATATAAAAACATGTAGTGCATATACCTCTTTCTTTTTTTTTAAAATATCATTAGATATTTTTTAAGAATTATTTTTTAATTTTTTTATGTTTGGCTAGTGAGACACAATATTAAACTTGACCAACATATCATGCATGAGATGTACCCAAATGATAGAGCCTAAATCATATAATGCACCTTACTCTAGGATGGACTGACACAAGGTTATCATATATAATAGTACCTTCCCATTTGATTTGTGATACAACACTCATGTTATCATAAGTCTTATGAAGACTTTAAGGATATCTATAATGAATGAGATATAAACATCAAAAAAACTTAAGTAATGCATGGATATCCTCTAAGGTGATGCCCACCTCTATTATATCCCCTCCACCTCCTATCAGAAAGTGTTGGTCAATCTCTCCCATGTTCCTAGGAACATGACAACTAGATCAACACTAAGTCAGATTCTCCTCATCTCTATGATGCCTCTAAATCCCAAGGCAACTGATAGAGATTGATACATGTTTGACAATCATTCTAATAAATCTAGTAGCCATGATGCATCTACCAGGCACCAAAATCTCCATCGCCTCTATAAAACATCAAACAATAGAGAATGTATTAGATATTGATGTAATAATAATAAAATACATTCATAAATATACTATAAATTTAAAAATTAATTATTTCATCAACCTATTTATCTTATTATTCTCTTTTCCTACATAGTTAACCCTTTTGATAATAAATTGACCCTCTGTTATATAGTCATCCCATTCCTATAGACACAATCAGCTTTTTTGATACTAAATCAACCCTCTCCTATCATTGACATACTATATCAGCCCTTTACCACATATTCTAGCTCCTTTAAAAGATTGTATCAACCACTTTGTAAACTATATCAGCCTAAAGGTACTATGTTGGCCATATCTACTTTTATAACTAGGTTGGCCCTTTTCTATGCAGTCAAACACCCTCAACGATTCTAAGTCATCCCTCTTCTACATAGATAGCCACCTTGATTTCTCTTTCCTTTTCAAACTAAGTTGGCATGGCCAAATCTGTCTTTAGTTTGTGATGAATTTTAAACCATTTACCATAAATGGATTAGGCATTTATTAGTCTGATTCTTTCCTACCTAATATCATGTTTAACCCATAGTTTACCTAAAAATTTACTGGGGTCATTTTTGATTTCTAGATTTTTCCTAACAACTAATTTTATATATCTAACTTAATTTTAATTCAAATTACCAAAAATTTGAAATTAATGCATCGCTTACCTGAGTTGCACTAGCTATGCCCGCTAGGTGTCCTCCATGTCAAATTTTTCATCTCCTCGCCATGGTCACTCTCCAGGCTCAACTAGGTCTCTCAAAGCAATATTTTTTTAGAATATTAAAAATAACAAATGAATTAATTTACACCCTATTTATATTTAATATTCAAAATTATTTACATGTCAATTATTTACAATCGAATTCCATTTTTCATCTATAAATTTATTTCTCCTAGCTCTTTTTTTGAACTAAAAGATGTTTCAAAATCATGACATCGTAGAGAATGTCTCCACACATTACATGTATATTTTTCAAAAAAAATGACTTTTTACTTATTTTACAGGTTCACCTAATGTTCCTTACATTAGACACCTCCACATTTCTCTCACTTTAAACCTACTATACATCACTAAGGTAAGTAAAGGTATTTATTTTTCAATTCTTTCCTTTTGTTTCACTCATTTAAATTCTTACTACAATTTACTTAGCTTAACATTGTGTGTCGATGTGTTCTTTTCATGAAGCACCATCCCATGTTGCAATTATGTGACACATGATGAGATTTGAGTGGGGAATATATATATATATACACACACACACACACATAATATTTTTAAATATTATCAATTACTAATACTTTCTCTTTTGACCTGTCAAGTCTCAATCTCTCTAAGTGCATGACTTAAAGGGTACAAAAGGAAAGGGGTGGGTAGACCATCGATGCTTCACAAGATTATTATCCCCTTTACCACCACTTAAAACCAACATAAACCTTTCTATACATTTACCTAAGCTTTGAGACCTCCCTTACACACTATCAAAGTAATTCTCAACCTCAAACAATGCCTAACTAAGCCAAAACCTCTTTTTGACCTTTACCAAACAAAATTAGTCTGGACTAACCCTATTTTTATAATATAATCACACTACAGGATTTTGTCAGACTCAACCAACCTATTTTAGGAATTAACTAATTTTATTTATTAAAGAATAGGTTCGATTGGGTTGACTCTATCGATGAAAACTTTGGAAGAGTTTAGGGTTAGATCCAGCTATATAATCACATAATTTTTGCCATTTTGGAGAGAGATAGAGTTAATATTCTATTTATGCATCTGTTTATCCACCATTCTACTTGTTGAGCCATTTATTAGGATTTCATATTTCACTTGGAGAAAAAAATCTTGTCTTATGGGATAAGTCTTTTGGATGCATAGGAGAATTCATGTAGCTTAGAGCTAACATATCTTTGTTATCCTTATAAACCACAACAACCTCTTTTAAAGCACCATTGGCTAAGGCAGAGATTAAGGCTCGACATGTTCATCTTTAAGGTAAGTATTCCTAACTCTTGATCCTCTTTATTAAATAGATATATTTAAATTTGTTAGCTTATGAATGTGTTTCTCTCTCAATGCATTAGGATTACCTATATATTAACTTGAGTAGAGTTCTTCTGTGCATGTTTAATTTTATGTTTACTACCCCCATTTTTTACCACATGTTTTAGTGATCAATAAATTAGATTTATTTTACTTTGTCATTTACTTTCATAATAAGACATAGGACCTAGCTAGGGTTATTGTGTGGTATTACTTGACTAGAGGCTTGGGAACCCTCTCTAGTGATATTATGTGGTAATAGACCACTTATTTATGTCTAGAAGATCTATAATGGTCATAAAAATGATTGTCTAAATGTACCAAAAAGTGGAAGGGATGGTGTGATTTATCTTCTCCAAGCTAGGATTTATTTGTAGATCAACTTGAATTTCCCTTATTTACACCAAGTACCTAAGGAAAACCCTTTTATACCAAAATTTCTTTGAACTTATCTATAAAACCATCTATTGAAATTTTTTCCATAGATCCACCTACATCAAACAAGTTTTTTCTTAAGAAGAGGGACTAAATCCCAAATGTTTTTCCTTGGTAAGGAATCATGTTCTTCTTCCATCGAAGTATCCCATTCAAGAGTTTTTTATGCCTTAAAAATGATTATGGATCAAAAGTGGATGCAATGAAAGCATGTGGGATATCTTAGAATTATGAACAAGTTTGTCTAGTGCTCTATGTATCTCTAACCCAATGACCAGCACTATGAAGTGTCTATCTAGACCAAACAAGACTAGTACTCAAACAGCCAGGAGGAGATTCCTCATCCTCTAAAGATATTATGAGAGATTAAGGAGGTGAGGCCTCATCACTAATATCATCATCAAAATTATAATAATAATTTAGATCATCAGTAAACTACTCAGGTGGGTTTGAATCATCAAAATTGTCATCAAATCCCAATGCATATAAGGAAGAGGGAGAGGTGTTGAGTGTGGAATCCATAGGACCCTATTGAAAATGAACACTCATTTCAATTAATAAATCATGAGTGATGGGTTGGATAATCCTCTATCCCTTAACACCCACAAGATATTCTATAAATATGCTAGGGTGACTCTAAGGTTCTATTGCCTTATGTTTATTCTTTAGAATATATGCCACAACAAGAGATACAAACACTCAAAAGTGATTTATTATGGGTTTTTGACTACTCCAAGATTCAAAAGGAGTGACTCCCTTCAATGATTTAGGAGGAACTCAATATTGAATATAACAAACATAGTTGATGGCTTCAGCCTAATATTGCGGTGCAAGAGATTTGGATTGTATCATATAGTTGACCATTTCCTTAAAGGACATATTCTTACACTCTGAAACACCATTATTTTGAGGACTATATGAAATTGTATACTATAATTCAATCCCCTTTAAACTACATAATTACTCAAAATGATCATTGACATACTCACCACCATTGTAAGTGTACAAAATTTGGATGGTACTTTTTTATAAGTGCCTTGATGTCTTAAAAATGATTAAATAACTCAATTTTCTATTAATAAATTATGCCAAATTATACATTAAAAAGTCATCGATGAAAATAAGCATGTATTTAATCATGTTGAATGAAGGTTTTATAAATAGACCAACAATGTCACTGTGGATAATCTCTAATATTTATTCATCCCTCTATGATTTACCCTTGTCATACTTCTCAATAGGATGTTTACCAAGTATGCAACCCTAGAAAACTCCATCAAAAAACTTGACTTGTGTCAACCTTAAAACCATGTCCTGATTACTGAGTTGCTCTAGGTAATGGTAGTTGATATAGCCAAATTGCTCATGCTATAATTTACTCACCTCGTATGAATGAGTGAGTAGTGAAATACAGTATTAATATAAAAAATGTAAGAAATTTTATAATCGTGACTAGTGATCTACTTTTTTTAATGTAATTATGGATTCATTATTTGCTTCCCTAATAACCATTGAATTGGGTGTGAACTCAACTCTCTTGCCTAAGCTAATTTAAGCGATACAATAAAAAGATAAGATATTGGTAGATAAATAGGTAACACATAGAACATCATAAAATGTCCCATAATTCACTTTAACATGTCCAATCCCTCTAAATTTTGTTCAAGTATTGTCTCCCAATAAGATGGAAGGCATATAACAAGGCTCCAAGGATGGCATGTCCTATGATGAAGCCATGTGGTGTAAAGTACAAAATAAATAACCCATGTGGAAGGTTGGGACATAAATTTAACAAGTGCTTCATCCTTATATTTTCCCTTTTTACTATCTTTGGCCTTAGAAGATTCATATTATAATACACTCTAATTAAATATTAAGGGACATCGATATTGTGCCTCTCAAGCATATTTTTCAATTAGTCAATTTGCTTCTTCATGCATTTGGATTCATCATGCGCATATTTATTGTAGTAGGTAAATGTGAGTCACTCTTTCTTATATGTCTCATCTGAAGAGGAGGAATCTTTTGATGCTTTGGACTCAACATCATATTTCATATCCTTTCTTTGCTATGAGCCCTTCTTGTTCTATTTCTTTTCCTTACTGCTAAAATATTTTTATTTGTCATGACTAGAAATTAAGGAATGTGATTTAGATAAATTCACTATAATAATTTGAATGAGCTTGTGTTTCTCCCAAATCAAGTCAATAAAAAAGTCATCCAAGGATGGCATGGTCAATTTGGCTTTAAAGGAACATTTAGTGGCATAGAAGGTATAGATTAAGACAAAATCATTAGATCCCAATTTATCAAGGATGAAAAGAATCAATTGATCATCCTTTTTATCAATGTTACATAGTTTCAATTATAAATTAAGTGACTTGAACTTTGTGAATAAGTCTTGTATAATATCAAAGTCACATGGACTCAAACTGATGATCTCATTCTCTAACTCATGACCTCTTATTATGTCCTTCCTAATTTTTTTTTCCAATATGGTTCAAACTTCATTAGGAGTAGTATCAGATTCAATATTAAATATCAAGTTAAGAGATATATAAAAGCATAGTAAATAGTAGGATTCATCACATTTTTTAAATCACTTTACCTTATATGCCTCAAGTGTCACAGTTTTTGAAAAAAATAAAAATTGATGGAAATTTAATTTGTACTAATGGTTAAATTTGAATTGAGCTCAAAAACATCAAATTTGTGATAAATTTAAAAAATTTAATGTATTAATTAAATTTAATTAATTAATTAAAAAATTCATGGGTAAATTGATTTTTACCCTAAACTATTTTAAAATGCATTTGAGCTTCCCATGCAAAAAGCCTTTACATTTCTTGCAATTTGCAAAATCCATTTAACTTTTTATAAGTTTTGTAAATGCATTTTAGTTTTACAAAAGTTATGTAAATTGTAAATACTTTTTTCGCATGTTACAAATTATATTTTTTTTAATTTTATGTTTCATGCAATCTATAAATTTGTTTTTCATTATTGTGCAATTTGTAAATATTTTATGGTTTCATGTAATTTATAAAATCATTTCCCCATTCTGTGCAAATTTCAAAATCAATTCGAGTTTTTGTGTAGATTTCAAAATTAATTTGGGTTTATTTGTAAATTATAAAATCAATTTACATTTTCATGAAATTTGAAAAATTGTTTTGCATTTCCCCTTCCCATAGAATTCCAAATTATATTTTCTCAAATCATGTAAATTGAAGTTGCACTTTACAAATTCATGCAAATGCAAAATATACTTCCTCGAGCTATGTAAATGCAAACCTCCATGTTGTAACTGCCTTTTTCAATCATGCAAATTTTCATTACAAATTAAACTCTCCTTTTCCAATTTGCATGTAATGTCATTTATTTTTTATACTAATCATAAAAATTCAATTTTTTTCTCAATCCATATTAAATATAAATTATCCTCTCTTCTAAAAAACTTTTTCAACTTGCATTCTCAACTCTGGCAATTTTTAATAAATTAAAAATTGAATTTACATTTGTGTTTCTGGCTACCATCCACTAAAAGAAGTTTTCTTAGAGGGGAAAAGAGTCTAATTTAATTTCTTCTTCAGCCAAAAAAAGGTCATACAATAGCACCTAGGGAAAATAAATAAAAGAGATTTTAAAATTCCAATAGGTAATTTTGATTTTATCCACAAAATTGGAATATACAGTGCCAAACTTGAAGAGGAGGAATAAGGGTTTTTAAAAAAATCAATTTTTTTTTTCTTCTTCCAGCGAAATGTGTCGTACAAATCTATAGAGGTTTTCAAAATAAAAAGCAAAGAGCATAATATTTTTAATTTTATTTTGCATTTGCCTAGGGTAATGCCAAAGAGTAATAGATAGTTTTTATTAAAAAAAAAAATCATCTACCAAGCATTAACAAGTATGGCAACTCCAAAGAATAATTAAGAATTCAAGAAAATAATCAGAATTTTTTTCCCAAACCAAAGGCTATATGAATTATATGAGAGGATAAATCTTAATTTTTTTATAAAATTCTTGAATTTATTTTTCTATTTCATCTCCAATCGATTGTATGACATACCCATGAGATAATTATGGTAAGTTAAAAAAATATTTTGGCTTTTTCTGTTAAAAATCTAAGCTATACGCCTGGTGTATGCCCAAGAGGCAAGTAAAAGAGCAAAAATTTTGTTTCTATAATTTTTCATTTACCTAAAGTCAAATGATATGGCCATTGAGTGGAGGAAGATATTAAAAAAGTGACAAAAAATTTTAGCTTCATACGAGCAAATTTTAATTGTACATATTTTGGGAAAAGAAACATAAAATCCAATGAACAGATTTTAAATCATTTTTTCTTTGTAAATGAAAAGTTTGTAGCTATGTGGCACCCCTAAAGAAATAAGATTGAAATTTTGAAACACCACATCTCCTGGAAGAAGCTAAGAGTTTCTAAAATCAAAAAAATAAATCTTTTTATGGGATTTATATTTACAAAAAATTGAAAAAATGTATTTCTTTCAACAAGCTCAAAGGGTTTGAATTAAAGGAAAAAAATCAATTGATAATTGATTTTAAATATTTTGGTCAAATTAGGAATAGGTGATAATATTTCAAAATTGAAAATGAAATTTTCAAAAAAAAAATTCAATTCATTTCCATTCACCAAGAATGTTTTCCAAATAGCAACACAAAGAGTGAATGGAAACAGTTACAATTAGGGAAGTTAGTCAGACAAAAGTTGAATTTCATACAAGTAGCATTAAAAAATGCTAGATAAATTTTCACAAATAAATTGAGTAAGAAATCCCATTTCAATTAAATAACTTATTTTAGCTTTAAGTTATTTAATTTCATCATTTTTGTAAATAAGAAGCTTTTTTGTAAATATCTCCAAATTATCAGTTTTCTTATAAAAGTTGATGTCTTCATCCTCTACTATAGAAAAAGTGATTCTGAGCAAAGATAATGAAACCATGAAATATCAATATCAAGGTGTGACACCTATTTTTATACTAGAGTCAAATGTTGAAAATATCATAGACATTGATCTAGGTCATATTGACTTAGACAAGTTTTGAGAAAAGATGAGCATAGTGCATAAGACAAATTTTGGTAAAAGTATTTTTGAGAGTGGATTGGCATAAGTGACACCATTCTTGATTTTATTAAAATTTATTGAGCTATTTTAATTTGTGGAAAATAACTTTAACTTAGAGACAAGGGAAGTGAGAGGTTCACAGGGGGAATTGGTAGTGAGTTTTTTACCTAAGCACATTGACAATGTTTTTCACCTTCCAAATCATGAATACTTTATACATCTGAATCTTGAGTCCTCTCAAATATTTTTGGATGAAAATATTATGGTGTGTGCTAAACAAGTCAATAATGCTTGGTTGACTAAGCCAAAATATTTTTCCACGTGACTTTTGAAAAATCTTCTAAGATTCAATTTCAAAAATGAAATAAATGACAAGATAACACTATTGCACAAGATAGAGGCAAGACAAATAATGAATAACTTTCAGACATGGATGTATAAATTCATTTGGATCATCCTCAGAAACAAATAATATATCAATTAAGGATAGTTGATCAAAGATGTAATTCACAAATAGCTAATGGAGGTGTAAGTCATGTCAAAGCTTTATATGACTTTGTATCTCATTTATACTTGGTGAGCTAAAGATATTTTTATAGATTACGTACATAAGGTGATTTAAGGAAGGTAATGTTTTATGACTTCTATTCCCAACTAATATTGAATGAAAATGCCGTCACTTCAAAAGAGTGAATGATTGCTTTATTAATTTCATCATTTAGTTGTTTGAAAAGAATCTCTTCAACATGAGAATATCAGTAATAAACATAATAGAGATAGCTAGATCGGGAACTTGGTTCGTATAGTTCCCAACTATTATTTATTTGAAAATCAATAGTTTTGAGGTTGCTTCTTATATGCTTCCATGATCTGTCAGTGATAAGTGGGCATTAATGGAATTGGTGAGATAACTTGTTGAAAAAATAAGTTCCTAACAAGTTGATATAAAATAGGAGTCAAATTTCAAATCTCAATTGGTAGGTATACTTTTCCATTACACATAAAGGCCAAGATACTTGAAAAATACATGTCATGCAATAATATTAGGACTTTTGAGAGTAGGTTTACATTTGACATCAAGGGCTTGATTGATCATAATATTGGACCTTCATATCAACATCTACTACATTTTGAGTACTATTAGATGGATAAAAATGATGAGACAGTAGTAGGGATCAAAGACTATTCACGGTTTACTGTGAAACAAATAGTCAAATTTGACATAATAAAAGTGTCAAAATAATTGGTGGATGATGAGGTTGCATTAAACCCCATCTTTAAAAAAGAAAACATTACGACAAATCCATTGCCTATCATCCATTGGGATAATAAGTAATCTACTTTTCTTGGAAGTAGAACTAGAGTAGTACTTAACAAAACTCTTAGGTGGTTGAAGAGAAAAGGAGTGGATGTTGGGAATATTGATTTCCCTACACCTCCCAAATAAAGCTTTTACAAATAACATGATGAATCAAAAAAGGTATATGAAGAGATCTAAGTGAAGAACCCCTAATGATAGAAGAGGTGCATGAACCAGAAGATATTCAATAAGATGTTTAACCAAAAAATATTCTCAATATCAAAATAAAGAGGTTAGGCGAGAATGTCTCTTCTTCTAAAAGTTTTTCAATTCCTCAAAAATATTCTTATTAATAGTTTCCCACATACTCAATAACTTATACATAATACAACCCAACAATTTTTAGCTTCAAATTATATAATGTTCCCTATGTCATCTACTTTTCCATTGCAAGATATCACTCATATCTCTTCATCTTCTCCCTTGAATCATGAATTGCCTCTCATCTCCTCTCCAAGAATTCCTATCAATACAATAAGTAAACAAGAATAAGTAGGAACATATATATAAGGTTTCACAACTAATAAAACACCTTTTTCAACTTTAGTTATTCTTATTCCACCAGTCTCAACTCTTACCCTACCTCCTTCTTCAAGTATGATAACTTTATATTGGTTGTTCATGGTGGTAAAAAAATAAGAAAAGTTGTTGAAATTGAGGAGATGGATTTTAGAACTTTGATAATCCCTTTATCAAAGAGACCAAATAAAGGGAGAAAAATTTTGTGAATGGTAATAGATGAAAATGGAGAGAAGTAGGCAGAAGTGGAAATTTTTGTAATAAAAAAAGATAAGTTAGAAACCAAAATTGAAGACTATCAAGTATCTAGGGTTTATTTTAAAAAGTCTACTAGATAAGGGATGAAAGGATATGTATATTTGATGATTGGTACCATTTTTAAAAAAAATTATAAGGACAAATTAATAAAATATGAACTAAAGGAAAATTTAGAAAAATTGAATTCAATGATATAGAGATTGATCTGACCAATTCAACCAACTATTGCTTCATCAAGTCTTCATGCTGAGACATTGGAGAAACTAAGAGAGGTATGTAAAATGGGAAACACAATGAAATATTAGATTAAAAAGGTTAGTGATCAAGGAAACTCATCAATTCTTATCATGGAAATAATGGTCTCTAAAATCTGGTCACAATGTGAACATCTAACAATGAAGGAAAGTGGATATGCAGAAGAGAAATAAATTTGGGAAATATTCATTCCTAGGTTGGTTGAATTCTAAAACTTTCCTTTTGTTGAAATTATTTAAAAACGAGTTATCAATAAGGAAGAAATGTTCTATCAAATTGAATTCCTTTGGGCTACTAAATTCAGGATCCAATCTCTTCAAGAGTGCCTTCAGAAATATAAAACTGCAAAATCACTTGAAAGTGATGTGATGATGGAAATTGAGACTAAGGTCAATAAATTAAATTATCCTTTTGTCAATGGAAAATATAAAAATGGGAATCTATTTTCAATTTAAACCAGGTTTGGAGAATTCAAAGAGAAAATTCAAGACATTGTCAATCCCACATCTGCATTTGGTCATGAAAAACTTCACCAGTTAGCCAAATGCCAAGTGAATGCAAAAAATATGAACATGAAGATAAACAGTCTCCAAAGAAAGTTTATATAAATTAAAGAGTTATAATACTATGTGTACATTTAATATAGGTACACATATGGATTAGATGAATATTTTATAAGATCATTTCTCCAAAGATTTAACAATTTTCTAAAAGGGAAAGTATTAAGGTATGTTCTTGTTATTATGATTGAGGCATTAATGTTATCATTGATGTCAAAAGTAATTGAGTGTCATTGATATCCCAGAGGTGATTTTGTGAATATGTATGAAAGTGAGTATTGAATTTATTATTATGATAATGTCATTATTGACTAAGTTCATAAGAACAAGTTTTTGTACACAAGATGTATTGAGAAGCCTAGTCTTATCTTAGTAAAGGATTAAATAGTGAAGCTTGGTGAAGTGAGTGAGCTGAGGCTTGAGAGAATATGTGAGGTAGTACTTGAGCATGGTATGAGATATTTGGGGATAATAATGAGTTTTATAATGCATCTACAGTGATAGGAAGGCCTCAAAGTGGTATGGTGCCTAGTAGGTCTAATTGATGGACTAGTTCTTGAGCATGAATATGGCTTATAAAAGCATGGTGATGATGAAATGGGTGTGTATTGATTTGAATTTATCAAATACAATGTTATATATTGAGATAAATATTTATATTCAATCACATGACTCTTAGAGTGAGCCAAAGGGGTAAGTTTTTCATTAGTGGTCTTTTCATAGACCTTGTCTTAAGACCCTAAGTGGCATGATGAGGCATCATGATCAGTTTTTTAGGCTTGTGAGATAATGTGAGATTTTTCAAAGGTGTGATAGGTTGTATCAAGAGTGATCATGAAGATTTAGGTCTTGTATTGAAGTAAATGGAATATAAAGTAAAGTTAAGGTCACTCTAGTGCTAAAATGAGGAGTTACAGAGTTGAGAAGGACTTTTTGATACGTGTTGGCATGAATGACTATTGCATGAGAAGATGAACTCTTGGGGAGAGATGAAAAAAGGTCATAAAATAAATTTCCAAGCATTATGAGTTGGCTTTAGGGATATATATTTAAGAACAAATTTTAAGAAAGGAAATCAATCTAAAACCCTACTAAAACCATCATATTGACCTGATATAGAAAATCTTGTTGGAAATGGATCATAATGAATTGTTTGACCTTGTTTGATGTTTAGATCAGGTATAGGACTCTCCCATGTACCTTTAGGTGGCATTGATTTTTTATATGAGTGAGTGGAAGCTATATAAAACCCCTTATTTCTTATAAATTTGGTATAGTAGGCAGGGTTGACGGAGTTAAAGTTGTATAAGAGATGGAGGTTGAAGCTTATGACTTATACTTCATGCCCATGGTGATTTTTGAGTAGGTTATATAATTTAAAATTTATAAACTAGTAATTAAATATGACATGTCACTAAAAATCCTAATGAGGAAGACAGTGAGAAAAACTAGGTGGAAGTGAGAATGAGAATTGGATATGTTTCCATGGATTAGGAATGGATCCACATAAATGAGTTTGTTGTTAAAGAACTATAAAACATGTCCATATTGATTATATATTTTTTTGTATGTATATGACCTATAAATTCTTGATATAAGGTTGAGAGTCACTTTAATAGGTTTTAATATGGAATCCAAAATGGCTTATCTAGATGTCTAAGGACTGTGAGAGAAGCTCAAAAAATTAGTCTGCAAGACCAATAGTTAACACTAAATCTTGTGATATATATAATATAGGTTATTATATATATATCATATGTTTATTTTAATTAATTTTTCTTCATGATAATTGTTTATGAAAGTGTAGAAAGTTGATTGATCATGATTGGGTTTTTGAGCTTTCAGACAGTTCTAAGTGGTCATGTTGCAAGAGTGAGTTTAAGGATTTAAGCCCTATGTTTTAGAGTCTCAAGCACATTTTAATTAACTTTAGGTTATTTAGTTCCTACCCATGTTATCTTAATTTATGTTTATGTTAAAAATTTGGTTATATGCTTCAATTATGTGAGACAGACTTTCTAGGTATGTGAAGACCTAGTTGTGAGTTGTGCTAAAGAAGTGGCCCAAATAGTGAATTAGACCAAAATGTGGTATGGACCTATATGGATGTTATAAAGGGTCTATTTTAGGTTTTTTTTAAGTTTTTAATCCATGTGTGGAGTATTAATAAGTTTCAATAGGACTAAGTGTAACATGTTGCTTGAGAAGGCCTAATTGCATTAGGTCTCTATTAGGTCTAATGGTGGTTTTGGTCCTTATGAGTGATGACTGACCTATGTAGTATTTGTTCCAATTGTGAAACATATGTCTTGAGCTATTCTAAGGATGATCCAAGTATTTAGAGATGTTTGGCCAACCAATGTGGGTGAAATCAAGAGTCTTGTATTAAAATAAGGCATAATAGGCCTATTTGAGCGAGTGTGAGGATGACAATGAAATTGAATAAAAGAACACTTTGTTAGAGGTAAAATAATTGAAATTGGGGTGAATCAATAAGCCCAAATCATCCAATTTCAATTTCTATCACTTTAAATTACTTAATTGATTACCATAAGCAATCATGAAGCATACACATCATTCATAGCAATGAGAAAGAGAGATAATGCAAGATCAATCACATAACTCATGTCATATGTGAGAAACTATATTGAGGAATAAAACCCACTGGAACATGTAATTGGACTACTAACTTATAATAACAATAACTAATTTAGACCATCTATAAATGATTAAGGAACTACCATTCTTGATTTTAGTGAGACTTCAATCCCATAAGGAGCTACCACACCTGTCTAGCTGACAACAATTAGACTTTTTATCAAGTTTTACCTTGCAAGGAGGAAATAACCCCCTTAGATGTTAAACACAAACAACAAAACTTATGAAAAAATCTAATTTTAAACTGATGTCTTCAACACTTGATGATAGAACTATGATTATCACCCTTCATCTTTGGTAATAACTCTATCACCCAACACACCCTATTTGACAAAGCACATTATATAATTAAAGCAACACACAAATATCAACTAGGACACATTACATATCCCAACTAACCCCACTTCTTTAACTCTACACATTCAATGCATCCTTCATAACAACAACTATATCATAGCTTTAATAACATGACCAAATGGTCATACACATAGACCACACTATGATTTTCCTCTCAGATTAAACACCAAGCTCACATAGAAATCAACAATCCTTCACTCACACATAAGGCATCCAAACCATCCTTTTGGATCAACCTAGACCTCTTTACTCATCCTCAACCTACAAGATCACTATTATGATCTTAGAAACATGAACTATAGGTCATAAATAGTCTTTAATCTATGCTAATCATCAACCCAACCATTGGGCACACTCAACCTCTTCTCTTCTTGTTTTCAATGCTCGTGCCTCTCTAACAAGCCTAGAAACCATCTCCTTTGATTTCACTATATATAAATCTTTCATGATAAATAACTTATTAGTCAGACATTAGACTTGCCTTAAACCTTAAGGCATATATCATACAAAGACACAACTTCGAATTATATTCATATGTCAGCCATAGCATCTATGGGTCATCCTTAAGGATCTACACCTTTTAATTAGGCCCTTGTAGCCCTTATAGGTCTCATAGAGACCTATTCACCCATTTAGCACTTCATCCATCAAAACAAGAACATAGGACCACTTTCAAATACATGAGTCCACTCTTTATGTCCCCTTTGACATCCTCAAATGATCATAGCCATCTTTGCTCACCCTTGTGTATGCTCAAACAACTCAAACACTGACTTGGTGCATAGGAATATTATGAACAAACACATATTCAACTTATTAGATTTTGTTCATACTATATATAATTATTTAAACATTAAAATTGCACATAGAGCATCCTCATAGAGTCTACAACACTCTCCAATGGAAAATTTATCATGAGATATGGAAATAACATCAAAACAAGATTGAATAATCTACTTGGGTGACTTGCAAAACAAACATGAAAACACAGTGAAATTTTAACCTTCATAACTTTGATTTTACACACTTTTATATCTTCAAATTAGGGTCATTAGATGTGCCATGGAGTCATCTTCATCTTTTCTTTTTATACCATTAGAAAATTCATCCTAGATCAAATATTATGGGTAAAATAATGCAAAAAGTTTTTTCCCTTTATATAATTCAAATATTTAAATGTTAACGGTCATAGTTAAAATTCAAACATAATGCTCACATCTCATGTCCTCTCAGCTTTAGATCAATCTCAAATCTTCTCCAAACTTTAATCCATAGGCACCAATTCTCAAATATTAAACATCTGGTAGTTGACCTCATCTTTTATAATCTTGAAATGTTGACTCAATACACACTGTCAATCTTTGTAGATCAGTCAAGTCTTTATTATGTAATGTATATCATTTGATCAATGTTTACAAACATCTGATCATTGTTGATCTTTATTTTTTACCTTTTTTTAGTCATTAAACATTGTGCACTTCTTTCCATCTTGATGCTTCTTGACATCTTGGAGTAAATGTGCTCTGTTGATCTCCTTGAGACTTGATCAAAATTTGCCTCTTTCATATTTGACTATGGACACTTTTCTTATCTACTTGAGTAGCCATTTTCTAACCTTTATAACTTCTTATGAGCCTAGACACATGATCTCAAGTTTGGACTATATGATCTCCTTACATAGGAAAATCCAACCATGTGACAAACTACTCCTAGAGCCTTAAAATGTGCAAGATATAATTCCATTAAAATTCTTTCTCAGAATCTTCTATCATAGAGCCAACTATGCCTAGAACTGCTTGGAAGGCCAACTTTTCACATGTATATCTTTTGACATACTTTGGTGCATGATCTTAAATTTATCATAAATAGACTAAGTTTAAAACTAAACAAACCCATATGATCTCCTTTTCTGAAAATGTCCACATTTGTGAGATATGCCACCATCAAGCTACTTATTCAGCACTTTTTGAACATAGAAAACACTGTCAAAATTCTTGGGAACCCAACTTTACACATGCATATATTTTGTTGCACTACATTTGATGACATGAAATTTGTCACATAATAACTAGGCACAAATTGAACAACCCCATATGATCACCCTCTCTTGAAACATCCACACATGAAATATATTCTGCCATCAAACTACTTACTTGGCTCTTCTTACCACATTGCAAATTTGGCTAAGTATGGGAAAACATTATCAAAATGCCTGGGAACCCAATTTTGTACTTGCACGTCTTTTACTACACTTGGGTGCATACACTAAGACTTAGCACATAGAAACTAGGGACTAATGTGATCAAAACCATATGACGAACTCCCCTCGACTCATTTCTATGTGGCAATGGTGACATCATCAAATTGCCTACTTAGTTTTTATACCACTAGACCCAAAGTGTCTAGATGAAAACTATAGACAACTAGATGAATTCCAATCATGCACATAATCAATCAAAGCTTATAAAACATATTAGGGATCTATTGTAGATGTTTAAAACTCCATACTCATCCCCAAATACCTCTAACCATGCCAAAATAGAAGATCAACCAATCATACTTCAAGCATACTAGGACAAGCACATTACATAATTTGTCATTATTACGTACACTATCAAAGCACTTCACCCACTCACTAGGACACCTTAATGACATCACCATGACATGATTTATAGTACTCCAATAATATCCCCCTTTGTCATTGATGTCAATATCCATCAAATACAACAATATACAACTCACCTTCTCTCTCTTCAAGCACTCCCACAACAGGAACTTTCTCCCCCTTTGACATAGTGACAAAGTGGGCACCAAGTGATCTTGAGGACCTAAAAAGACCATAAATATGAAATGACCATCTTGGAAAGATGATACAACCCTTGCTTGTCTTAAAAACTTCCTCTTGTTCCATGCCAACACTCTCTTCAACCAGGAACTACAACCAATGAATAAATAACACACAAAAACCACTAAAATTTGACATAACTTACCAAGAAACATCTTACAAGGACTCCCCCTAATATATCTAAGCAATTTCACCTTCTAAGCATCTTTATATCTCCACACACTATGAAAAATAATAACAAATGCTAACTATCCTTCTCTCTCAAGTTACCATAAGGACCAACAACAAAAATTCATGCCACTCACCAAATAGGAAACATGATCCCAACCAACATGATAACTCTCATTGAAATAAGCATACCTTGCTCTTTTGGGTAAATTGAGTAAAAATCACTCTTCTTCAAACTAGGCCTATCTAGCCTCCTTGTATCCCTACCTGGAACTTGTAGATCCCACATTAATTATTAGACATCTTTAGGACCTAAAACATCATATTTAAATCACTCTTATATTCCCCCATAATCACACCAATTTTCATCACCAAGCTCATTTTCGGCAACATACTTCCTTCACAAACCTACTGGCCAATTAACCCTCCATATTGACAAAAACTTTAATAACTTAAGAACCACAAACCTTAAAATATTTGTGAATCTTGTTTTGAAAACCTATTTTTTCCAATAAATAAATTAAGAAGCCTAAGATCTCAACTCATAAGGTAGGCCACATTTCTAGCAAAGCCCAAAACCCTATAATCTTAAAATAGATAGGGTCAACAAACCTCCTTCTGGTCAACACAAACCACTAAAACTTCTTACACACTTGGAGATACCCATCACACACTTCTAGACCAATATTTGAGCCTTTACACCTTTGGTAACATATACTTCCTATAACCCATTTTAGGCCTGCTTGCCCTTAAGCCAAAAATTGAGAAAATTAAGAGCACTAAAAAACTTTAATTTGCATAAGACATACCTTAAGACCATAAAATCACTTGGAGAATATCATAAAAATATTCACAAGCCTTTCTAAGCACTAAACACTTCTTGACATTTCATTAATCTTATTAGGCCACTAGAAGATGCTCATTATGATCCTGTATTATAGCTCCTTCACAAATCTCTAGAATAAGCTCATGAACTTTTTATTCCCCCTAACTTCATGCTTCACCTAGAACATGACATCTTAAATAAGTATTCAAATAGTATCCAAAAATATTCAATACTTATATAGATACACCTCATCTTCATAACACTGTGAATATCCATGGTATACACAATTGTTCAATAAGCCTTTAACAAGGTTATCAAGATCTAGGATAAAAACCTAGAAGAGAGGCCTTTAACTTGTAAGCTCACCTAGCATCTACCACTAACTAATATGTAGATAGATATTTGAAACTCACCTTTATACCAGATCATCCAAACCATGATCAATAAGTTAACTGCTTCTTAAGATAGGACCATCGAGATTCTTCACAAGATTCTTTTCTCCAACAAACAATAAATATAAAAAGAATGCACAAACATACCTTATTTTCATACCTTCTCATCAAACAATATATGACAATCACCAAGCTTCCTCTAACTGACAAGTGTCTCCTTGAATCCTAGATAGAGACACCCCTTTGACATAGAGAGACTAAAAGTTCCAAAACTCTAGAGATTCACATATCTCCATAATCTCATCAAACTTGCAGTCTTTCTTAAATTTAACTAAATCCTTGACTTCATTATTTTCTTCAGATTTTTCAATAAATGTTGACAATAGAAACTCTTGACTTTCCTTCACTTCTGATCCCTTTTCCACATTGGTGATGAATCCATCAAGACTCTTGGACACAACAATATTAGTCTCCTTAGTCTTTACTACCTTAATTATCCATTCCATAGTTTGACTCTTGTTGTCTTGTATAGCCATCTTACCTACTTGATCCTTGAGCTTATCCTGATTTGAAACATATCCTTCTAGAGAAATTTCTTATCAACCTTATGACTAACAGAATTGGAAATGATAAACTTTGGTTTCCATACCTGACTTTATCCTTTCTTAGACCTTCTAGGAGATCTATATCCTTTGACATACTTTGAGGACCTCTTAACACCATTTGGATAGAATCTAGCAATATGTCTACTCTTATGACAACTAAAACAAATAACATCATTCAACATACCTCTTGACTGATTTGAGTTACAATTTCTCTAAGACCAATTACTTCTTCTTCCAAGGCTCCATGAGGATATATTCTTGACTAACTTCCTTTTACAATCCTTAACTCTATGACCATACTTATTACATGTATAAAAATAACTATGAAATAAATTATCATACATTAAAGCATTTGGTTGTCTAACAGACCTTCTTACATTTATCTTTACTTGATCTGACTTATTTTAATCTTTTTCAAGCTTACTTATATTGACAACAAATTGCTCATGCCCATCCATCAATGAACCTAACTTGGTTTCCAATTGAATTCTCTAATACTCTTTAGCTCTTACACTTTAAATTATAGCCATTAGCTGACCTCTGAGAAATTAGATAGTCTCCTTATCACTCTTAGCTTCTTTATCCATGCCATCCTTTATTCTACATGATTTCTCTATCAAACTTCCCTCAAGAGAACTGACTTGTGCTTCAAGACCTTTGATCATATTTTCTATCTTATGGTTATTCTTCTTTTTCTCCTTTAGTTCACCAAGTGTACCCATGAGCTCAACTTCTTCTTCACTATTATGGCAAACTTATTCATCACACATGATTTCCTTTTCTATAAAACAACTTTCCTTTTTTAAACTCAAACTTGTCTTGGAATCTTCTATCTTATCCTTGAGGTCATTGATAAACTTCTCATAATCTTTAGCATCATTTTTCAAAGTACATATCTTCTCTTCAAGTGCCTTAATTATGGCCTTCCACTATTGATTCTCTTTCTTCAATTATTTATCCATCTTTGTACCTACTACTAATATCCTTCAAGCTGTTAAGCTTCTTGTAAAGGGAGTTCTCTGATACCAATTGTAAGAGGTACAATCACTAAGAGGGGGTGAATAAGTGAGCCCAAATTATCCAACTTCAATTTCAATCACTTTCAAGTTCTTAATCAATTACTATAAAAAATCATGAAGCATACACATCATTCATATCAATGAGAAAGAGAGATAATGTAATATCAATGACATAACTCATGTCATACAAGAGAACCCCTCTAAGGGAATAAAAACCACTAGAACCTGTAATTAGACTATGTCCTATAATGACAAGAACCAATTTAGACCATCTACAAATGATCAAGGAAATACCATTCTTGATTTTAGTGAGACTACAATCCCACAAGGACATACCAAACCTATCTAGCTGTACTACAACAACTAGACTTTTTAGCAAGTTTTACCTTGCAAGGAGGAAATAACCCCCTTAGATGTTGATAACCCACAACAACACCTATGAATAACTCCACCTTTGAATTGATGTCTTCAACACCTGATGATGGAACTCTGATTATCACCCTTCATCTTTAGTAACAACTCTATCACCGAATACACCCTATTGGCCAAAGCACATAATATACTTGAACCAACATACAAAGATCAATTAGGACACATTTCATATGCCAACTAACCCCACTCTTCAACTCTGCACACTCAATGCATCCTTCATAGAAAAAAATCTATCACAAATTTAACAACATGATCATATGGTCATACACATAGACCACACATTGATTTTCCTCTCAGATCAACCACTAAGCTCACACAAACATCAACAATCCTTTGCTCATATACAAGGCATCCAAACCATCCTTTTGGATCAGCCTAGACCTCTTTTCTCATCCTCAACCTACAAGAGCACTATTCTAATATTTGAAACATGACCTACAAGTCATACACATAGTCTTCAATCTATTTTTCTTATCAAACCAACCATTAAGCACACTCATCCTCCTCTCTTCTTCACTTCAACACTCATTTCTCTCTAACAAGCCTAGAAACCATCTCCTTTAGTTTTAATATATATATAACCTTCATGATAAACAACTTCTTGGTCAGCCATTAGACTTACCTTAACCCTTAATGCATCTATCATATGAAGACATAGCTAAAAATAATCTTCATATGTCAGCCATAGCATTTATGGGTCGCCCTTAAGGAACAACACTTTTCAATTATGCCCTTGTAGCCCTTATAGGTCTCATTAAGACCTATTCGCCTATTTAACACTTCATCAATCAAAACAAGAACATAGGACCACTTTTGAATACATGATTCCACTCCTTATGTCCCCTTTGACATCCTTAAATAATCATAGTCATCTTTACTCACCTCTACATATGCTCAAACAACTTGAACTCTGACCTAGTGCATAAAAACATTATGAACAAACACAAAGTCAACTTCTTAACATTTGTTCATACTACATACAATTGATCAAATCTTTAAAATGAACACAAAGAATCTTCAAGGAGTATACAACACTCCCCAATATCTAATCCATAATTGTATATCGAATCAACATCAAAACAAGCTTGAATAATCTTCTCATGTCACTTGTAGAACAAACACGAACACATAGTCAACTTTAAACCTTCATAAATTTGATTATACACACTTTCAAATATTTAAATTAGGTTCATTAGATGTGCCATGGAGTCCTCTTCATCTTTTCTTTTTATACCAATAAAAAATTCATCTTGAATAAGAAGTTATGGGTAAAATACCACAAACTTGTTTTTCCCTTTGTATAATTCAAATATTTAAATGTCAACGGTCATAGTTAAACTTTGAACACAATGCTCACATCTCATGTCTTCTCAACTTTAGATCAATATTTCACTATCAATTTTATCTGAACTCTAATGTATATACACCAATGCTCAAAAATTAAACATATGACAGTTGACCTCATCTCGTGCAATCTTAAAATGTTGACACAATATGCACTGTCGATCTCTATAGATCAACTAGGTTTTTATTATGAAACACATACCATTAGATTAATTTGTAAGAACATTCACTCACTATTGATCTTTATCCTTTAACTTTGCTCAGTCATTAAATAATGTGAACTTCTTTCCATCTCACTGCTTCCTAACATCTTAGAGTAAATTCACTCCATCAATCTCTTTGAGACTTGCTTGAACTTTACCTCTTGCATATTTGATTATGTATGGGAACCTTTCTTATCTACTTGAGTAGCCATTTTTGAGCCTTAATAACTTATTATACACTTAGATGCATGATCTCAAGTTTGGACCATATGATCTCCTTACATAGGAGAATCTAACCATTTTTAAAACTACTTTTAAAGCCTTCGCTTGTGTGAGATATAATGCCATTAAAATGTCTTCTCAAAATCTTATGTCATAGAGCCAACTATGCCTAGAACTACCTAGAAGGCCAAATTTACACATGTATATCTTTCGACATACTTTAGCACATGATCTAAAATTTAGCACAAATAGACTAGGTTCAAAACTAAATAAACCCATATGATCACCTTCTCTTGAAATGTGCACATGTGTGAGATATGACACCATCAAAATACTTACCTGGCTCTTTTTGAACATAGAAAACACTATCAAAATACTTGGGAGCCCAACTTTGAACATGCATATCTTTTATCACACTAAATCACATGAATTAAAATTTGGTTCATAAGAACTAGGCACAAAACTAAACAAACCTATATGATCACCTTCTCTTGAAAATCCACACATGTGAGATAAGCTACCATCAAACTAATTACTCATCACTTTTTGACACATTTCCAATTTGGCCTAAGTAAGGGAAAACACTATCAAAATTCCTAGGAGCCCAACTTTACACTTGCATATCTTTGACTGATCTTAGGTGCATAACCTTAGACTTAGTGCATAGAAACTAGGGAATAATGTGATAAAAACCATATGACAAACTTCCATTGACTCATTCCCATGTGGTAATGGTGGCATCATCAAATTGCCTACTCAATTTTTTTGCCACTAGACCCAAAGTGTCTAGATGAAAACTATAGACAACTAGATGAATTCTACTCATGCACACAAGCACTCAAAGCTTAGAAAAAATATTAGGGATGTATTTCACATGATAAATACTTAATACTCATCCTTGAACATATCTAACAATGATAAAATATAAGATCAACCAATCATACTTCAAGCATACTAGGACAAGCACATTGCACACTTTGTCATTATCACAAACTATCAAAGTACTTCATCCACTTACCAAGACACCTTCATAACATCACCATAACATCATTGACAATACTCTAACACATTTTGAGGAGTATTAAGAGGTTTTGAAAACCATCAAAAGAGGGGAGAGAGATATTGATGAATATATGATAGAGTTGATGCATGTTGATGACAAGGTTAGTTGACCTAATAAGCCTAGTAAGAAGCATGTTGATTGAAGAAGCCTAAAGGCTATTATTAGAGTAATATAAGGTTGAAAATAATTGAATGAGTTGATTGTATTTTGACAGAGTATCATAGTTTCCATAGAGATGTGTTCTTAATGTATGATAGTAAGTGGAATTCAGATAGAAAAGATAGATAATTGAAAAAGAGGTCACCATCTATTAATTGAGCAACAAGGTGTCTTGAGGTGATCAAGTTGGTCTTGGTTGATTTGGTGATTTATTAAGGAGTGAGAGTTTCCTTTCAAGTTGGTGTTTTTATAAGTTATCTTGATGTGACTAATTTGGTGTTCAGTCACATAGGGGATTGGTGCCTCCTTGTAAGTTGGTGTTCGTTAAAGACTGGTTGAGTGGATACTTGATTAGGTAGGGGTAAGAGCTCCTTATGGATTTAATGCTTCACTAAATTTGGATATTATAATTATAATAATGTATTCCATTTATAGTTTTCCTTAGGTTTTATCCCCCTTGAGGGTTTCCCACATATATGAAGTGGTTTGTGCTTCATTCTCTTATGTATGCTTGTTTATACATTGGTTGATTTATGTGTTTGAATGAATGCTTCATAAGTGATAAGTGGAATTTAATGAATGTTTTTAAGACACTAATTCACCCCCTCATGATTGTGATTCCAATAATTGGTATCATATTATGTCCTTTGGAGAACGATTGATATTTTGAAAGTGATCCTAGAAGTACAAGATGGGTAAGCTTGTGAAGGTGAGTTGTAAGATCAGTATGTTTATCAAATTGTGGAAGAAGAAATCTTGGTGGATGATTATTAAGTCTTGGTGTATTTTGCATGACAACAAGTTATTTTCATCATTCTCAGATAGAGAGAGAGAATTTAAAGATAATTAAGAAGTCTAATTGTTTGCATGATTTAGGTCATGATTAAGGTTTGTATAGAATACTAAATGATGAGATAATGGGAAGATAGGTTGAAGTAGTTAATATGTTTGAAAGTATTCCTTAGGTCATCAGATGCAATCTAAGGTGATCTACAAGGTCTATCCCTATATGGATAATGATTCAAGATATTGTTTAGATTTTTCAAATTAAAGTGGACCAAGGTGTGCTTGGTGATAGGGGAGCATGTGTAAGATATTTTAGAGATTTAGGAAATTTATTTTTTTTTGGTTAGGTGTAAATACTATTTGAAAATAATCGAGGTTGTAAAGGATGTTATGAGGGTTCCCTAGATGTATTTATAAGGTTTTAATGTTTCAAATAATCCTTTTGAGAGAGAAAAAAGAGTCATTTTATCTTAATATAAACTAAATAATCATTAAATGTCTTACAAATATGAAAAGACTAGTTTGTTTTTTTAATTTATCATATGTAGCTTGATTTCCTACCTAAAATACTCAATCAACTCATTCAATTATGTTCTTATAGCTCTTGTTTCAATAGACAACATCGACCTAGTAAATTTTGTTCTATATTATTTTCATACATAGTCATTTGAGCTAACCCTATAATTTTCAAGCAAAGGATTTAACTCATATTATTAGTAATTAATTAAATTTTCATTTTTTTTACTTGATTACTTATATTATCACACATAGACTAAATAATAATTTTAATTTGTCGATTTAGTAACAATATTTTTCATTTTCACACACTTCCAAACCACATAACATTAAAAAGATTTAAACAAATTCTACTTAAGGTCTGCCTACTTAGATTTCATCACCAAGGGGGAAGCTGACTCAATTTTATAATTGAGTATAAATATGTGTTTGATGGTATATATTGAAAAATCATCTGATACCCTTATCATTGTGGGATTACGAAGTGAGGGGGTAGGACCCAATACCAAGCCAGTACCATCACTAATACAGATCCCTTTCATCCTTAACTACCTAAAACCATCCTTATATTTCATTTCTAGTTCCTTATTATATCCACCTATCTATCACATTTATTTCTAAAAATATTATAATTTAAAACATTCAAGAATGACCACATAGATTAGCATTTCTATTTTTCACGGTTTACTATATGATAATTATATGTTGTATTATGAAACTTGTATCAACTAGTGTTGGTACAATATTTGTATTATGTGACACAACTAGATTGATTAGATTGATACAATTGTTTATGTTTTTATTTCAAGTATTATATAAAATAAAACTAGATCATCTATAGTCATAACTTTCAAAACATGTCCCTACCTTCAGAACATAGTCATTTTGATTAATTGTGTCTCCTATAGTTTCTATTTTCCCATAAAACATAATCACTCTATTCAACCTAATCTATTACAGAGGGCATTTTATTTTTGACTTAAACATATCATCAGCCTATTTGAATATGTGTATTTTAAACTCACTTGGTTCTACCATCTGAAAAACATAGTCAACCAGTTTGAATGTGTCTTTTACAACTTGTCTTATCTATTATCCTAGAAGATAATACCAACTGGTTTGACCTGGTATCCTACTAGTTGAACTTCACTTTTAAAAAAAAATTAGTTTCCATCCATCATGAATTTATTTTTTTAGGATAATATATAATTAAATCAATCAAACATGATTATTTATACCAAACCCAATAGGTTTCTTAAGACACATCTTGTGGTACCCACCATGGATTAAAGCAATGTCCATGTTTCCACCAACACTACCAACTATGGGAATCCTTCCCATTTTTACTTGATAATTAGCCCCTTGTTTTCTTTATAATATTATATCAATCTTAAATATACAATGGAAATGGTCTTTTTCATCAATGAAGACCCTCAACATAAAGGAAAATATCATACAACCATCTATAATCTCAAGATGGGACTTCATATATGAGAACCACATTCACCATCCCCTACCTTTTCTCATGAATTTGTGGGAAACCCTTTCTTTTTATCCCAATATTTTCCCTCTATATTGTCTCATTCCCACACCATGACATTATCTTATGTCTTCTTCAACCTCATGCCAAGTATTTCTACCAACATAGCAGGTTCAACTTATAGTGGGGATATTCAAAACACCCACATCCTTAACCATGCTACCAATTATTCATTTGATACCAATGCTTCTTTTGATACCAATGCTACTCATTCCACTAGTGTGTCACATGTTACTACCTCATTTCCCACTCATAGTGCATCACAAGCTCTTAATACCTCACATAATACTAGTGCATCACATGCTGCATCCACTAGCTAAAATTTTGGTCAAAATAATCAATTTCTATTACAAATTCTTAATCAAAAGCATAATTTTCAAACCAATAATGAAAATCAAATGATTCAAATGCAAATTCACCTCATATATCTCGAAAACTAGACTCACCAGGTTTGATGGGGAGTGCAAAATCCTAATGCCCCCAACCTCCATAAGGATTCACATGGTAACCTCATACCCCAACCTCCAATTATCAATAAAACCATCAAAAGTTTATAAAATGAACATCTAGTACCTAAAATTTCCAACATGGACATAGGAGGTATTACCCCCACCATCACTTATAATGGATCTACTGATTCTACCTTACATATAAAAACATTTGGAAACCTTTATAAAGATTAGGTTAAGTTTAATACCTTCACTACCACAAAAATCTTGGCTAAATTTTTCCTAGGAGAAGTTTTATATTACTACAATAAATTAAAAACCACTCTATTGCTAACCTAGAAGACTTGGTCAACTAACTGGTTCAAGAATTCCAAGCTAGTGATCTTCTTGAAAACAACTTAGCTTATTTTATATATTTCAAGTAGCTCAAAACTAAAATGGCACAAGTCTTCTTCAAATGATGGAAATTTTTGTCTAAGAAATCTTAGCATAATATGATTCATGATGACCTCTTCCACTTATTCACTAATTCTCTCGACCCTAAAATACAATATCGTATTAGGACCCTCTCTCCAAAAACATTGGAAGAAGCTCTTGACCAAGCTAAGTGACAAGACTTCCTCATGTTTCAATTTTAACCACCTCAACCTACAATAGGCACCCGCATGATCATCAAAAATAAAACATACCATACAACCAATGAAAGTGTTAATAACACTTATGAAACCATACACACCATCTAATCTATTAATCCAAACAACACCTTAGAGTATGTTCCTACCCCTAACAACACTCCTAATCAAACTCCCCCATTAACTCAAAACAACCACACTAATGTTCACAAACCATTGTCCCTAATATAAATTTAAAAATATATTTCAAGACCTCCACCATGAGATATTGACCCCATTTCTCCTATGAAATCATCTACCTTTTGACAACATACCACTTAGCTTAGCCAAAACTCAACATTCCATTCGCCATGATTTATTAGATGATAAAATAATTCATATATGTACTATCAGCTTGCATAAACCCAATTATGATGATAGTTCTACTTTAGATGACCCATTTTTAGCTTGATTCATCCAAGATAGAAAAGTTAAATTTCTTATATATCACTCTTCTTTATTTTAGTCTTTTCATTATGTTTCTATTGTCCCTTTTTTTATAGTACCTAATATTAGTTTTTGCACTACTATTCATAGGATGGAGATGGAACACTCACATGGCATGCCTACAATTATAACAAAACCTCTCAATAGTATGTTCATGGATCATGCCATGACATGACCTTATCATTTTTATAGATATCTTTACCCTTACATTCTATTTCCTCTAGAGATGTTAGCCACTATGATTAGACCCATTACATAGTCAGCCTTACCTATAAATGAGCCTAGTCTAGTTTTATCTCCCACTCCCCCTTCCTTGGTGATGGTCTTCTCCCCTTACCATATCTTGACCGTTTACCTACACAATGGGAATATCGACCATATTATAATATTTATAGATTTTTTGGTCATTAGACTAAATATTTCCATCTATATTAACAACCCCATGCTTATGCTTCCATCCCTTTAACTAGTAGACCACCATAGTCTACTAATAGATGTATTTTTTATTTCATGGGATAAATAATCATTATTCTATCTATAGAGAGGATTACAAAATAATTTAGTCAAGCATTAGTCCATCAACAATGAAACATGCTTAAATAACTAACTAACCAAGCCTATCTATTCCTATGGGAATTACAAAGGATAGCAAGAAACAAATGAAAGAAAGCAACACCATATTACCTTCCCAAGTGAATTCACCATACCCATGCAGCTCAAAAACATGTTCTCCCTTGATCAATCATCCTTGTCTTTATCAAAAATGGTGGTGAGCTCCTCCAATGCCTCAAGAACACTCCATAAAACCTAGGCTCTTGATTGTAAACCACTAAACTAGCCTATCAATGAAGCTTTTTGGAAATAATTTAGCATTGTAACTTTACAATATTCAATATTCTAAGATATTTGAGCATAACAAATTTGCACAAAAATGGTTTTTTTTTAATTCATATCCATGGCCTCTCTATTTATAGATATTTGAGATTGGTCAGGATCAACCATGACCGTCCATCTCAAGATTGATATGTGTGTCCATGGATAATTATCTCCATCATGACCTTGGAAGAAGGGGCATTGAAGAGGCATGGGAGGCATTAACTAGGCATGGGTAACCTATAATCTTGATATTTTATGCACTTATGGCTTGATGGATGCCACCCCATAGATGATGTCACTAGGTGATATAGATAATAGGAATCAATTTTCAAAAATAAATATTCAAAAACTCTCATAGAAAATCCACTTAAGATCTTGATTTAGATTAATTAGCCATAAACAAGGTTAATCAACATTTGTGCAAATATTTGAAAATTGGCCCTCAATTAATCAAAATGAATAGAAAGTCATATTACTGGGTCATAATTTGACTTGGGAAGAATTAGAAGGTGATGTTAGATGCGTTGGAACCATATTCACATTTAAGATGTTAATATAAAATAACAAAGGTACATGATGTGTACCAATGATTTAGAAGAAAAGAGTGATCTAGGGCACTAAATGGAAAAATTATCATTTTGAATCAAAATGATTTGATCAAAGTTAGCTGGCCCATAAAATACATTTCCCTATTTAGGGATAATTTAACCTAAACTAGCATTTGTAAGTGACAATTTCAAACCATTTAGTGTGTTTTATGGATTTTGACCTAAAATGTGCATTTGAGTGCAATTTGAGTAATATTGACAATTTCAACATAAATGGTGTTAGGAATTGGATGTCTACATTTTACCCCTATTTGAGAAGGCATAGTAAGACATTCAAAAGAAGTAACATCTTTTAAAACAAAAAAGTTGTCAAGAAGAAATTGGAATAGACCCATGATTCCCCTCGAGAGGACATACTAAGATGAAAGAGAAGGATGGACTCATGAAAAGAGAGATAATGTGAGAGATTAATCCATGGAATAGATCACATCCAGATGAGCTAATGCTTACACAATTGATTACCATCAATGATCAAAATATAATTACTAATAGGCCTCAAAGATGGGGGGAATGGGAAAGATACAATCCATAAATATAAGGGACACATTGTAAATGCACCTAATTTGAGAGTACAAGTTGTGCACTTACCGCATTAATCAATCTTGAGATAAGTTACATACTAAAATATTGCCATCATGGGATTTAATATGGAGAGCTTGGAATTAGAGGAAAAGGGAGAATGTTCTACTTTAGGAAGGGAAACACCACTAGAACAGGGTCTCCAAAGAGAATATAATAAGTACTCTAGTAGAGTAGATTTGATCATGGTAAAATAGTTTTACCCCAGTAGGACAAATCTTGATCATTGATAAAGAATAAATAATGATTTTTCCCCTATAGATCTGATTTGATTCCGATGTTATTCAGATGATGTACCCCAACATGGGTAATTGGCAAGCAAAATAGCTCAAAGATATAACCAAAAAGATAGGTTAAAGTGAGCAAGTACAAATATGCATGCAATGGTGTAATGGATTAGAAAGCCATATAAAACCAAGCATATGAGAATGCACAAAGTGATGAGAGAGATGAAAAGAAGAATGGAGATAGTTGAGCTGACCTCAATATAAATTGAGCACTACCTACATAGTTCCATAGACTCATGTTCCAACATGAACTTCAGGCCATGTAGTTCACCCAAGTTTGGGACAGAATAGAATGAGGAATGATGAAAAATGACCAAGAATTGATTAGACTCACAATGTATGAAAAGAGATGCATGTCTAACCATAGACAAAGAAGCCTAAAATGCATACTACCTAAAAGCCTAATTCCATATCATGAGCCTAGATTTTGAAAATTGTTCTTGATAATCGTTCATCAGAGCTGATGTTGACGTTAAGATGTTGAGACCTGAGCACAAAGTGATTGCTATATCAAAAGAAATTACACATCATAAGTATGAATAACTTAGAATGACATAATATTCTAATTGCATTGAGCTAGTTACAATGTGAATATCTATAACTAAGGATAATGGTAAAATAATGACCAAAACCAGAGTTATAGTGATTTACATTTAAACAAAAAAAATACAAAGAAAAAGATAAACATAAATCAACCTAACTTGAAATCAAGATATGATATATCAAGACTTAAGTAGGAACAAAAATATTTAAAAATAAAAGGCAAGAACATCTTAACAACATGATACCAAGATATGAATAATCAAGATCCATGTGGACCATCAAGGCATTCCTGGACACAAAAGAGAAAAGCAAAATCAAATAGAAAAACAAGACAAAGAAACACAAGCCCAAAAATGGAATAAGAATTAATAAAAATATAAAAGGAGAAGAAATAAAAGGAGAGGTGTAAAAACACAACAAAACACTAGGAAAACTCAAATAAACACACACAAAAAAACCCAAGTTAGTGCAATTTAAATATAAATGTTTATGCATGTGCGATAGAGGTGTTACTTTTCACCACATCATAATAGATAACAATGACATGACAATTTTTCCCTAATTAAAGAGGAAAAATGATAGAAGAAATGGGGGAAGAGAAGAAAAGGAAGCGGTTGGTTGAGTTGAGTCTAGATGTATAAAACAATTAGATGTTGCCTACATAGTTCTATAGATGCATGTTCTAACATGAACTTCAGGCCAAATGTAGTTCTCCCAAAAAATGGGATAGAATAAAAATGATGATCATACTAGCATGATTAATATTATAGAAGAAATAGAAGATACAACAAATAAATGAGAATGGTCTGGCAAATAAGAAGCTGATGAGAAAAAAAAATAATGATATTGTAAAATGGTAAGTACATGGGGCAAGATGAAATGAACTAGTGTTTCTGTGCTTGAAAAATGGTAAGAAAATTCAAACTTTAACAGTTTCTCACAAAACACTGAGAATGTGAGATGGTGGAATGGGAATGGACAAATGTATAGGAGCATGAGACAATGTTTTTGTTCTTTTAGGGATCATGTTTTGATTTTTTTAGTATTTTTAAAGTATTTCTATTTTTTGGGGGGGATAAAATATGTAAAAGGTGGGACCATCTAGTTGAGGAGATGCATGTCCTAAGAGTAAAGGTTCCAATAAGATAGATAAGCTAGCTACGATGGCCCATGCTTGCAAATCAGTGAGAGTGAGGTGTTTTAATTACTCACAAAATGTTGAGAGCATATGAAAAGAGTGACTGAAGTGACCTCAACATGAATTGAACATGACCTACATAGTCCTAAAATGACCTCAATTCATAGCAATTCCATCCACACAAAAGGTAGGGAAAAACCAACTAGGTCCCAACAAGTTCTCAAATCTAGCAAATGGCCAGTCAAATGAAAATGGTAATGGCAAGGTGATCTAGGAATGCATGGTAAACAAGTGTTTCCCCTAATTTTCCCATAAGTGGTTATAACTAGGATACAAAAACATAGTTCAATGATACTAATTTGCCCATAGGTGTTATAATTAGTATCAAGACTAGTGAGACATTGATTTTCCCATAGGTGGTTATAATCAAGCTCACAAAAACAAACATCGATATAAGATGAAATATATCTTACCAGATCAAATATCACACTACTTTCATAGACTATCATTATAAACATGGATTTGATTGATTGTTGAAACTTCATCAGAATCCACCTCACAAAAGGTGTGGGAAGAATCAAATAAACCAAGATCAAAACATGATTAGGTAGGATGACTAAAAATAAGCTTTGGTCTAGATAGGAATGGAAATGGTATAATTAAATGATCAAAATAAAATTACGTATAGTGGTGATAAATTTTCCCCCAAGTAATGACTAGATTAGATTGCTCACAAAATAGTGAGAGCATGGGAAAGAGGTGACCGAGCTGACCTCAATAAAAATTGACCATTGCCTTCATATTCCCAAAGGACCTCAATTCAATATAGTTCATACAATATGGTTCATGGATATCAATGGTATAATACTACCTAAAAAGGGTCTATAGGGTTTTCCCCAAGAGGTAAGCCATGGTAATGGCAAATGGGTGAATGGTAGATGAAAAATGGTTTTGTTTCTCTTGTTGACAAGGAGATGTACATCTTAGTCAATATGTGAGACAACAAAATGATCAGTTATATAAGTTGTTATCCAACACCCTTCTAGAATAATTACTCTATTAAGAACCTATTATTGATCTGGATCTCAATAATGTGTTCATGATATTCATAGATTATTGATTCTACTTCCTTAAAATGTTGAGATAAGATATCCTTATAACCTTGATAAAGGAAAGTGTTGTCAGTGATGGTAAACAATGGTAGGATAAATGAGATAAGTGGGTAACAAATAGGTGGGCGATAATGGAATGTATAATGGTGCGGAAATAAATGAATATCAGGACTTTCAGTCACATGTAATGTTGTTGATGTCAGATTTGACATAATTTTGGTTGTGGTGGGGCCGAAGACCTCTAAAAATGTTTTTGATAGTACCATCAGATTATTCTATTTCTTGATCTTGAGAGTATTTACTATCTGATTATGATATAGATTGGAAGCTATTTTGATTTGATATTTGATATTATCTTCAATAAACAATAAATAACTTTTGTGCTTAGCTATTGGCACCTTGATGAGGTTTTCACTAATGAATTCATTCTGATCATCCCATAGCACCTCTAAGAAGGTTTCACAAAGAGAGGTTAATATTTGACTTTGATTATCTTTTAATTCTTCTAAAAAAGTGTCACTAGAAAATGATGAGTTCTAACTTGGATTGTCCCCTAGCACCTTTGAAAAGGTCCCACTAGGAGAGTGTTCTTATGCTATATGAATGTTGTCTTGGCCTCCTTACTATTCTTCAACTGCTATGTCACCATGGATGCAGTTCAACAAAGTGTGATTTTATCGGTCCTGATCGACACTTATGGGAGGTGGAATGTCAATAATGTGGCTATTTTGGTTGATGGTAATGGGATAGTGAAAGGCAGCATAATCTTCTTATAAAATACTAGGAGAACTTGTGATGATGTTGAAATAATCATCCTCAAAAATTGTAGAAGGATCATAAATATATTCAAATTGATTTGCAAGGCAATTGTAAGCAATTTTGTAATAGGCAATACTATAACATATTTATGATTCTGATTCTAAATTAAGGGACTCTGAATCTAATGTCACAACTAATGTTGATCTTATTTCTATTGCTAAACCCAATGTTAGTTCAAAAATGGAACCTAACTCTAATATTGATTCTTCATCTGATATAGTTGTTTTGATAATGTTTTGTTGAATGTTCGATTTTGGACAAGGAATGGCCTATGATGGCATAATGGGCTCAATAAATATTGATTCATATTACAAGGGTTCAACATAGACTAACTCATCTAAGTGAATCCCCTCAAAAAGAGAGAACCCCTCAAGGGACATCTCGACAAAATAATTTTTGTCAAAGTGAGACTCCTCAATGAGTGGGACAAGATCAAGAGATAACTCTACTGAGACCAGCTTGTCAAGGAGATGAGGCTATTTAAAAATAGGTAACATATGAATAGGTAACTTATCATAGTTTATCTTATCACAAATGGATGTTTCAACAATAGCATTCTGGTTTTGGTTCATAATTGGTTGCAAAAGATCAATTTTGAACATATTTTGATCCTCATAAGATGGCTTTTGAAGAGGTAATGGTTTTTGTTTAGGTTCGAAGATCGGCATAAAGTTTCTAAAGTGGGTAAAATTTGGTTTATTTATAATGATGTTTTGTGGTTCAATAATGGACTCTCAAAAGATTAGACTATTGAATAACAGATTAAAAACAATTAGTTCATCAAATGGAGGTTCTTCAACAATAATGATAACAATTAGATGATTCTTAGTTTGGTTGCTCATTAAAACCAAAGGAGGAAGTCCTCAAATGGTAATGACTAGAAAATTATTCATTTATTTGCTCATGAAAACCAAAGGAGAAGGTCCTAAAATGGTAATGAATGGATGCTTCTTAGTTTGGTTGCTTGTGCAAACCAAAGGAGGAGGTCCTAAAATGGTAATGACTAGATGCTTCTTAGTTTGGTTGCTCATGAAAACCAAATGAGGAGGTCCTAAAATGGTAATCATGGTATGCCATGGAGTTTGATTAATTACACAACCCAAAGCATCCAAGTCTTCTTAATAAACCCAATCATTCTGATCATGAGTTGGATCATAAGTTAGATCTTGACTGTGTTCCCATGACTAATTTTTATGAGGTGGATATAAATCTATCTCATAAACCAAGTTGTCACATAGGGGTCTTGACTAAAGTCATAAAAGTCATTTTGTGTAGCCATTCTATCATAATCTAGTTTATCCATGACTGCACCATAAGTGTAGCTAGGCATATCTATATTTAATGAAGAAAACTTCAAAAAAAAAAGACTTAAAGTTTTGTAAACCCTAAAAAATGATCCAAAGGACAAATGGTTCAAACTTGGTTCAACTTGGTCGATGGGGTAGAGCTACATCTCAAAATTAGTTTGTGCTGATATTTGTCATAAAACAACCTAACATCAAATGTCTAATATCAAAGGTTTTCAAAGAAAGGTTGCATTTTCCCAAACAAAGTCACAAAAAATGATGAGGATAGGCACTCAAACAAACAAACAAATAATAAATAGTGTTCCAAATTGGGTAATCATCTAACCAAAGCTATGCAACCCAAAATAAAAATATCTATGTACCAACCCCACAAATTGAGGCCTAAACAAAAATTAATCAATGTTTAGATCCAAACTTAACAAGGCTAATTGAAAACTCAACGTTGAAAACTAGGATTTGACCAAACAAGCTAGACAAGATTAGATAGCATGATGGCAAAATACAAAGGTCCAAATTTTATACACAAAGTTGTTTGAAACAAATGTTTTTGATATAATTGTAAACAAGTCTTAAAATAAATTGGGCAACCTAATAGTGTAAGCATGCTCGAATGATGTGATCAATTTGTTATGTTTCAAAGACTCAAAGGCAAAAAGGATTTAACATGATTTGGGTAGCATAACGCTAACCTTGTTAACACAAATACATTATTTTTACATGGCTTATGAATAAACAAATAATTTTTAACCTCAAATCATACCAAACAAATAATGACCAAAATGTACTAAGTATAATCATCCAAATCCTAGTAAGGCTATGGCAAAATGGGGTTTACTAAACTATCAAGGTT
Organism: Torreya grandis; assembly: GCA_037957365.1. Lineage (NCBI taxonomy): Eukaryota > Viridiplantae > Streptophyta > Pinopsida > Cupressales > Taxaceae > Torreya > Torreya grandis. The sequence goes on along the minus strand of JARHVA010001810.1, from coordinate 1,705,162 downwards.
TCGATCATTCTAGGGGAATCAATTGCATAATGACTTTCATGTCAAATGATGCAAAAGACAAGCATGTAAATTGGGTGACCTTGGCATCAACTAGTTATAAAAAGGTCTAGTCCTTTTTACAACCACTACATCCTATTGTTTGCTCAGTGTAGTGTGATGTCCAAATGTAGATACGTCCCATGTGCAACTCCAAAGGATTCAAATAAATTCAATGCCAAGAGGTGAAACCCTAAGTGAAAGCTTCCCTAAATAACTCATGGGAGATAATGATGTCCCCCTCTCAAGCCAAGTTTACATAATAATAAAGAAAGCATAAAATAGAAAGAATTTAGGGCTATTTTCAAGATCACCCAAACTTTGGTGATTTTTTGGGGAGTGCTTTAGACAACATTCTTTCTAAGCCTTGGAATATGATATTTGTAATAATAATGGAGATTTTTATTCCAAGGGTTCCCTAAAGGGACAAATGGAAGAGCATACATGAAACATTCCTCTTATTTCCAAACAAAACCTAAGTAAACAACTATTGCAAACAATAATTGACAAGTGTGTTCAATTTTAAACCCAAATGAAGTTTGGTGGTGTTCATTTGACCCCTTGGTCTTAGTTTTTAGATTTGAAAACATTCACCAAAACATCTAAATCCCTTGTTAAACACCCAAAACAAAGTTCTTGGTTCATTTTTAAGAATGAAAGAGGTGATTTAAACATGTTTTTATCAAAGCAAAAGCTTGTTCCCATAGCAAAAATGTCAGCATGTCCTTTAGCTTTGAAGCTCTTTTTAGCTTGAAACAATGAACTTTGAATAAGTAGCTCTCGGGTCTATGTTTTTGGAAAAAACATAGTGATCAACACTGGTTACTCTGGCTAACCGATATCAGTTTTATTGACCAACATTGGTTAACTAGGTAACTGATGTTGGTTTTTCTATCGACGTCGGTTACTATGTAAAAATTGTGGCAACCAAAAATGGAAAAATAAAGTTAGAAAATCAATTTTCAAGAGTTTTAAGGGCTTAAATAAATATTTTAAAGTTACAAAAGGATCTCCTTCATGTGTAGGATGCATCTTATCCTACAGAGAGTTCTAAGATGTAGAGAGGATTATAAATCAAGTTAGTCAAGCATTAGTCCATAAATAATGAAACATGCATAAAGAAATACCTAACCAAGCCTATATATTCATATGAGAAATACAAATGATAAAAAGAAATAAATGAAAGAAAACAACACCATATTACCTTCCCAAGTGGGTTCACCATACCCATGTGGCTCAAAAATATGTTCTCCCTTGATCAAGCATCCTTGTCTTTATCAACAATGGTGGTAATCTCCTCCAATGCCTCAATAACACTCCATAAAACCTAGGATATTGATTGTAAACCACTAAAGTAGCCTATCATTGAAGCTTTGTGGAATAATTTAGCATTGTAACTTTGCAATATTCAAGCTTCTACGATTTTTGAACATAATAATTATGCACCAAAATAGCTTGTTTTTAATTCATATCCATGACCTCTCTATTTATAGACTTTTTAGATTGGTCACGATCAACCATGACCATCCATCTCAAGATTAAGATGTGTGTCCATGGATAATCCTAATATTTGAAATTAAATCCATAATTATCTTCATCATGACCTTGGAAGAAGGGACATTGAAGAGGCATGGGAGGCATTAAATAGGCATGGGTGACCCATAATATTGATATTTTATGCACTTATGGTTTGATGGATGCCACCCTATAAATGATGTCACTAGGTGATGGAAATAATAAGAATCAATTTTCAAAAAGAAATATTCAAAAACATTCATGGAAAATCCACTTAAGCTCTTGATTTGGATTAATTAGCCTTAAACAAGGTTAATCAACATTTGTGCAATTATTTGAATATTGGCCCTCAATTAATCAAAATGGTCATAAAGTCATATTACTAGGTCATAATTTGATTTAGGAATAATTAGAAGGTGACATTAGATGTGTTGGAACCATATTCCCATTTAGGATGTTGATAATAGCAAATAACAAAAGTACATGATGTGTACCAATGATTTATAAGAAAAGAGTGATCTAGAGCACTAAATGGAAAAATTGTCATTTTGACTTGAAATGATTTGATCAAAGTTAGTTGGCCCATAAAATGCATTTCCCTATTTAGGGATACTTTGACCTAAACTGGCACTTGTAAGTGACAAGTTCGAACCATTTAGCGTGTTTTATGGATTTTGACCTAAAATGTGTATTTGAGTGAAATTTGAATAAGACTGATAATTTCAACAAAAATGGTGTTAGAAATTAAATGTCTACAGTATCTAGTACCATAAACTTAAGTAGTATATTGACACATTACACCTAGTCACTACTCAGTCCAATGGCAATACCATACCTTCTCCCAAGATACTACCAAAGTACATCCCTAAATATGAGGAAGTATGTTTTCTTGGCACATATGTGTTACACATCATATCGATCAATGCTAAGTGCTCCAACAACATCTTCATGATTTCCCATAGTCAACACCAGTGCCAGTTATTCTTATTTTTATAGGTCACCCACACAAGAAGGATCTTCCTTCTACATCAGTTGCACCTTCTTTTATTTCCATAGATACCATTCCCATTGAGACATCCATTCCTTGCATTAAGTATCTCACACAATAGATACCACATGAGCATTACTCTTCTTCTACTGCACCTTCCTTTTCCATTGAGATGATATGAAAGGAAGTCTTTACATAAATTTTCATGAAGATTAATGAGATTATGGCTAACATCATAATTCAAGTATATAGGGATGTTTCTGATGTTATGGATAACATTTGTGGTCAAATATATCAATATTTGTAAACATGACATGGTGTTATTTCACATGATTATATTTTATGATTTGGATTATATTTGTAATCTATTTATATATATTATATATTTGACTATGTTTCAAACCTGATTTCACTTATCTATTTTGCATGAACCATTATATTATGTTTTGTGTTTTCAATGGTTTCATTCTCTTTTACTTTTTATTATGGTTTATTCTCATTATTTTCATGAATGAAAACTTGTGTTTATGATTTCACTTATTTCATGGATTCCTTTATTTTCTTTTTGATGATTGTTTTCTATAGTTTACACTCAAATAAAGATAATTATTATTGTGACATGGTTATATAACCCTAATTCCCATAGTATTTTATCTCTACCATATGATCAGTTAACAAATAAGACTTTGCATTGTACTACTTATATATACCTACCTATTTGGATATCCTTTCTTTCCTTATTTCCCTTTCACATAATAAGCATACATATGGTTAAAACTTGAGATTACATACCGGTTCATAGTTAAAGCCTAAGTTATTTAGTCAGTCATATCTCTGGTTACCTCGTTTCTTTTAAACAACGTCTAAAGATCATTCATGTGTATCACTTTTATCACTCATGTTGGTTATTTCAAATCCATATGGAAGAGAAATAACAAATCCATAAAAAATTTAAATCTAAATCATTTAAACAAAAGGCAATGAGTCAAAATAAAACATACAATTCAAAAGTCTAATCACACCAAAAGACATGATTTACTATCTCTAGCACATATGATATTTCTAATCAAATCTCAAATTCCATAGTTGGCCTCATGATAGAGTTGAGGTTCATTGGGGTGAGGTAGGCTAGTAGATTGGGATAGGAGAACAAAAAAAACTATTAAGTGCTACCTACTTTCTCACACAATTACCCAATCTTTGTATTAGATAGACAGCGTTGTAAGAGGTCATGAGGAATGGGGAACATGTTGTGGTAAGGTAGGACCATTTTAATTTCCTTGTTCATTTAACCTTCATGAGTTGATATTAGTATTCAACCTATTTTCATATACAACTTTGTGTTAATTTTGAGTAGGTATCCTTTGTATTTTGATGGTCACTAGACTCTTAGTGTCTTTCTTTCTTACCTAGTATGCCTCATGTTTACTAAGGTTTTCTCATAAATTCCTATGTCATACTTTTTACATTCCCTATTTTATTAAAACAATCCTAATGTTTCCCCTTGAGAAATATTGTTTTTTTAACTGATCATACCCCCTATGGTTCCCTTTGCGAGTTGTAGTGTAATACCATGGATAGGATTAGGCTCTCCTCACAAATTACCACCAAAAAAAATCTTGTTTTACCTTTATTACCATTCACCTCATTGGTGTTCATATTGTGATTTTGAATGTAAAACTGTGGATATGACCAAGTTCTCCTCATAAATTACCACCTTAAAACCTTTTTAATTTATTCAGACCTTTATTTCCACCTCATTGGTGTTCTCTTTGTGAGTTTTAGTGTAAGACCTTGGATAGGACCAAACCCTCCTCATAGAATATTCCAACAAAAATTTCATATTATACCCAATTCATAATAAAATTACATGCTTAAAATTTAAGATAATTTGTATTACATTATGATTTACACATCCTTTACATACTTCCCATCTTGATTTAGTATGTTTTATGCTTATTCCATAAACACTTCACTTTTATCTTTTCATTTTTTTATTGCATGTATACGTACAACCATTATATGAGATTTATCATAGTTCCCATCTTGATTTAGTATGATTAATTTTATTTATACGTACATTTTTATTTTCTTTTCATATTTCCCATCTTGTTCTAGTATGATTGATTAACATTATTATTTGTTTATTTTTTTTACCATTGGTTTTAACATGTTTTTCACTTTATTGCAAATTTGCATACTTACCATCTTGACATAGTATGACTTTTATTTATTTTAATTTGCTGAAATTATTTTACATGGTTTGAAAACACTTATTACTTGTTACTTTACCATTTTGGTTTCTTATGCTTATTAATTTTTTGTTTCTACACATTTCCCATCATGATATAGTGTGTATTACATTTTACGATTATTTATACTTTTCCAAATCCTTTTTTATTCTTTCTTAACCATGCATGTTTATCACATAATGATATAAAATAACACATACATCACATATTTACCATCACATATACAACAAAATTAAAATACATGTCTAGAAGGAATACATCCATACATAAACAAATACAAATCATAGACCAAGAAATGTCTATATCAATATATACCAAGATTTTTATACTAGTACAAAATACAATAGCTATAGCTCTAAGGTTGTGCTCCATCATATCTATCTTATGGCCAAGCCATGCTACCCATGGATGCCTATGACTGAACCCTTTAAATGGTGCATTGAATGAGGTAGTCTATGATCTAAAACCATCAATCTAACCCTATTGATTGCCCACCTGGGCCTTCACATTTTAAATATCTATAATGGTCACCATATGAACATCTTGCTCTTATGTCAATGCTTGTCAATATTAGATTTTTCCCTCTCTTACTCATGTAGGTGGTTTTGAACCATTTCCTCATGCCTATAGCTATTGAATAGGCTCCTGCACTAATCTAAACCAGCTAACATAAGTTAGGGAAGACGGAACCATAGGATCATCCAAGGTGGTTGGATCATAATTTAATAGCACCCCATCCAAAATATCATGGTGTCTAGCCACAATCATGACTCCCAATCTAATCTCTTCCATTACAATACCTAAAAATTAGAAACCAAATATACATTATATCTTGTGTGTGTGTGTGTGTGTGTGTGTGTGTGTGTGTCAATCTATCTATATATCACTACAATATATAAATGATAATGCAACTAGTGATCTATGTCAAAAACTTAATAAATAAAAATATTTCTCATCAGTGCCAGTGTTACCAACCATGGTCTCCCCATTTATTCAATTACCAAAAACCTCCTCTATTGGTTGTTTCTATACAAACACAAAACCAAGAGTCACCACCTGAGCCTATCATGGTCCACTACTTAGTGGTCTTTCTATCAACTAGCTATGTCATGAAACTACCATAAGATCACCATGTGTGACTAATTATACCTATGTCCCCTCTTAATAATGATGCCTCCATCTCTTGTGAGCTCATGGTGGCTATTATCACCCCTTTTTTGGCTTCACTCCCATGTCCTCACTTATAGCATCCATAACCATAACATCCTCAACACCAATCCTCATCACGTCCTACTACTACACTTGTACTATCCATGGTGTCACCCACCAAGGCCTAATCACAATTATCTTGGCAAATACCCCTGTGCCTCCTCTCCCTCTTAGTTATCTAGCATTATATGCCCAATACATAGGCATTACTAGATGGACCATTAGATGTGGTAAGACTAGCTATTTGAGTACATGATCTACTAGATGTAGCTCCACCTATGAAGTATAGTGGATCATGATTCAAACACACACCAAATTGGTAATAACACTCACCCAATATGTCCATATGGTAGTAATGTTAGTGTAATACTGCCACACTATATGCCCTCATGTAATAGTGTGTAAAGAGGGTACATGGGGCACGACATGCACTACATGATCCTACCTCCATATAACAAATAAAGGTAACCAATAATTGATCATATAGGGCAACCTAATTATATGATACATATGGAATCTCTCATAGATCTATGCACTTATCAAATTGATGGGGGCCATCATCTTCTACCCCTAAGCTAGCACATCATACATGGGTCAAAGAATAATATTGTGTCCCACTTTTTGGCAACAAGATTCCAAATCCATTTTAATATTCTCCTCAAAATAACTTGAGTTTGGTTCAATAAAATTTAATCAATAAATATGTTTAAGACTATATATAAGAATATGTAGTGCATATATTTTTTTCCATTTTTTAAAATATCATTAAATATTTTTTAGGAATTATTTTTTAATATTATGTTTAATTTTTTTATGGCTGGCTAGTGGGAGACAATATTATACTTTCACCCACATATCATGCATGAGATATACCTAAATGATAGACCCTAAATCATATAATGCACCTTACTCTAGAATGGACTAACATAAGGCTATTACATATAACAGTACCTTCCCATTTGAATTGTGATACAACATGCATGTTATCATAAGTCCTATCAAGACTCTAAGGATATCCAGAATAACTGAGATGTAAACATCAAAAAAACTCATGTAAACTAAGATGAATCCTCTTTGAACCTATTACTCAACAGGCTTGGGCTCACCTCTCATCTTCTATATGTGGCACAACACATGTAACTGGAATCCCAACAATGAGAAGTCCAAGTAAGGCATGGATATTATCCAAGGTGATTCCCATCTCTATCATATACCTATCTACTTCCCATTAAAAAGTGTTGGTCAGTTGCTCATATGTTCCTAAGAACATGATGACTATGTCAACACTAAGTGGGGTCCTCCTCATCTCCATGATACATCCAAATCCTAAGGCAATCAATCTAGCTCGATACATGTCTGAAAATAGTTCTAATAAATTTGGTAGCCATGATGCACCTACTAGGTACCAAAATCTCCATCACCTCTATAAAACATCAAACAATAGAGAATGTATTAGATATTAATGTAATAATAATAATAATAAATTACATTCTTATATATACTTAAAAAACTAAAAATTAATTATTTCATCAGCCTATTTGTCTTATTAGTCCTTTTTATTTTAAAGTCAACCCTTTTGATAATAAATTGACCCTTTGTTATATAGTCTTCCCATTCCTGCAGACACAATCAACTTTTTGATACTAAATCAGCCCTCTCTTATCATTGACATACTATATGAACCCTTTACCACATAGTCTAACTCTTTTAAAAGACTGTATCAACCACTTAATGCATATGATATCAACCAAAAGGTACTATGTGAGCCATATCTACTTTTCTAACTGGGTTGGCCCTTTTTTATACAGTCGACCACCCCCAACCATACTAAGTCATCCCTCTGCTACATAGTTGACCACTTTGATTTCTCTTACCTTTTCAAACTAAGTTGGTAGGGCCAACTCTATTCTTAGTTGATGATGACTTTTAACCCATTTATCATAAATGGCTTAGGCATTTATTAGTTTGATTCTTTCATAATTAATATCTTGTTTAACCCATAGTTTACCTAAAAATTTACTAGGGTCAATTTCAATCTCTATATTTTTCCTAAAAACTAATTTTCTATGTCTAACTTAGTTTCAATTCAAATTACCAAAAAATTTAAAATTAATTCATCGCTTACTTGAGTTTTACTAGCTACAGTCACTAGGTGTCCTCCATGTCAAATTTGTCATCTCCTCACCATGGCCACTTTCTAGGCTCAACTACGTCTCTCAAAACAATGTCAATTATTTACAATCAGATTCCATTTTTCATCCATAAATTTATTTCTCCTAGCTCTTTTTCTAAACTGAAAGATGTTTCAAAATCATGACATCATAGATAATGTTTCCACACATTACATGTATATTTTCCAAAAAAAATTGAGGTTTTATTTATTTTACAAGTTCACCTAATATTCATTACATTGGACACCTTCACATTTATCTCACTTTCAACCTATTATACATCACTAAGGTAAGTAAAGGTATGTATTTTTAAATTCTTTCCTTTCGTTTATCTTATTTAAATTCTTACTACAATTTACTTAGCTCAGCATTATGCGTTGATGTGTTCTTTTCATGAAGCACCATCCCATGTTGAAATTATGTGACATGTGGTGAAATTTAAGTGGGTAATATGTATACAAATAATATATTTAAACTTTATCAATTATTGATACTTTCTCTCTTGCAAGAACCCATCAAGTCGCAATCTCTCTGAGTGCATACCTTAAAGGGTACACATGGAAAGGGGTAGGTAAACCATTGGTACTTCACAATATTATTGTCCCCTATACCACCACTTTAAACCAACACAAACCTCTCCTATACATTTTCCTAAGATTTGACACCTCCCTTACACACTTTTCCAAGCAATTATCCACCTTAAACAATGCCTAACTAAACTAAAACCTCATTTTGACATTTACTGAATAAAGTCAATCTAGTCTAACCCTATTTTTAATATATAAGTACGTTATAGGATTATGTCAGACTCAACTGACCTATTTTAGGAACTAACTATGTTTATTTATTAAAGAATAAGGTTGATTGGGTTGAATCTATCGATGAAAACTTTGGAAGAGTTTAGGGTTAGATCTAGTTATATAATCACTTTTTTTTTCATTTTAGAGAGAGATAGAGTTAATAATTTATTTATGCATATGCTTATCCACCATTCTACATAAGGAGCCATTGATTAGGATTTCATAGTTCACTTGGAGAAAAAAATCTTGTCTTGTGGGATAAGTCTTTTGGATGTATAAGATAAGTCATGTAGCCTAGAGATGGCCTATCTTTGTTATCCTTACAAACCACAGCAACCTTTTGTAAAACACCATTGTCTAAGGGCGAGATTAAGGCTCAACATGTTTATCTTCAAGGTAAGTATTACTAACTCTTGCTCCTCTTTACTAAGTATATATCTTTGAATTTGTTAGCTTATGAACGTGTTTCTATCTCAATACGTTAGGGTTACCTTTACATTGACTTGAGTAGAGTTCTTCTTTGCATGTTTAATTTTATGTTTATTACCTCCATTTTGTGCCACATGTTTTGATGATCACTAGATTATATCTATTTTACTTTGTAATTTAATTTCATAATAAAACATAGGACCTAGTTAGGGTTATTATGTGGTATTTCTTGACTAGAGGCTTTAGAACCCTCTATAGTGATATTATGTGGTAAGAGACCACTTAGTTATGTCTATAAGATCTATATTGTTCATGAACCTAATTGTCTAAATGTACCAATAAGTGGAAGGGATAGTGTGATTTATCTTCTCTAATCTAGGATTTATTTGTAAATCAACTTCAATTTCCCTTGTATACACCAAGTACCTAAGGAAAACCCTTTTATACCAAAAGTGCTTTGAACTTGTCTATAAACCCATCTATTGAAATTTTTTTGGGTAGATCCACATATATCGAACAAATTTTTTTCTCTTAATAAGTGGGATTAAATCCCAGAAGTTGTTCTTCGACAAGGAATCATGTTCCTATTCCATAGTAGTATCCTATTTAGGTGTGTTTTATTTCTTATAAAATCATTATGGATCAAAATTAGATGAAATGTAAGCAATGGGGCATCTTATAATTATGAACAAGATTGTTTGGTGTCGTATGTATCCTTAACCCAATGACCAACACTATGAAGTGTCTATCTAGACTAAATAAGACTAGTGCTCAAGTAACCAGGAGGAGTTCCTCATCCTCTAAATATATTATGGGAGAAGGAGGAAGTGAGGCCTCATCACTACTCTCATCATCAAAACTAGAAGAATAATTTAGATCATTAGTAAGCTACTTAGGTGGGTTTGAATCATCAAAAATGTCATCGAATCCCAATGCATCTACTGAAGAGGGAGAGGTGTAAATTATGAAGTCTAAAGGAACCTATTGAAAATGAACACTCATCTCAAATATGCACTGCATTATGTGTCAATGTGTTCTTTTCATGAAGCACCATCCCATGTTACAATTATGTGACATGTGGTGAAATTTAAGTGGGTAATATGTATACAAATAATATATTTAAACTTTATCAATTATTGATACTTTCTCTCTTGCAAGAACCCATCAAGTCACAATCTCTCTGAGTGCATACCTTAAAGGGTACACATGGAAAGGGGTAGGTAAACCATTGGTGCTTCACAATATTATTGTCCCCTATACCACCACTTTAAACCAACACAAACCTCTCCTATACATTTTCCTAAGATTTGACACCTCCCTTACACAGTTTTCCAAGCAATTATCCACCTCAAACAAAGCCTAACTTAGCTAAAACCTCATTTTGACATTTATTGAATAAATTCAGTCTAGTCTAACCCTATTTTTAATATATAATCACATTATAGGATTATGTCAAACTCAACTGACCTATTCTAGGAACTAACTATGTTTATTTATTAAAGAATAAGGTCGATTGGGTTGAATCTATAGATGAAAACTTTGGAAGAGTTTAGGGTTAGATCTAGCTATATAATCACATTTTTTTCATTTTAGAGAGAGATAGAGTTAATAATTTATTTATGCATATGCTTATCCACTATTCCACTTAAGGAGCCATTGATTAGGATTTCATACTTCACTTGGAGAAAAAAATCTTGTCTTGTGGGATAAGTCTTTTGGATGTATAGGAAAAGTCATGTAGCCTAGAGATGGCCTATCTTTGTTATCTTTACAAACCACAACAACCTTTTGTAAAACACCATTGTCTAAGGGAGATATTAAGGCTCAACATGTTTATGTTCAAGGTAAGTATTACTAACTCTTACTCCTCTTTATTAAGTATATAGATTTGAATTTTTTAGTTTATGAACATGTTTCTATCTCAATACGTTAGGATTACCTTTACATTGACTTGAGTAGAGTTCTTCTTTGCATGTTTACTTTTATGTTTATTACCTCTATTTTGTGCCACATATTTTGATGATCACTAGATTATATATATTTTACTTTGTCATTTAATTTCATAATAAAACATAGGACTTAATTAGGGTTATTATGTGGTATTTCTTCACTAGAGGCTTTAGAACCCTCTATAGTGATATTATATGGTAAGAGACCACTTAGTTATGTCTATAAGATTTATATCGTTCATGAAACTGATTTTCTAAATGTACCAATAAGTGGAAGGGACAGTGTGATTTATCTTCTCTAAGCTAAGATTTATTTGTAGATCAACGTCAATTTCCATTGTATACACCAAGTACCTAAGGAAAACAATTTTATACCAAAAGTGTTTTGAACTTGTCTATAAACCCATCTATTGAAATTTTTTTTGGTAGATCCACATACATAAAACAAGTTTTTTCTCTTAAGAAGTGGGATTAAATCCCAAATGTTATTCTTCGACAAGGAATCATGTTCCTATTCCATAGTAGTATCCTATTTAGGTGTGTTTGATTTCTTATAAAATGATTATAGATCAAAAGTAGATGAAATGAAAGCATACGGTGCATTTATAATTATGAACAAGATTGTCTGGTGTCCTATGTATCCTTAACCCAATGACCAACACTATGAAGTGTTTATCTAGACTAAATAAGACTAGTGCTTAAGTAGCCAGGAGGAGTTCCTCATCCTATAAATATATTATGGGAGAAGGAGGAGGTGAGGCCTCATCACTACTCTCATCATCAAAACTAGAAGAATAATTTAGATCATTAGTAAGCTACTCAGGTGGGTTTGAATCATCAAAATTGTCATTGAATCCCAGTGCATCTACTGAAGAGGGAGAGGTATCAACTATGGAGTCTAAAGGAACCTATTGAAAATGAACACTCATCTCAAATAATAACTCATGAGTAATGGGATGGAGAATCCTCTATCCTTTAACATCCTCAAGATATCCTACAAATATGCAAGGATGACTCTAAAGTTCCATTGTCTTATGTTTCTTTGGAATGCAGGTCACAAAAAGAGATCCAAACACTCAAAAGTGATTCATTGTGTGTTTTTTACTATTCTAGGATTCAAAAGGAGTGACTCCCTTCAATTCTTTATGGGTAACTCAAATTTGAATATAGCAAACATAGTTGATGGCTTCGACCTAATATTGAGGTGCAAGAGACTTGGAGTGTAGCATATAGTTGGCCATTTCCTTAAAGGACATATTCTTACACTCTAAAAAACCATTATTTTGAGGACTATATGAAATTTTACACTATAGTTAAATCCCCTTTGAACTACATAATTGCTCAAAAGGATCATTGCCATACTCACCACCATTGTAAGTGTACAAAATCTTGATGTCTTTACCTGACTACTTTTTAATAAGTACCTTGATGTCCTAGAAATGATCAAATACCTCAATTTTGTCCTTAAGAAAGTACACTAAAGTATACCTTAAAAACTCATTGATGAAAATAATCATGTATTTAATCATGTTGAATGAAGGTTTTGGAATTGGACCAATAATGTCACTATGGATAATCTCCAGTATTTTTTCATCTCTCTATGGTTTAACCTTGTCATACTTATCAATAGGATGTTTACCAAGTATGTAACCCTATAAAACTCCATCAAAAAACTTGACTTGTTTCAACCTTAAAACCATGTCCTGGTGCTTTAGGTAGTGATAGTTGATATGGCTAAATTACTCGTGCTATAATCTACTCACCTTGTATGAATAAGTGAGCAGTGTAGTAGAGGGTTGATCAGAATAAAAATGTGAGAAAGTAGATAATTATGAATAGTGATTAGATTTATCAAATGCAATTATGGAGTCATTTTCTACTTCCTTAATAACCACTAAATTAGGTGTGAACTCAACTCTCTTGCCCAAGCTAAATTTAAGTGATAAGATAAATAGATAAGATATTGTTGGATATAGAGGGAACATATAGAACGTCATAAAATTTCCCATCATTCACTTCAACATGTCCACTCCCACTAAATTTTGTTGAAATATCATCACCTAATAAGATGGAAGGCATAGAACAAGGCTCCAAGGATGAGAACATGTCATATGATGAAGCCATGTGGTGCAAAGCACAAAATCAATAACCCATATGGAAGGCTAGGATGTAACTTTAACAAGTGCTCTGTCCTTATATTTTCCCTTTTTACTATCTTTGGCCTTAGAAGATTCATTTTCTAATATACTCTAACTGAATAATAAGAGACACTGATATTGTGCTTCTCAAGCATATTTTTTAGTTGGTCAATCTGCTTCTTCATGCATTTGGATTCATCATGTCCATATTTCTTGTAGTAAGCACATGTGAGTCGTTCTTTCTTATATGTCTCATCTAAAGAGGAGGACTCTTTTGATGCTTTGGACTTAACAGCATATTTCATATCCTTTCTTTGATTTGGGTCTTTGTTCTATTTCTTTTCCTTACTGTTAGAATCCTTTTATTTGTCATGACTAGAAATTAAGGCATGTGATTTAGATAACTTCACTATAACCATTTGAATGAGCTTGTCTTGCTCCCAAATCAAGTTAGTAGAAAAGTCATCTAAGGATGGCATGGTCCATGTGGCTCTAAGGGCATGTTTAATGGCATAGAAGGTATAAATGAAGACAAAATAGTTAGATCCTAATTTTTCAAGGATGGAAAGATCAATTGATCATCCTTTTTATCAATGCTACATAATTTTAATTCTAACTTAAGTGACTTAAACTTTGTGAATAAGTATTGTATAGTATCAAAGTCACATATAATCAAACTGATGAGCTCATTCTCTAACTCATGACCTTTTATTATGTCCTTCCCAATCTTTTTTCCAATATTATATGAAATATTAGGTCGGGAGATATAGACAAGAGTAGTAGATCTTAGGCTTTGTCACTTTTGTTAAATAACTTTACCTTATATGCCTTAAGTGTCATATTTTTTTTTAAAAATGAAAACTTGTGGAAATTCAATTTTTACTAATGGTTAAATTTGAATTGAGTGTTAGGTTATGGAGCTAAAAGCTTCAATGTTTGCAGACATGGAGGAGGTTGCTGAGTTCTAGGGATACCGGCATCGGTAGGATGATCAACATCAATCATCCATAGTGCAGAAGGGCAACCGACATTGGCAGGAGTCAGCTGACGTTGGTCACCTCCAGGCAGATAGGGACCGACGTCGATCGCCTGTGTGGTTCCAGAACTATTTGTTGCACGGATAGTTAGTTTGTTGAACCGAGTGTTTGCATGTGAAGGCTATTTTTGGTCTTAAGCTGTGTGTCTAATTATTGTAAATTAGAAGTCTAAGTTATTGTTTAGTCTGGGATCTATTTATAGACCCATTGGTATGTATTGTAATTAGTGCAAATAGAGGAAGGCAAGGAAGTTCCTTTCACAAGTGTAAGATCATTGATTTCTAGGTTGTTGCAAGATCAGAGAGATCTACATGGTAAGTAAGGTTTATTAAATTACAGGTTGTTGTAAGCTCATGGGAGATCTACTTGAAGTACTTTGAGTACTTATGTACTGGCAGGGTTATTACTGATCGGTTGGAGGTGAACACCAATTCTGTGTTTGAGTTGTGTGTTGGGACCATTTTGGTAGGAGAGTGAACTCTTGATTGAGAATTACTGTACACTTGAGGTGTGGGAATCCTCTGAGAGGTGTGGAGAAGAAGTGGCATCTTCTTTATTGTATTTTATTTCTGTATGAGTATTAATACAAGATTGTGTATTGTCTCTCATATTCTATGTTATTTGTGAATTCTAGTTACTTGTTCATTCTGGTATAATTTCATGTTTAGTTGCTTATACAAGGTAATCATATATACTCTTATTGGTGGAGTAGGATCCTGACAGTTGGTATTAGAGCCAGGTTGTAGGTTCAGTGTGTGATACCAACCTGACAGTTGGTATCAGAGCTCAGGTTCACTAACATGTGGTTCAAATCGTCTAGTGTGTGTTGATTACAGGTTACTCACAGGGGTTTTTGTTCGAGTGGGAGTATAGCAATGGTAGATGAAAGTAAGCTATGAATGGATAAGTTTAATGGAAAGAACTACCAATTATGGAGGATGTAGATAGAATATTATCTGTATCAAAAAGATTTGTACTTACCATTGGGTGGGGTTGCAAGCAAGCCCAAAGATATGAAGGATGAAGAATGGAACATTTTTGATCAAAAGGCTCTGGGATCTATAAGATTGAGTCTTGCATCATCTGTGATTTCCAACTTATCACAGTGTAAGACAATGGTAGAGTTGATGGAATCTTTGGCAAATTTATATGAAAAACCCTCAGCTTCGAATAAGGTATTTCTTATGAAGCAATTATTTAATTTGCAAATGTTAGATGGTGGATCTGTACATAGTCATCTTAGTGATTTCCATGGTTTGGTAAACCAGTTAAGTTTAGTCAATATTGTTTTTGATGATGAAATTAAAGCTCTCTTAATCTTGTACTCATTACCTAAAAGCTGGGAGAGTTTGGTAATGGTAGTAAGCAATACTGCATCTGCTTCTAAAATCTTAAAAGTGGATGATATTGTGAGTGTAATCTTGAATGAAGAGATACATAGGAAAAGCACAGGTGAATCATCAGGAAATGCTTTGAGTGTTGAAAGTAGGGGAAGGCAAAGAGATAAGATGGAGCATGGGAGATCAAGGTCAAAAATAGGCAGGAGATCCAAATCTAGGTATGGCAAAATAACCTGTTGGAAGTGTGGAAAGCAAGGGCACTTAAAGAGAGATTGCAAGTCAGTTGTAGATCTTCATGAAGGACATGAAGAAGAAGTAGATGTTGCAGATTATGTTACACAAGATGCTCTGGTATGTTCCTTAGATAAAGTAGAATCTTGGGTTTTAGATTCTGGTGCCTCTTTTCATGTATCCCCAAATAGAGAATTTTTTCATGAGTATGTCCAGGGAGACTTTGGAGAAATTTATTTAGGGGATGGTAAGCCTTGTCAAATGGTTGGCAAAGGGAAAGTGGAGCTGAAATTGCAGACGGGCAACACATGGGTGTTGAAGGAGGTCATGCATGTCCCAGTCCTAAAGTAAAGTTTGATTTCTGTTGGAAGTTTGGGTGATGAGGATTGCACAGTAACTCTCACAGTGGACTCTTGGAAAGTTTCCAATGGTGCACTTGTTATAGCTAGAGGTAAGAAAGTAGGTACGCTTTATCTATCTACTTGTATTATTGATTCTCCTTCTGATTATCTACTTCAGTTGTAGATTCAGAGATGTGGCTTAATAGGCTTGGTCACATGAATAAGAAGGGGATCCATGTTCTTGAGTCAAAGGGTATGCTTTCAATTTTGAGAAGCATGGATCATGATTTTTGTATGCAAAAGAAAAAAGTGACGTTTCTTGAGAAATTTGATGTTTGTGACAAGAACAGAAAAGCCTTGTTTTTCAAGGAGAAGATGACGGATAGGTATCAATCACAAGGATTAAGGAATTTTGAGCATAACAAGGCTGATATGGACATGGTTTTGATCCAAATATAGCTCACGGGTAAAAGTCACTTCTCACAAGCAAAACACAGAGACCGATGTCGGTTAGAAAACTGACATCGGCATCCAGATAAGGACCGATGTCAGCTATGTGCAGACTGACATTGGTGACTCGAGGCAGGTAACAACTGGCGTCAGCTAGGGAAACTGATGTCAGTAGGGTGGTAGTCGCATAGAACCAACGTCGATCGGATGCAGACTGAGATGTGACTGACATCGGTCACTGAGACAGATTTTGGGCAACTAGCAAGCTCTCAAGGAGTCTCAAGCACCCATATGGAGGACTGAAGGGGTAAGTAAGCCTCAAATTCATCATTTCCCTTCTTTACACTACTTGTTGCTCACTGATGGTCAAGAACCAGGAAGTTGTTAAAGAAGCAGAATAGGTAGATCTAGGAAATAGTGGGAGTATTACATGACTCAAGAATGTGATTCTTTGGAGGACCAAGCGGGAGTGTTTGGTATAGTTGCAAGCTGGAAGAAAGCACTGAGAGATGAATGGATTGTCAAGATAAAGAAGAGTGGGAATGGACACGTGAGATGGAAGGCCAGGGTATATGGTCTTGAGTAAGCTATAGGACAATGGAGGTTTCACCATTGTGTTTCTCTTTACCAAGTTGGATAATATTAGCTACATTATCCTATTATTGTATTGTGTACTTGTTGCAGGGTTACACATATAGGGAGTGACTGAACTAAAGGTAAATTTAGTTTTAGAGGTGTGTCATGAGGAATCTGGGAGCAGCAAGATTCTTTGCCATGAGTGTGTTCTAGGGACATGGAAGGT
The DNA here is from genome assembly GCA_037957365.1 of Torreya grandis. NCBI lineage: Eukaryota > Viridiplantae > Streptophyta > Pinopsida > Cupressales > Taxaceae > Torreya > Torreya grandis. The sequence goes on along the minus strand of JARHVA010001810.1, from coordinate 1,687,474 downwards.
CACAGGTTGATTTTGTCTCTAGATGATTGTGTGAAACTGGCTAGCACGCCGATGGTTGGACAGTTCATAGAACAGGGTCCTGATTCACATAATGAGGTTAAGTGCATGGTATGTACTAGACCTAAGTTTTCCCAAGTAGTGGGAGTTGTCACAAGTTTGAAGTCAATCCAGGAAAGAAGCATTGGAGGGCAGTTTTGTGGATTCTCAGGTATTTGAGAGGGACCAGTAGCAGGTCAACATGCGATGCAGGGTCAAGTTCTTTTCTACATGGTTTGTAGATGTGGATGTGGTAGGTGATTTGGATGATAGGAGTTATACCATAGGTTTTGTGGTGGTTTGTCTTCAAGAGTGATCTTGAGGAAGGATACAGAGCCAGGATACAAACTAGATGATGTACAGGTATAGGTACAATTGCAGTTGTTTATCTCCAAGTGGGAGATTGTTAGGTTGTGGAGCTAAAAGCTTTAATGTTTACAGACATGGAGGAGGTTGCTAAGTTCTAAGGATATCAGCATTGGTAGGATGACCAACGTTAGTCATCCATAGAGCAGAAGGGCAACCAACATCGGTAGGAGTTGGCCGACGTCGGTCACCTCTAGGCAGATAGGGACCGACGTCGGCCCCCTATGTGGTTCCAGAACTGTTTGTTGCATGGATAGTTAGTTTGTTGAACTGAGTGTTTGCATGTGAAGGCTATTTTTTGTCTTAAGCTGCGTGTCTAATTATTGTAAATTAGAAGTCTAAGTTATTGTTTAGTTTGAGATCTATTTATAGACCCATTGGCATGTATTGTAATTAGTGCAAATAGAGGAAGGCAAGGAAGTTCCTTCCACAAGTGTAAGATCATTGATTTGTAGGTTGTTGCAAGATCAGAGAGATCTACATGGTAAGTAAGGTTTATTGAGTTTCAAGTTGTTGCAAGCTCATGGGAGATCTACTTGAAGTACTTTGAGTACTTGTGTACTGGCAGGGTTATTACTGACTGGTTGGAGGTGAACACCAATTTTGTGTTTGAGTTGTGTGTTGGGACCATTTTGGTAGGAGAGTGAACTCTTGATTGAGAATTACTATACACTTGAGGTGTGGAGAAGAAGTGGCATCTTCTTTATTGTATTTTCTTTCTGTATGAGTATTAATACACGATTGTGTATTGTCTCTCATATTCTGTGCTATTTGTGAATTCCAGTTATTTGCTCATTCTGGTATAATTTTGTGTTTAGTTGCTTATGCATTATTGGTGGAGTAGGATCCCGACAGTTGGTATCAGAGATAGGTTGTAGGTTCAGTGTGTTATACCAACCTGACAGTTGGTATCAGAGCTCAGGTTCACTAACAGGTGGTTCAGATCTGTTTAGTGTGTTGATTACAGGTTACTCACAGGGGTTTCTATTTGAGTGGGAGTATAGCAATGGCAGATGAAAGTAAGCTATGAATGGAGAAGTTTAATGGCAAGAACTACCAATTATGGAGGATGCAGATAGAAGATTATCTGTATCAAAAATATTTGTACTTATCGTTGGGTGAGGTTGCAAGCAAGCCCACAGATATGAAGGATGAAGAATGAAACGTTCTTGATCGGAAGGCTCTGGGATCTATAAGATTGAGTCTTGCATCGTCTGTGATTTCCAACTTATCACAATGTAAGACAATGGTAGAGTTGATGGAATCTTTGGCAAATTTATATGAAAAACCCTCAGCTTCGAATAAGGTATTTCTTATGAAGCAATTATTTAATTTGCAAATGTTAGATGGTGGATCTGTACATAGTCATCTTAGTGATTTCCATGGTTTGGTAAACTAATTAAGTTTAGTCAATATTGTTTTTGATGATGAAATTAAAGCTCTCTTAATCTTGTGTTCATTACCTAAAAGCTGGGAGAGTTTGGTAATGGCAGTAAGCAATACTGCGTCTGCTTTTAAAATCTTAAAAGTGGATGATATTGTGAGTGTAATCTTGAATGAAGAGATATGCAAGAAAAGCATAGTTGAATCATCAGGAAATGCTTTGAGTGTTGAAAGCAGGGGAAGGCAAAGAGATAAGATGGAGCATGGGAGATCAAGGTCGAAGATAGGTAGGAGATCCAAATCCAGGTATGGCAGAATAGCCTACTGGAAGTGTGGAAGCAAGGGCACTTAAAGAGAGATTGCAGGTGAGTTGTAGATATTTATGAAGGACATGAAGAAGAAGCAGATGTTGCAGATTATGTTACACAAGATACTCTGGTATGTTCCTTGGATAAAGTAGAATCTTGGGTTTGAGATTCTGGTGCCTCTTTTCATGTATCCCCAAATAGGGAATTTTTTCATGAGTATGTCCAGGGAGACTTTGGAGAAATTTATTTAGGGGATGGTAAGCCTTGTCAAATGGTTGGCAAAGGGAAAGTGGAGCTGAAATTGCAGATGGGCAACACATGGGTGTTGAAGGAGGTCATGCATGTCCCAGTCCTGAAGTAGAGTTTGATTTTTGTTGGAAGTTTGGGTGATGAGGGTTGCATAGTAACTCTCATAGCAGACTCTTGGAAAGTTTCCAAGGGTGCACTTGTTGTAGCTAGAGGTAAGAAAGTAGGTACGCTTTATCTATCTACTTGTATTACTGATTCTCCTTCTAGTTTATCTACTTCAGCTATAGATTCAGAGATGTGGCTTAATAGGCTTGGTCACATGAATAAGAAGGGGATGCATGTTCTTGAGCCAAAGGGTATGCTTTCAATTTTGAGAAGCATGGATCGTGATTTCTGTATGCAGAAGAAGAAAGTGACATTTCTTGAGAAATCTGATGTTCGTGACAAGAATAGGAAAGCCTTATTTTTTAAGGAGAAGATGATAGACAGGGATTAGTCACAGGGACTAAGGAATTTTGAGTAGAGCAAGGTTGATTTGGACATGGTTTTGATCCAAATGGAGCTCACAAGTAAAAGTCAGTTCTCACAAGCAAAACATAGAGACCGATGTCAGTTAGAAAACTGACGTCGACGTCTAGATAGGGACTGATGTCGGCTATGTGCAGACTGACATCGGTGACTTAGGGCAGGTAACAATTGGCATCGACTAGGGAAACCAATGTCGGCAAGGTGGCAGTCGCATGGAACCGATGTCGATCGAGTGCAGACTGAGATGTGACCAACATCGGTCACTGAGATAGATTTTGGGTGGACAGCAAGCTATCAAGGAGTCTTAGGCGACCATATGGAGGATTGAAGGGGTAAGTAAGCCTCAAATTTGTCATTTCCCTTCTTTACATTACTTATTGCTCATTGATGGTCAAGAACCAAGCAGTTGTTAAAGAAGCAGAGCAAGTAGATCTAGGAAACAGTGAGAGCATTGCATAACTCAGGAATGTGATTCTTTGGAGAAGGACCAAACGGGAGTGTTTGGTATAGTTGCAAGCTAGAAGAAAGCATTGAGAGATGAATGGATTGTCAAGATAAAGAAGAGAGGGAATGGACACGTGAGATGGAAGGCTAGGGTATATGGTCTTGAGTAAGCTGAAGGACAATGGAGGTTTGACCATTGTGTTTCTCTTTACCAGGTTGGATAATATTAGCTACATTATCATGTTATTGTATTGTGTGCTTGTTGCAGGGTTACACATATAGGGAGTGACTAAACTAAAGGTAAAGTTAGTTCAGAGGTGTGTCATGAGGAATCTGGGAGTAGCAAGATTCTTTGGCATGAGTGTGTTCTAGGGACATGGAAGGTCACAGGTTGATTTTGTCTCCAGATGATTATGTGGAACCGATTAGCATGCCGATGGTTGGATAGTTCACAGAATAGGGTCTTGATTCACATAATGAGGTTAAGTGCATGATATGTACTAGACCTGAGTTTTCCCAAGCAGTGGGAGTTATCACAAGTTTGGAGTCAATTCGGGAAAGAAGCACTGGAGGGCAGTTTAGTGGATTCTCAGGTATTTGAGAGGGACCAGCAGCAGGTTGACATGCGATGCAGGGTCAAGTTCTTTTCTACATGGTTTGTAGATGTAGATGTGGTAGGTGATTTGGATGATAGGAGTTGCACCACAAGTTTTGTGGTGGTTGGTCTTTAATAGTGATCTTGAGGAGGGATACATAGCCAGGATACAAACTAGATGATGTACAGGTACAGGTATAGTTGTAGTTGTTTATCTCTAAGTGGGAGATTGTTAGGTTGTTATTCATGAACTAGAAGTTATTCAATAGGATGTTTAACCATGGAATATTCTCAAGATCAAATTAAAGAGGTTAGGTGAAAATGTCTCCTCTTCTCAAAGTTTTTCAATTCCTCAAGAGATTCTTGTTGATAATTTCCCACATTCTCAATAACTTATAGATAATACAACCCAAAAAATTTTGGCTTCAAATTATATGATGTTCCCTATGTCATCTACTTTTCCATTGCAAGAGATCACTCATATCTCTTCATCTTCTCCCTTGAATCTTGAATTTCCTCTCATATCCTCTCTAAGAATTCCTATTGATACAATCAATAAATAAGAATAAGTAGGAACATATTTAAAAGGTACCAAAACTAAGAAAACACATTTTTCAACTCTATTTATGATTATTCCACTAGTCTCAAATTTTATCCCACCTCCTTCTTCAAAAATGATAACTTTAAATTGGTTATTCATGGTGGTGAAGAAAACAAGAAAAGTTGTTAAACTCGAGGAGATGGATTTTTAAACATTGACAATCCCTTTATAAAAGAGGCCAAATAAAGTGAGAATAGTTTTGTGAATGGTAACAAATGAAAAGGGAAAAAAGTATGTATAAGTGGTAATTCCTACAATCAAAAAAGATAAGTCAAAAATCATAATTGAAGATAATCTGGTATCCAGAGTTCATTTGGAAAAGTCGACCAGAGAAGGGATGAAAGGATATGTATAGTTGATGATTGGTACCATTTTTGAAAAAATGTATAAGGACAAAGCAAAAAAATGTGAACTGAAGGAAAATGTAGAGCAATTGAATTCAATGATATAGATATTGATCGGACCAATTCAACCAATTATTACTTCATCAAGTCTTCATGCTAAGACATTGGAGAAAGTAACAGAGGTAGGTCAAATGGGCAACATAGTGAAAGATTGGATTGAAAAGGTTAGTGATAAATTAACCTCAATAAATCTCATCATGGTGATAATGGTCTCTAAAATTTGGTCACAATGCGAATAGCTAATAATGAAGGAAAGTGGATATGCATAAGAGAAATAAAATTGGGAAGAATTCATTCCTAGGTTAGTTGAATTCTAAGACTTTCCTTTCATTGAAATTATTGAAAAAAGAGTTATAAATAATGAAGAAATAGTCTATCAAATTGAATTCCTTTGGGATCCTAAATCTAGGATCCAATCTCTTCAAGAGTGCATTTAGAAATTCTAAACTGCAATGTCACTTGGAAGTGACATGATGATGGAAATCGACACTACGGTCAAGAAATTGAATGATCCTTTTATCAATGACAAATATCAAAATGGGAATATTTTCAATTGAAACTATGATTGGATAATTCAAAGATAAAATTCAAGACATTGTCAATCCCACATCTGCATTTGGTCATGAAGAACTTCAATTAGACAAATGCCAAGTGAATGTAGATAATATGAACATGAAAATAAATAGTCTCCAAAGCAAGTTTATTGGCATTAAAGATTTAGAATACTCAGTGTAAATTTTTTATAGGTACATATATGGACTCGATAAATAATTAAGGTGATAAAGGATGTTATGAGGGTTCCCTAGATGCATTTATGAGGTTTTGGTGTTTCTCATAATCCTTTAGAGAGAAAATAGTTCCATTCTAACTTTTGAGAAAATAGACCATTATGAAACATCTTACAAGTATGAACATACCAATTTGTTTGTGAATTTATTATATGTACCTAGAAAGTAAACTTTGGTCAAAAGGGTTTCATGGATGTGTTCTCTATAATGCCAAGATCCTTCCTTGCAAGTTTGGTATCTTGATTTGTTATGTAGCTCAAGTTATGAGCTTCCAAAGTTGGTCCTATGTGCAGTAACATGCCAGAGGCCCTCAAATTTATGTTTCAGGAAATAGTCATTGGGTGTTCAAAAATGTAGATGTTGGGGTTTGAATTCAAATGAGTATGCATGAGTTTTTGGGACCTAAGAGCATTATTTTGCCTTTAGAATCCATGAAAGAGGTCAAAACTTGTTGGTGTAAAAATAAAAGTTGAAGTAGACTTATAATAAATTATTCTCAAATTAATTTGGAGACTTGGATGTCTATATAGGTACATTTATCATGGGTCAAAGTCAGAGTTTATTGACTATGTTTTTGCTTAGATAACCTAGGATGACTAAAGTGGATTTAGAACCTCTCTATTGGTCTTAAATTTGTGTTTTGAGTGTTGGGTGATGTTTTTACCTCATTGTATTCTTGTTCCATGAATTAAGGGAGTTCTATAAGTGTGTATTTATGTAATAAAATCTCAATGAAAGAGGACTGTGTTTAAGATTTGTGTTTTTGGCAGACATAAGTGACTTGATGAGTGGTGTGGAGCTTTTGGTCACTTTAGATGGATGATAAAAGTGCTTAGCTGTGTTTTTAAGGTCTTAAAGCTCCTGTTAATGCTTGTAAATGTTTAGATTGATCCTAATTATGAAGAACTAACTCAAAGACATGATGAATAGGGGTATGAGGGTTTCAAGGCTTATTGTGTCTATAAACCCTAATGTGAATGGTCATAATTAAAAGGGCTCTTATTTGACCTATAGAGATCAGTGGAGTGTTAGATGTATTTGTTATAATGTTTCCTATAGTGGTTATCATGTTTATAATGCTTGTTTAAGTAAAAGGTGATGTCTAAGTAGTAAAGATAAAATAAGTGGTGTGAGAGTTTACTATTGTTCTATAAGACCAATGCATTTGAAGGTAAAAAGTGTTGATCATGTGATCTATGATCCGGAGTTGATTATAAGAGTGAGATTACAATTTGGTTTTGCTTTAAAGGTGAGAAACAAAGTTATGAAGGTGACCATTCTTGTAGAATGATAAGTTTATAGTAATCTTGAAGAATTATGAAGATGGTTGTCATTACCAAGAATATGATTTGTTAAATAGGGAGTTCATTCTTCAGGTGTTACTAGATATCAACCAAGGAGAGTGATGTTCATGTGTATGAAGGCATATGATGGTTTGGGAAAAATTGAAAGGAGAGTATGGTCTTAGGGGGAGATTTGTATCTCTATGATTGAGAAGTTGTCTACTTTAGTAAACATAAGTCTAAGGTGAGTTGAATTCCTGTTTGGATTGATCAAAGAAATCATGATCTTATTGTGAGAGAAAAGGTGTGTATTCAGTTATTATAGGTCTAAGAATTAGTAGTATTGCTAGAGATAACCCTTTTTAATTAATATCAAAGGGGGAGAAAGACTTGATTAGGAGAAAAATAGGTTTGGGGGAGATTCAACTTGGAGAGATGAGAATGATCTATTTGCTACAGCGTTTACCATCAATTACAAAGGGAGAGATTATTGAGGTATGTCCCTGTTGGTGTGATTGAGGCATTAATATTATCATTTATGTCAAAATTAATTGAGTGTCATTGATATCCCATAGGTGTTCTTTTAATATGTATGAAAGAGAGTATTGAAGTGTTTTCTATGATAAGGTCATTATTGACCAAGTTCATAAGAACAAGTCCGTGTGCATAAGATGTATTGAGAAGCCTAGTCTTATCTTGTTAAAGGCTTGAATAGTGAATCTTGGTGAAGTGAGTGAGATGAGGCTTGTGAGAATATCTGAGGTAGTATTTGAGCATGGTATGAGGCTTTTTATCATGAGAATGAGTTTTAAAATGCATCTAAAATGAAAGGAATGTCTCAAATTGCTAGGGTGCCTAGTATGTCTATTTGATGGATTAGTTCTTGAGCATAAATATGGCTTGTAGAGGCATGGATGATGATTATATGGTACGTATGGACCTAAATTTGTGAAAATATAGTGCTATATCATGAGAGAAATATGTAGAGTTAGTCACATGACTCTTACAGTGAGCCAAAGCGGTAAGTTCTTCATTGGTGGTCTTCTCATAGACCTTATCTTAAGACCCTAGGTGCAATGATGAGGCATCATGATCAAGTTTGAAGGCTTGTGAGAATATGTGAGATTTTTTAGAGGTGTGATAGGGTTTTCCAATAGTGCTCATGAATTTTTAGGTCTTGTATTGAATTAAAAGGCATATAAAGTGAAGTTAAGGTCACTCGAGTGCTAGATTGAGGAGTTACAAACCCAAGAAGAAATTTTTGATACTTGTTGGCATGTGTGACTATTACATGGGAAGATGATATCTTGAGGAAAGATGTAAAAGGATCTTTAAAATGTTTTCCAAGCACTAGGATTTGGTTTTAGGGACATTGATTTATGAACAAACATTAAGAAAGGAAATTGGTTTAAAACCCTACCAAAACCCTCATTGTGACCCCATATGGAAGATCTTGTTATAAATGGATCATAATGGATTGTATAACCTATTTTGATGTTTGGATTAGATATAGTACTCTCCTAGGTAACTACAGGTGGAATTAATCTGTCAAATGAGTGAGTAGAAGTTATAGAAAACCCCTTGTTTCTTAAAAATTTGATATAGCAAGTAGGGTTGACTAAGTCAAAGTTACAAAATAGATGGAGGTTGAATATTTTGACTTATAATTCATGCCCATGGTGATTTATAATCAGTTTTAAAAATTCAAAATTGATAAATTGGTCATGAAATATGACCTATCGCTAAAAATCCTAGTGAGGAAGATAGTGAAAAAACCATACAGAAGTGAGAATGAGAATAGGGATATGTTGCCATGGATTAGAAATGGATCCAGTTACATGAGGGTTTTTTAATACCTATAACACATTTACATATTTTTTATATTTTTTTGAGGTCAACAAAAGTGTTGAAATTTTTTTTCACAAGATACCTATCTAAGTGAAGATGAGACAATGAAGGTGTAAGGTTCATAGATTGGTCTATATATTCCATATTTGCCATTATACCTATTTATATTTGTGTTTTTAGATGTGTGTGTGTGTGTGTGTGTGTGTGTGTGTGTGTGTGTGTGTGTGTGTGTGTGTGTGTGTGTGTGTGTGTGTGTGTGTGTGTGTGTGTGTGTGTGTGTGTGTGTGTGTGTGTGTGTGTGTTTTTGTGTGTAAGTATAATATTTAGGCACTAGTACTTCCTTATTATATCTACACAGGTGTTGGAATGCAAGTTCACCATGACTAGTTCTTAAGATAGAATGACAATTATGGGTATGCAAGATGGAGTGATGAGTCTAAAATGTTATATCATGAGTTGATATTTATAATGCACATGTTGATGTTTTTTGGTATGTATATGGCCTATAAATACCATACATAAGTTTGAGAGTCACTGTAAGAGGTTTTAATATGGAATCCAAAATGGCTTATCTAGTTGTGTAAGGACTATGAGAGAGAAGCTCAAAATATTGGTCTACAAGATAAATAGTTGATACAATACCTTATGATCTATCTACTAGATATTTTTATAGAGATATCATAAGTTAATTTTAATGCATTTTTCTTTATTAAAAATTTATATGAAAGTGTGTAAAATCCATTGTTCGTGATTGGGTTTTTGAGCTTTCAGACAGTTTTGAGTAGTCATGTTGCAAGAGTGAGTTTGAGGCTTTAAGACCTATGTTGTAGTGCCTAAAGCACATGGTGATCACCCTGATGTCATGTATGTTCTATCCATGTGATTTTATATTATGTTTATGTGTCAAAATTGGTTGTATACTTCAGTTATGTCAGATAGAAATTATGGTTATGTGAAGACCTAGTTGTGAATTGTGTTAATGAAGTGGTCCAAATAGTGAATTGGACTAAAATGTGGTATGGACCTCTATGGATTTTATAAGGGGTATCTTTTTGGTGTGTTTAAATTCTTTCATCCGTGTGTGGAGGCTCAATAGTTTTCAAGAGGGCTAAGTGTAACATGTTGCTTGAGAAGGCCTAATTGCATGAAGTCTCTATTATTCCTAATGGTGATTTTGGTCCTTATGAGTGGTGACCAACCCATGTAGTGGTTATTTGACTTGTTAAACATGTGTGTTGAAATATTAAAATTTTGATCCATGTATGCATACAGTTTGGCCCACCGAAGTGGGTGAAAGTAAGAGTCTTATATTTATACAAGGCATAATAGGCCTATTTGGGCGGGTGTAAGGATGAAAGTGCAAGCAAATAAAAGAGCACTTTGAGGAGAATCAGGAGGTCTTGAAGACCATAATAAGATGGGATATATATTATTATGAATATATGATAGATTTATTACATGTTTATGACAAGGTCAGTTGACCTAATAAGCCTAGTAAGAGGTATGTTGAGCAAAGAAGCCTATAGGCTATTTTGAGAGGAATAGAAGGTTGAGAAGAGATGAATGAGTTTATTGTATTTTAAGAGACTATCAGAGAACTTCTATTTATTTATGATATTTATTATAATTTATATAGATAATATAGCGAGTTGAAGAAGAGGTCACTATATGTTGATTGAGAAACAAGGTATCTTGAGGTGATCAAGTTGGTATTAGCTAAGTTGGTGCTTTGTCAAGGAGTGAAATATGCCTTAAAAATTTGTGTTTTTAGAAGTGTTCTTGAAGTCCGTAATTTGATTTTGATTCACTTAGGGGGTTGGTTCCTCCTTTTAATTTGGTGTTTGCTAAAGACTAGTAGAGTGGGTGCTTGACTAGGTAGGGGTTAGAGCTCCTTGTGGAGTTGGTGCTTCACTAAATTTGGATCTTATCATTATGGTATTGTAGTCCATTTGAAGGGTTTGGTGGATTTTATCAACCTTGATGGTTTCCCATATATATGATGTCTTTTGTGTTTCATGCTCTTCTATATGTTTGTTTATACATTAGTTGATCTATGTGTTTGAATGAATGCTTCATAAGTGATAAGTGGAATTGAATGTATGTTTTGAAGGCAGTAATTCACCCCTTATAATTGGTTGTTCTTCCAAGATAAATAACTATCAACACAACAACAAGAAGAATGAGGAATTATTTTCAATATTTTTACGTTTTCTTCTCATGTTTCTTTTGCACCTAATTTGTATTGTTGCACTATATTTCCCCTTGTAAATGTATGTTGTCATTTTGAAAATTGTCTTTGTAATTTTGTCAACTTGTTTTTTCAAGTTTTGGAAATTGATAATATGCTTTTTCAAGTAGTGAAAAAAATTCAAATGTTTTTCTCAAGTGGTACTAAATGCTCAAAATGGTTTTTCACCATTTCAAGTTGTAATTTCTTGTTGGTGTTTTTTCAACCCTGTAAAAAGGAAAAATAGGTGGTTTTGCATAATAACCACCCATTTTACCTATAAATACAAGTTATACTTTCATATTGAGGGTTCAAAATAGATATATTTTTAGCAAAGCTATCTAAATAGATATTAGACATTCTACTCTTTAGAAATCTATGCAAAGAGGTGTTCATAAACTTTGTGTTAGTGACCTATTTTGCATTATGCCTTTTTACTTAGTTTAATGTATTTGATTCTCATTGCTATTGCTATCAGCCTCAAAATGTTAAGAATAGGAAATTCAATTAAAATTTTATAACTTAAATTGTGATATATATTTCCAACATATGTGAAATGTCAGTGGGAATAGAAGCAATATATTTGTTATTTCTGTTAAAAAATATAGAGGGCCATTCATTTATGTTATTAGATTTAAGTAGGTTTTTGGAATATATTTCATATCCCTAAGGATATGATTACGTATTTTCAACCCATTGAATGAGAGATATTTCCTCCCTTTTAAATTAAAATTTTCTCTCAACACTTTCATCCAATCTTAGTTTTTCCTAAAACTTATCCTCTCTCTCTCTCTCTCTCTCTCTCTCTCTCTCTCTCTCTCTCTCTCTCTCTCTCTCTCTCTCTCTCTCTCTCTCTCTCTCTCTCTCTCTCCATTCCTTTTTAAAAACTCATTTCAATAATTTCAAGTTAAAAGTACTATCCCCATGATTTAAATTTATTTATTTGTAAACATTTCTTGCTTTCCCATATTGCCTTTCAACAAAGATAGATCCACCTACTAATAGGAGAGCAATTTTGTTCCCCATGCTATTAACGTGAAGTCATTGATTTATCCCCCTAATAAATTTTCACACCAACATTTTTTAGCACCCACTATAGCAAATACTTTTACAACTTTCATGTTACCCATATTTTACTGGTCCATATGACTCTGCCATCATCTCAAAACCACTCCATCAACCTAAGTTAGACTTGGAACAATCTACTTAGATATTATGATAAACCTCAGATAAATATTTTAGAAATCTGAGGAAATTTCCATAGTTCAGTTTCAAGTTATCCTATCCATTTTAAATAAAGAATTAGAACATTCCAAAAGAGAAAAAAAATCCATGCATGAAGAGAATCCTATAGAGTTCATCTAGAATCTCAAAAATAGTAAACTCATGCATGACCATTTCAGGCCTTCAAAATCCAAATAATCAACCTAGTTTGAGTTGGGATGAAAATATAAAATAAGACCTAATTTCAAGATTTTGATTTTTCACTTTTGACAATAGAACAAGAAACACTTAATTTAAAATTATTATAGTAGAACTAGATATGGAGGCAACACATGCTGCCATTACCTAGAGAAATTCTAAGATTGATTCAAGAAGATAAATAAGGAGATAAAATCAAAGAGTAGCTCATATAGCTAACCAAAAACTTTCTAAAACCAAGGTTTCTTCTCATGATAATTTAGGCACCTTAAGCTCTATTTATTCAACCTAATCTTTACTAGATAATGTAAACTTAGGAAGATATTTCATCATATCTGAGAACTTTCACTTGGGATAATAGGATAAGTTAAGCACATTTTAATAGAGAAATTGGAATTTTATAAGAAGAATATTAGGTATTTTTAGCATAGAGATAAAAATAATTATATATATAAAGAATAAAATAAATAAGTATAGCTCAGAGAGCTCTTCAACTTTAACCTACACCTCAATGTTAGTAACTTATTCTAAACTGGTGAAAAAAAGATTCACTAGAGTTAGTAAGTCAAAAGGTGATATTGACCCTTTTTATCAGTTGTAATACCTTTCTCTATTCAAGTTAAGCCCTGAGTGTTAGAGAAAGGTCAAAAGAACAACTAGTCTTCTCTCAGCCTCTAAGAAAAACAAACCTGAAGGAGGAACTTTGATAAGCCAAGATTTTTTCTTATCAGGAACCATTATTCCCCTACAAGTAATTTTTCAAACTATGGTATTACCATTGGGAAATGTGACTGATCCATTGAATCTAGGATAATTACATGACCTTCCAAAAAGATCAAGAAAACAATTTCCAAAGTTCAATGGAGATGGAAAATAACATACAGACAAACACCTTATAACCTTCAATGTTGTGTGTGGCATTTTGTGTCAAGCATGAAGATGTTGCCATCAAATTTTTATTCAAAATGCTACATGATGGGGCTCAAAAATGGTTTTACAACTCACTAATTGGACTACTATGAAGTCTAAATTTAAAAACATATTTAATCCAACTAAAGATGCCCATGCATTGCTCTCGTAACTCAAATAAATGAACAAAGAGGTTTATGAGCCTATGAGAGAGTTCATTGCCAAATTCAATAGGTTGCTAAATAAGATACTAGCTACTACATAGCCAATAGATGAAAACAAAAAATTCTTCTTTATCAACTCTTAGTTAGTTGAAGTAAGTTATCAATTGAGGAGGGATAGGTTAATAGATTTGTAAACAACACAAGAATTAGTTATTAATGTCAAAGACGACATGATAATGTCTGAAAAACTTCAACATGAACCTTCAAAGAATGAAGCTCATAGTTTAATATAATCTTCAACAAAATAACTTTTGTAGAAAATAATTAATGATATAACAAACCTAAAAAAATATATAACTCAGAAGACTGTTACCGCCACATACCAATATTTTCCAAGGAGGAACTACATTCCTTTTCAAAGACATCTCCCTATATTACAAGCTCCTCAACCAAAACTTGCACTTGAGGCCCCTCCTTAATAAAATACTAATGCACATATGAATGTGGTCATGGAAACCAAGGATATATTTAGATATGAATAGGTTGAATAAGAAAATGAATTATAAAATCTAGAACTTCAAGAACATGAAATTAAAAAACCTAGCGATGAATCTGTAAAAATGTTTATAGAATATAATTTTGATGAAGATGAATATGAAGATATTGTTTGGAATATGATCATTTAATCCTTTGCATTTTTCACTAGAGCTTAGAATAAAAAAAATTAGTCCAGTGACTCGCAGGAGTAAATTCCAAAGGTTATCATCCCACGAGGAACTACCCTGCTAGTACAAACAAAAGGGAAACAACCACTAATAGGTAGGTCATCTAATCTCAATGCTTGGCAACCTTTTAAGACTCCTTATAGCTATTTTCCTGATTTTGACATAATTGATCATGTCAACAAAACCAAAATTTAGATGTCACAAGTTGAGTATTTGAGAATATACCTAGAGGAGTAGGATAGGTTAGTTTATTTCATTAAATGCAAAAATACAAATGCTAAAAAGGTCAATTTCAAAAGGATCTTAACTAACCTTATTGCTTAAAATCAAGTAAACTCAATGTGTACAACTACTTCTAAATATAATAAAGTTGACCCATTCTACATTTTCCTATTCTTTAAGGGATGTAAAGTTAGTAACTATATCATTAACATAAGAGCCTCAGACAACGTCATGCTTGACAAAGTTGCTCATGCTCTTGGCCTAACCTATACTAAAACCTTTGAGAGTTGTTACTCCATGGAAGAGAAACAAGTTTTGCTCATTGGACATATTAAAGATACACAAGTGTCTTTGGCATCCATTCCCAAAAAATGAATCAAAATCAATATGTTGGTCACAAACATTCCAACAACTTATGGTATTATTTTGGGTAGAAAATTGTACAAAGAATTAGGAGGTGAAATCCAACTAGATTTATCACATGCTATGATTTCGGTCAAAAGAGTCAAATAGTTTATGGATCCTAAATTCAAAATAAAGTACATAGTGTAAAAATTTGATGATCCTAGAGCAGATATTTTATATGAAGATTTAGGAATTGCTAACTATCTTTTGATGAGAGAGAACGATATAGAGTTATGATAAATCATGTAATTGAATTCAAATGATGTTTAGATGATGGAGTTTGATTGTAGTTGTTTATCAACTAGTTCAGGTGTAGGATTAATCTTGATATCTTTATCTAAGTAAATTTTTCCTTTTTCCTAAAAGTTGTAGTTTGACTATACCACCAACATAGCCAAATATGAATCACTTCTATAGGGATTGCAGGCAACAGAAGATATGGGAATCAAGAATTTGAAAGTTTTGGGTGATACTAAACTCATTGTAAAATAGGTAAAAGGTCAATACCAAGTGAAAAATGATCATCCAAGACATTATAAGGATAAATTTTTGGATATCATTGAAATATTTGATGCTTTCTTTATCAATACAATCCCTCAGGAGCACAACTCTAAAGCTGACACTTTGGTAGTATCAGCTTCCTTGATGATTTCCCATGTACATAGTGGTACAAAAAAATCTAAAATTGAACTAATATATAGATTGAGTATCTTAGATAATGTGGATAACTAGCAAGTTTTCAATGATGATCAGTAGATTATCTCTTTCCTTAAGAAAGTGGACATCTTCAAAAAATTGTAATTTGAAGGTAGTGATCCTTCATGCAAATAATCTTTGGTTCATACATCAAAATAAGGAATTGTTGATGAATATTATGAAGAAGGTATTTTCAATTTGAAATTAATTAAAATTCCTAAATCCTTGATCTCATTAGAATAATTATTTGATAAATGCGATAGATTTGTAAAGAGTACATGCAAAAAGTAAATCCTAATTATGTCGACTACAAAAAAGTAAACATTAGTTCAAAGGAACATCCTACATTTATCAATATTGTAAAATGGTGCTTACTTGAATTAAAATGGAATTTTTTATCCTTTTCCATAATTATATTGATATACTCATGTATTTATATGCATACCTTAATTATTTTTGTCCCAAAGATGCAACATATAGTACCTCTAAACCCTGATGCAAAACCTTTCAGATAAAAATTGAGACAATATAACCCTAAGATCACAAGAATAATTCTTGTCAAAGTGAAAAAGATGCTTGATGTTTGCATTATCATTCCTATTTACCATTCAACTTGGGTATCTAATGTTGGTCGAATATTTTGTCGATCAACGTACTAATAAACAAAATAGGTCTGATCAGCCAAAGTAAGAGGATTAGTCATCCAAATGTGTAGGTTTACCACATCAGAAGGACACTAATCTCTCCTCTCATCAAGGGGAGGTTCCCTGTAGGTATGTTATATATATATATATATATATATATATATATATATATATATTAACAGAAAATAATACTCAAGGGTAGGACAAACCATCCATCTCTCTTTCTTCAGAGATGATGCATGCAAAACAAAGGAAAAACTCAAGGGAAATGACAGACAACACTCCTCTCCTTTTAGAAGTACTATTCATCAAACCATAAGAATAATCCTAGTAGTAAATGCAAAATGTAACAAAGGATGTAGTAACTAGAAAATCGAGATGCAGCACAAAGTCTCCACCTGAATTGCTCAAGAGTAAGATACGAAGGACAATGAGGGCACAAAGTCATCCCAAGGTCCTTTACATAGAAATAAAAAGAAAACACACTAAAGGCAATTATGGGGGCACAAAGTCTCTCCACACTTGACTCTTTAGGACACCTTCCTGACTGTTATCACTAATTTTGCTTGTTAAATTAAAGGAATAGAAGATATATTAAGGGAAAAGACATAAGAACAGTTTCCCCAACAACAAAGATGTCACAGCACAAAGTCTAAAAAATCACTTGCTTTCTTATTCCAATAATAAAATATGATTAACAAATTGAGCTCAAAGTTTCAAAAGTGCCTTTCAATTTGGGCAGAGTTTCATTCTGATTGTCAAAAAAGAGATACATTTATAATAGAAGAGATTCCCTTATATAGCCTCTTCAAGAAGGACTCGAGAATAGTAACACATCATGTTGCATTGAAATCTGTTAAGAAGACAGGTTGGAACTTAGGAGCATTTACCCATTTGATTTTATCAATGCAGAGAAACAAGTCACGCTATTGAAAGTTTGCAACTTTCAATGTCCACCTGGTGATCTGATCTTACCTTCATCGTTCCTTATTTTTTGGTTAATTGAATCAGGGCTTGGATTCAATTTGTTGTTTTGTTCCTTCCTCACTTTCTATTGGTCTTGGCCTTAAAGCCTATGAATGCATTCAAGTTTGTCAAAGGATCAACAGCTATTTTATGAGCTTTAAAATTGATGTTTGTGCACCCGTTAATACGTTTTCAATAGCTAGTTCGTTGTCTTGAATTTGATGTCTCCAAGCATGTCACCCCTTGGTCCTTTAGCTTTTATATTTAGCATCTTCTCGAAGGGAAGATGACCCTTTGGCTTCATGGAGTGTCCTTTAAGTTGGCATCTGAGAGTCCCCCACAAGGGCACCTGCCCTTCAGGGTCCTTCGGTAGCCTTTTACTTAGCAAGTTATTTCTCGGGTTTTCCTATGGGTATTTTCCCCAAGCTTTTCCCACGAGCAAATTCCCATGGATAAAAGGTCCGTGTAAATTTGACTTTGTAAAATCCTTCGATTTTTTTCTGCCCGTGGCTTGTTTAAATTCTTTCAGACTTTTTGTCTGAAGGAATTCCTTCAGACAAAAAGTCCAAAGGAATTATTTCTTGCCTTAGTCTTTTTTGAATTTTGAAAGAATTACCTTTGCAACCTTCTTTGAAAATGACCCTTTCGAAGGGTAATTTCATTGACCAAGTGCCCTCCAAAAGGGCACTTGTCCTTCGGGAGGCTCTTTGAACTTTTGCATTTAAACTGCTCCTTTGAACCCTCTAAGTGAACCGCTTGGTTGAACCAATATGTTGAACCATTTGATTAAACTAAACATTGAACTGATCCATTAAACCAAGCCGATGAACCGCTTAGTTAAACCAAAACGTTGAACCAAGCTGATGAACCAAGCTTTGAACCAAAATGGCTCAAGTCGATGGTTAAATTGAATGAACCAAGCCTTTGAACCATTTGTTTGAACCAACCATTGAACCAAGTTTTGGTTCAATGGTTCAAACGAAGCCTTGAACCAATTGACAAACCATTTGTTTGAACCAAAGCATTTAAATAAAGTGGATGAACCACCCGAGTGAAACACAACATTGAATCACTTGAATGAACCAAGCCATTAAACCATTCCTTTGATTGAACCCACCGTTGAACCAAAAGTGATGAACCTTTTAAACTTTGAACTCGTTAAACCTTTGAACCAAAGTGGTTCAATGGTTCAAGCCTTCTTTGCTTAGATGCTTGCCGATGGAGATTTTTGATTGAACCAAGGCACTGAACCAATCTTGAAAATGACCAAGTGTTAAAAACTGATTCTTTTGGTTGAACCTACCTGTAGAACTTGTGAAACTCATTGAACTTGGGCTGCAGAGTCCATAGATTTCTCTTCCTATTGAGTCCATAGATTCAAGCCTACAGAGTCTATAAATTTCTCTTCTTACTGAGTCTGTAGATTCAAGCCTACATAGTCCATAGATTCTAGCCTGCAGAGTCCATAGATTTTAGAGAAGCTTGAAAAATGAGGAATTTGAATGCCCAAGACAAATTTTAGAAAGAGAAGAGACAATGTTGGTCTGTAGGACCAAAATAGTTCAAATGTTGTCCCAAAAATGAGTGATATTTTTGGGGGATAATAGTTGGCTCCAGTTGGGGAACTTCTATCAATTGCAAAAAGAATTGAAAGGAGTAAAATCCAGAATCTCCAGTGTCTTCATGTGTACCATTGGGTTATGGAGTCATGTTACCCAGAAATGGAAGGCATCAAAAAGGAAACAAACAAACCAAAATAGAATTAAAAACTATACAAATATACATATGTATAGATGAAATGATCTGATACTTCAAGAATTGAAGTATTTCAGATGTTGCTTCTTGAGAGACAGTGAAAATAGTGCACCATCTTGGTAAACCAGTAAGAAGACATTTTGTCCCCAAAAATGGTGATGGGCGAATGGAGCTCTCCACCAGGAAACTAATTTTTTGCATCTTCCTGTTGACTCTTTCTTCTTCTTGTCCCATGGCAGGATGTGGTCTTCAATTTGAAAGCCATAACTCCTTGTTTTTTGGTGAAGGGTTCCTTTGCATGATTTGATTTGCAGCAGCATGGTCCATTACCATAATTGATTGTTCTTCTAGTTCAGTCCAGCATATGATTGGATTGTCTACATCAAACTCCTAACAAACTATCATCTTAGCATCTCCTTTGATGTGAAGGAGTTTGATTTCTTCATCTTGAGTAATCTTCAATCTGGGCAACAGAGATTCACATCCAACTGTGTTGTTGGTGTTGCTAACTTGCAAATTGCATGAAGTAAGAATATCTCCTTGAGGAGATATCAACACAATCCTAGCTCCTTCGTTGGTGGAAAATTTTTTGCCATTGGATTTTAGGATCCCATAATTATTAGAAGTTGATCTCCTATCAGATTTTTCTTCATTAGAGATGGAAGATCCTTCCTTACTTGTACTGTGTCCTACCAATTCTCATGAAGTCTTGTTTGGATCAATTCTTAGATTGTTAGCTACAGGACTTTCATCTATAGAAACATGAACATCCTCTGTGGTAAAGAAATAATTACCCCTACCTAAAGACTCAAATAGAATTAGTGTTGCAGAGGCTGATGTCTAGGTAACCACGTATTTTGCCTCCTTTTCAGGAAGCAATCTCTTTATTACACCTTGAACAGGGATCCTTGCCATAGACAGGTCCATGCTAAGTTCTCCTCCCATGTCCTTGTAGAAATTTTGTCCAAGCAAAATGCCATAGGATGCAGGGACGTCAGCCACCAAGACAGTCATCCTGATTCTCTTGTCTGGAAAGGCTGCCAATGCAAATTGGGCATCTTTAATTTGCCCTAGCAATGGTACTTGCTTGTTCTCTATGGAGAAACATCTCCCAAATATCTTGGTTAGTGTGAGACTAAGAGACTCAGCTACTTTAGTAGGCATGACATTATCAGATGTGCCTGAATCTATAATATAGTTACTCAGCTTGTGTCCATTAATTAATAGGGAAACATAGAAAGGTTCTATTTTTCTAGGAGCAGCTGGGGAGTAATGACCAGATTATTTGGAATAGGCGTGTTCTTTAGAGAATCAAGAGTTAGCTTTTTATCTTTTTATCCTACAGGGATGGTTTAGTTCTTGACATATTGGACCAGCTTATTCAATTGATCAAGATTAGACTGCAAATATTCAAACTCAGACATTTGTATTTTTGTCTTTTTGACATGATCGATTATGTCAAATGGCTGAATTGAGCTAAGTATAGAGAAAGGTACTTCAACTTTCTGAGTTTTAGGAGGGATGGGAGGTGGGCTGGTTTGTGAATTTAAAGTAGAAGGAAAAGGTGAAATTGATGTATTTGCCTTTTGGGTGATTACCAGATCCTTTGACTAAAAAATTAGAATGGTTCCACGCTTAGCAATCGTGACTGTTGGCTATGGTTGCTCTTTTATCTTCCCTTTATCAACTTGTTGGACTGATTGGTTCTGAATCTGGTAAACACTACATATGATCCATCAAAAGTTTCTCCTTTGCTTTTGAATTCATCCTGGTAGTTTAGGAAACTAATGTGGGAGTCACCAGTTGATTCTTCTTGATCCTCTGTGAAGAGATCAATGTCATTCTCTTGCTCAAACTTAGGTTGGAAAGAGAAAGCATGTTCTATTTCCAAATATCCAACTGCTGAGTTGGTTAGAAGAGCTTTCAGGGCAAGTTTCCCTTGTGGGGGAGGAAGGCAATTATGTTGCCCTTGATTCCTGGCAGCATTGCCTTGATATGAATAATTTAGGAATGTCCTTCTTGGCATGTCTCTATATGAAGGAGCAGAAGGCATTCCTTGCGCCATTTGCTTTTTCAAGGCTAGCACTTCATTTGCCAGCCTTTACACCATTAGATCAGTGGTGCCTGTAGATGAATATTCAAAAGATGATGAAGGTCTATTTTTGTTTGGATCTCTTCTTATCTTCTCTGCTAAGATGAGATCATCTTCTACCTTAGTGGCCAAACATTGAGCTGTAGCAAGATCTATTTGACCAGCACATCTCAAGAGAAAACTTACTTCAGGTAACTAAGAATTAATAAAAAAACATTTGAGATTCTCAGCTGTAGGTCGAGCAATTATAGGAATTCTATTTGTCAATTTGTCAAATATGGCTATGAAGTCTCTCATAGGCTCATAAGGCTCTTTCTTCATCTGTGTAAGTTGAGCCAAAAGTGCATGTGCAACTTCTAAAAGTTTGAATCTAGCTTCAAACTTATCTTTGAGAGTATTCCAATCAGTCATTGACCGAGCTTGTAGATGATAAAACCAATTTGCAGTAGCACCCTGTAGTGTTTCTACAAATAGCCTGACTACTACATCTTCAAATTATACTCCAATTACTCCACAAGATATGTTGAAGGCTGCAATGTGTTCATTAGGATGAACTTTTCCATCGCCATAAAATTTGGAAAATTTCTTCGTTGAACTACGTGGAAGCTCATGTAGAGGTGGAGTAAGATTGAAAGGACCAAAATCATTACCCCAGGGGCCTTGAACTACCATTTTATGATTATGAAAAGAAGGAATAACAAATATCAGAGGGGTAATTATTGGCAAAGATTTATCAACAATAGAAGTAGATACTTCATCTGGCAATGGAGATCTAACTTTAGTGGGAGGAAAGCTCTTGGTTCATTGGAGATAAGATGGTGAAAGAAACATATCAAAATCACTTTATTGTACCAACTCGAATACAGGGTCAATGATACCTTTAGCCCTTTGGCTTCATGTATACCTTGAATCTTCCAGATTGTGAAACAAAATTGGAAAAGAATTGACCTTGCTTCAGTTAAAGCTTGAGGCTTTAAACTATGCATTCTTTCCCTATTAGTGTGGAGGTGAATGGATAGATTATAAATGGATAATGGATATTATATTCCTAGTGGAGTCGCCAAAACTTGTTGGTTGAATATTTTGTCAATTAGCGTATTGATAAATAAAATAGGTCTGATTAGCCAAAGTAGGAAGATTAGTCATCCAAATGTGTAGGTTTACCACATCAGAAGGACATTGATCTCTCCTCTCATCAAGGGGAGGTTCCCTGTAGGTATGTTATATATATATATATATATATATATATATATATATATATATATATATATATATATATATATTAATAGAAAATAATACTCAAGGGTAGGACAAACCATCCATCTCTCTTTCTTCAGAGATGATGTGTGCAAATCAAAGGAAAAACTCAAGGGAAATGATAGACAGCACTCCTCTCCTTTCAGAAGTACTATGTATCAAACCACAAGAATACTCCTAGTATTAAATGCAAAATGTAGCAAAGGACATAGTAACTAGCAAATTGAGATGCAGCACAAAGTCTCCACCTAAAATTCTCAAGAGTAAGATACAAAGGATAATGAGGGCACAAAGTCATCCCAAGGTCCTTTACACAGAAATGAAAATAAAACACACTAAAGGAAATTATGGGGGCACAAAGTCTCTCCACACTTGACTCTTCAGGACTCCTTCCTGACTGTTGTCTCTAATTCTACTTGTTGAATTAAAGGAACATAAGATATATTAAGGAAAAAGACATAAGAACAGTTTCCCCAATAACAAAGATATCATAGCATAAAGTCTAAAAAATCACTTGCTTTCTTATTCCATTAACAAAATATGATTAACAAACTAAGCTCAAAGTCTCAAAAGTGCCTTTCAATTTGGGCAGAGTTTCATTCTGATTGTCAAAAAAGAGATACATTTACAATAGAAGAGAGTTCCTTATATAGCCTCTTCAAAAAGGACTCAGGAATAGTAACACATCATGTTACATTGAAATTTGTTAAGATGACAGGTTGGAACTTAGGAGTGTTTACCCATTTGATTTTATCAATGCAGAGAAACAAGTCATGCTATTGAAAGTTTGCAACTTTCAATGTCCACCTGGCAATCTGATCTTACCTTCATCATTCCTTCTTTTCTAGTTAATTGGATCAGGTCCTGGATTCAATTTGTTGTTTTGTTCCTTCCTCAATTTCTGCTAGTCTTGGCCTTAAAGCCTATGAATGCATTTGGTTCTATAGTTTCAAAGGATCAACGGCTATTTTATGAGCTTTAAAATTGATGTTTGCGCACCTGTCAATATATTTTCAACGGTTAGTTCATTGTCTTAAATTTGATGTCTTCGAGTGCATCACCTCTTGGTCCTTCTTCAGCTTTTCTATTTGGCATCTTCCTAAAGGGAAGATGACCCTTCGGCTTCAAGGAGTGTCCTTTAAGTTGGAAACTAAGAGTCCCCCACAAGGGCACCTGCTTTGGGGTCCTTCGGCGGCCTTTTCCTTAGCAGGCTATTTCTCGGGTTTTCTTGTGGACAATTCCTACGGGTATTTTCCCTGGGCTTTCTCTGTGGCAAATTATTGCAGACAAAAAGTTTGGGTATAAATTCTCGTGAACAAAAAGTCCATGGAAATTTGCCTTTGTAAAATCCTTCGAGTTTTTTTCGCCCGTGACTTGTCTGAATTCTTTTAGACTTTTTGTCTGAAGGAATTATTTCTTGCCTTAGTCTTTTTTGAATTTTGAAAGAATTACCTTTGCAGCCTTCTTTGAAAATGACCCTTCCAAAAGGTACTTTCGTTGACCAAGTGCCCTCCACAAGGGCACTTGTCCTTCGGGAGGCTCTTTAAACTTTTGCATTTGAACTGCTCCTTTGAACTGTCTAAGTGAACCGCTTGGTTGAACCAAGTTGTTGAACTATTTGATTGAACCAAATGTTGAACCGCTCCATTGAACCAAGCCGATGAATCACTTGGTTGAACCAAATATTGAACCAAGCTGATGAACCAAGATTTGAACCAAAATGGTTCAAGTCGATGGTTCAATTGAATGAACTAAGCCTTTGAACCATTTATTTGAACCAGATGTTGAACCCAAGTTTTGGTTCAACGATTCAAACCAAGCCTTGAACTGACTAATGAACCATTTGTTTGAACCAAAGCATTGAAATAAAACGAATGAACCACCCAAGTGAAACAAAGCATTGAACCGCTTGAATGAACCAAGCCATTGAACCATTCCTTTGATTGAACCCACCATTGAACCAAAAGCGATGAACCTTTTAAACTTTGAACTCATTGAACCTTTGAACCAAATTGGTTAGATGGTTCAATAGTTCAACCCTTCTTTGCTTAGATGCTTGCCAATGGAGATTTTTTATTGAACCAAGGCACTGAACCAATCTTGAAAATGACCAAGTGTTAGAAACTGATTCTTTTGGTCGAACCCGCCTGTAGAACCTATGAAGCCCATTGAACTTGGCCTACAGAGTTCATAGATTTCTCTTCCTGCTGAGTCCATAGATTCAAGCCTACAGAGTCCATAGATTTCTCTTCCTGATGAGTCTGTAGATTGAAGCTTGCAGAGTCTGTAGATTCTAGCCTGCAGAGTCTGTAGATTTTAGAGAAGCTTGAAAAATGAGGAATTTGAATGCCCAGGACAAATTTTAAAAAGGGAAGAGACAATTTTGGTCTGTAGGACCAAAATAGTTCAAATGTTGTTCCAAAAATGAGTGATATTTTTGGGGGACAACAGCTAACATAGTACAAGTTTGTAAAAAATAATGGTGAGATTAGAATCTATGTCAATTTTAGGAACCTCAACCAAGCATCCCTCAAAGATAACTACCCACTTCTAATCATGGATCACATTCTCTAGGAAATAATAGGCATTGAGATGCTTTCAATGCTTTATGGTTATTTAGGATACAATCAAAATGAGGTTAATAGGGAATATAAACACAAAAAAACTTTCATGACACCTTGGGGCACTTTTGCATATAGGCAAATGCCATTTGGATTGATCAATGTAGGAGATACTTTTCAGAGGGAAATAGACCTAGCATTCAAAGAACTTAATAATGAAATCATTGTAGTGTATCTCGATTACCTAATAGTTCTCTCAAATAATCAAGAAGATCACTATTCATATTTAGATATAATTTTTGAAAAGTGTCATTTACATAGAATCTCTCTTAATCCTAAGATATTTGTCTTTGGGGTGACTGAAGGCAAAATCTTGGGTCATATTATCTCAAAATAAATAATAAGGATTGATCCATAAAGTGTTCAAGTGATTCAAAAACTTTCCCTACTGATAAGTAAACTAAGAGTGCATTCCTTTTTTGGGAAATCAAACTTTTTGAGGAGGTTCATTCCTGATTTTGTTGAGCTCACCATACATATTGCATACATGGTGAAAGGAAAACCTTATTTCAAGTGGAACAATGAAGGTAAACAAGCATTCAAAAAGATAAAGACTAATATTTCTCATGCACTGACATTGGTTTATCATGTGTTTAAGAAATAATTCATTATTTATTGCTATGCTTTAGAGCATACACTCTCAGTAATATTGATTCATAAAAATAATGAATGTATCAAGTCCTCAATTGCCTTCATGATTTTCAATCTTAAGGATTATGAATTAAAATATTCTCCTAAGAAAAAACATGCCTATGCAGTAGTGAAAGCACTCAAATAATTAAAATATTATATATTGCACTCACATTTTATGGTTATGATACCAAGTACAATAGTCAAATCCATTTTGATCCAATTGGGTCCTCGTTAAATGAGGGAAGTGGATAACTAAAGTGCAATAATATGATATAGAAATAAAACCTACAAAACTAGTTTGAGGAAAATGACTATGTCAATTCATGGCAGAATGGGTAAATCATCAATGACGGTCTTCAATAGTTGCAAGTGAATAATATGATCAAGAGCTTCCTTCGGTATTATTTTTTAATTATGCTAATGAATGTTTTTTGAAATTATTTTATACCTGACATATGAATAATTCCCTTCATACTTGAATGTTAAAAATGTACAAAAATAAAACTATAGGCTAATAAATATGTCATATAGGATGACAATCTTTTCAAGAAAATCATTAATGGCTTCTTCTTAAGGTGTGTTGATAAAGAACAATAGATTTTTTTATTTCAATATTTTCATGATTAAGCCTATGGAGGGCACTTTTCTGCCAAGGTAAAAACATATAAAATTCTCATATCCCATTATTAGTGGACAACTATTTTCAAGGATTCATATGAATAGGTAATAAACTTTGAGGCATGTTAGTAATTTATATGCACGCCCAAGTTAGTATCACTTCCTCTTCAATTGATGATAGTTGAAGAACCTTTTCAATAATGGGGATTAGATTTCATTGGAACATTGAACCCTAATTCAAGTGCAGGTGACACTCACATTCTCATAGTAATTGATTAATTCACTAAGTGGGTAGAATCGATTCTCGTTAAGCAAACAACTTCAAAAGTAATTTGTAACTTCATCAAGGAAAATATCTTGGTATGAAATGGAATCCCATAGAATATTACTACATATAATGCCTCTAATTTTTCTTCTTCATAAATGATTGCATTTTGTTATGGATACGACATTTATTTATCTCATTCATCAAAATATCATCATGCAAGGTAATATTTAGGCCGAGTCAAGCAACAAAAATTTGTTCATAATCATGCATAAGGTAATAGATGAGAATCAAAAAAAAATTCATAAGAAGGTATATTATGCTCTTTTAGAAGACCGTATAACACTGAAAAGGCTATGGTACGTCTCCATTTCAATTTTTATATGGAATAGATGTTGCAATTATCATAACTCTTAAGTTACCTGCCCTACAATTATATAGAGCCATTGAGAATCTAAATTTTGAAATATCACTAGATAAAATAATTTTCTCTCTACAACAACTAGAAGACAAAAGGACATAGGTGGTTGACATAATCATACAACATCGAGCTCATGTCAAAGTTCTCTTTGACAAGAAATTAAATAAAAGAGAATTCCAAGTGGGAGATTTGGTCCTACTCGAGGATAGTTGCAAAGAACCAAAAGAGAGTCATTGGATGTTTGATTCACTTTGGATGGTTCCATTTAAGATTAGGCACTTATGTGGTAATAATAATTTCTACCTGGCATATCATGATGGAACTCATCTACCATTTCCCTTTAGCAGGCAATATCTAAAACACTATTTCTAGTAAGAACCAGGTGGCCCTCTTTTGTATAGATGTAAATACAATTTTAATTGTGTTTATTTCCTAGTCTTTTTTTGGCTTGTGATGTTGTGTTCTCTCCTTTCTTATTTTTACCCTCTTTGTTTTTTCAACCTGTTGAGGGTTTATATCTTAAGTAATCCATGCCATTTTGCCTAATCAAGCTAGTCAATAACTCTCTATCTAATGATTTTCTCTTACATACATATTCATGTTTACCTCAAAACTTATCTCATTTTTTATGATGATTCTCCTTGCATAAATGAGAATGTCAAATTCACTTAGCTTGATCATTGGTTAAGTTGGTATTCAAGAGTTAATCATAGATAATATAAAATACACTTCTCTCTTTGTATTTTAATTTATGTAAGATCACATAACTAAAATGTCCTCACATACATTATCCTTTTGGATATGTGATAGAACCTATCAATTTGAGTACATAATATTCGTATACACTATCTTTCAACATGTGATAGCACCTGTTAGGCTAAGTACCCAACCCTCACATACATTATCTTTTGATATGTGACAGCGCTTTAGTGGCTTGAGGACCCATCCTTTTTATTAAAGATCAAATACTTTTCAAATATATCAAAGTTGATGATAAAGAATCAATTATCCAATGGTAAAACATCTACCTATGAAACTAGATAATTCAAGTTCTTTTCATTCCTTGCAATTTGAAATCCCATCCAGAGCCAGTTGTTCTCATGGTTTTTGAAAAAAATTAAAAACTAGTAGTAATTTAATTTTTACTAACAGTTAAATTTGAATTAACCTCAAAAACATCAAAATTTTGATAAATTTAAAAAAATTAATTAATTAATTAAATTTAATCGATTAATTAAAAAATTCACATGCAAATTACTTTTTACCTAAACTATTTTAAAATGCATTTGAACCTCCCATGTAAAAATTTGTTAACATTTCCCATAATTTATAAAATTTGTTTAATTTTTTTGTAAGTTTTGTAAATACATGTTAATTTTTCAAAAGTTGTGAAAATTACAAATTCCTTTTTCTACTCATTGCAAATTCATTTTTCTACTCATTGCAAATTATATTTTTTATTTTGTGTTTTGTGCAATTTGTAAATTCTTTTTTCATCCTCATGAAATTTATAAATTTATTTTACAGTTTCATGTAATTTGTAAAATCATTTTCCCATTCCATGCAAATTACAAAATCAATTTGAGTTTTCATGCAAATTACAAAATTGATTTATGATTTGGTGCAAGTTGCAAAGTTGTTTTGCATTTCCCCTTCTCGTACAATTCCAAATTTTATTTTCAAAAATCATGCAAATTGAAGTTACACTTTTCCAAGTTGTACAAATGCAAAATACACTTCCCTGAGCCATGTAAATGCAAACCTCCACATTGTAATTGCCTTTTTAAATGGTTCAAATTACCATTGTAAATTCAACTCTCCTTTTCCAACTTGCATGCAATCTCATTTATTTTTTTACTAATCATACAAATTCAGTTAATCAGGCCATGTTAAATAAAAATAGTTTTCCTTTATAGAAAAAATTCA
Source organism: Torreya grandis (assembly GCA_037957365.1). NCBI lineage: Eukaryota > Viridiplantae > Streptophyta > Pinopsida > Cupressales > Taxaceae > Torreya > Torreya grandis. The sequence goes on along the minus strand of JARHVA010001810.1, from coordinate 1,658,673 downwards.
ATATGCATGCTCGACTCTGGCAATTTTTAGAAAATTAAAAATCAAATTTATAATTGTGTTTCTAGCTACCATCATCCAAAAGAAGTTGGATCAAAGGGAAAAAGATGTTATTTTAATTTCTTCTTCAACTAGAAAAAGGTTATACAAGAGTGCCTAGGGAAAATAAAGAAAGGATATTTTAAAATTCCAATAGGCAATTTCAATTTTATCCACATACAGTGCCAAACACAAATAGGAGGAATAAGGGCATTTTAAAAAATCAAATTGTTTTGTCTCCTTCCATCCAAATGCACCATATAAATCTACAGAGGTTTTCAAAATAAAAAGTAAAGAGAAAAATATTTTTAATTATTTTTGCATTTGCCTAGGGTGATGCCAAAGAGCAATAGAGGTTTGTTTTAAAAAAATATTCATCTTTAAATCATTAATAGGAATGGTTACTCCAAAGAACAAGCAAGAATTTAAGAAAAGAGTCAGATTTTTTTCCCCTACCAAAGGCCATATGAATAATATGAGAGGATAAATTTGTAGTTTTTTTTTTTAATTTTTTGACTTTCTTTTTCTATTTCCTCTCCAACCAGCGGTATGACTTACCCATGAGATAAATCTGGCAATTTAAAATTTTATTTTGGCTTTTTTCAATAAAATTTTGAGTTGTACAGCCACCATACGCCCAAGAGGAAAGTAAAAGAGAAAAAAAAATTGTTTTTAAAAATTTTCATCTACCCAAAATCAAATGGTATGGCCAATGACTAGAGGAATATATTAAAAAAGTGATAGAAATTTTTAGCTTCATAAGGGCAAATTTGAACTTTACAAATTTGGGGAAAAGAAATATAAAATCTAAAGAATAGGTTTTGAATCAATTTTTGTTTACAAATGAAAAGTATATGGCTATGTGGCACCCTTGAAAAAATAAGATTGAAATTTTGAAACACTACATCTTTTGGAATAAGCTAAGAGTTACTAGAAATTTTTTAAAAAATTAAGGAATTTTGATTTACAAAAAATAAAAATCACGAGTTTAAATTATTTTCACCATAAAATTGAAAGAATTATATTTCTTTCAGCAATCTTCGAGGGTTTTAATTAAAGTCAAAAATAAAATGGTAAATGATTTTAAATTTTTTGGCTCAATCGAGAACAGGTGATAATATTTTAAAATTGGAAAAAAAAATCAAAATTTATTTTCAATTCATTTCCATTTACTAGTGAAGTTTGCTAAATAGAAACACAAAGAGTGAGCAAGAATAGTTGTAATTAGGGAAGTTGGTTAGATAAAAGTTGAATTTCATACATGTAGCATTAAAAAACACTAGAGTAATTTACATGGATAACTTGTGAGTACAGACTCCCATTGTAATTAAATAACTTATTTTGGATTTACGTTATTTAATTTCATTATTTTTTACAAATAAGAAGCTTTTTCACAAATATCTCCCAATTGTCAGTTTTATTGTAAAAGTTGATGTCTTCATCCTCTACTCTGAAAAAGATGACTTCAATTTAACACAAAGAAACCATGAAGTATCAATTTTAGGGTGTGACACTTTTTTCACCACTGTAGTCAAATGTTGTAAATATCACAAACACTGATCTACGTTACATTGACTTGGATGAGTTTTGGGAAGGATGAATGCAGTGCAAAAGACAAATTTTAGTCAAAGTATTTTTGATAGTGGATTGGCACAAGTAGAAGTGTTCTTAACTTTAGTATAATCTCCTAAGCTAGTCTTTATCATGCAAAATAACTATAATCTAAGATAGGGGAAGTGTGAGATTCACAAGGAGAATTGGTAGCAAGTTTTGTCCCTGAGCACATTGACAATGTTTTTTGCCTTTTAGATTATGAATCCTTTGTACATCTAACTCCTTAGTCCTCTCAAATATTTTGAGATGACAATAATATGCCATGTGATAAATAAGACAACCATGTATGGTTGACTAAGCCAAAACATTCTTCCACATGACTTTCAAAAAAAATTGTAAGGTCCAATTTCAAAAGTGAAATAAATGACATGATAAAACTATTACATAGGATAGTGGGAAGCCAAATAACAAATAAATTTTAGACATGGATGTACAAATTCATTTGGATCATCCTTAGAAGGAAAAAATATATCATTTTGGGATAGTTGATCAGTGATGCAATTCAAAAATAGCTAAAGAGGTGAAAGTCACATTAAATTTCTATATGACTTCATATCTCATTTACATTTTATAGAGCTGAAGATATTTTAATAGATTGCATACACTATCTAATTTTAAGAGTGAAATGGTTTATGACTTCTTTCTGTAACTAGCATAGAAATAATATGCCCATCACTTGAAAGGAAATAATGGATTCTTTATTTATTTCTTCATTTAGTTGTTTAAAAATGAGCTCTATAACATGAGAATATCAATAAAGGCCAACACAAAGATAGCTAGATGGGTCAACTAATTCATACATATACCAGCTTTTAGTTATTTGATAATCAATGGTTGTGAGGTTGTTCTTTATATGCTTCCATGATAAGTTAGTGATAAGTGGGAGTTGATGAAATTAGCGAGATAACTTGTTGAAACAAACAAGTTCCTAACAAGATGGTATAAAATAGGAGTCAAATTTTCAATCTAAATTAGTAAGTATACTTGTCCATCATTGATAAAGGCCAAGATAGTTTAACAATACATGTCTTGCAATAATCTTATGACTTTTGAGAACAAGTTTGCATTTGACATTACGTGATTGATTGAGCACAATATTGGACCTTTATATCAACATCTCCTACAATTTGAGGACTATTGGATGGATTGAGATGATGAGAAAGTAGTAAGGATCAAATAGTATTCATGGTTTACCATTAAAAAATAGTCAAATTTGGCATAGTAAAAGTGTTGAAATAGTTGGTGGATGATGAGGTCACATTGGAACCCATTTTTGAAAAGGAAAACATCAACATAAAGCCATATCCTGTAGTCCATTGGAATAAGAAGTAATATACTTCTCTCATAATTAGAACAAGATTAGTATTTTACATAACTCTTAGGTGGTTGAAGAACAAAGGATTGGATGTTGGGAATGTTGATTTCCCTACACCTCCTGGAGAAGATGAATTTGGTAGCTTCTACAAGAAACATGATGAATCAGAAAAGGTAGATGAAGTAGATCTAAGTTGAGAACCCCTGATGATATAAGAGGCACCTAAACCAGAATCTATTCAATAAGATGTTCAACCAAAAAAGATTCTCAAGCTCAAAATAAAGAGGTTAGCTGAAAATGTCTCTTCTTCTCCTAATTTTTTAATTCCTCAAGGGATTCCTATTAATATTTTACTACATTCTCAAGTACTTTTAGAGAATATAAACCAAAAAATTTCACTCTAAATGATATGAGTTTCCCTATGTCATATACTTTTTGATTATAAGATATCACTTATATATCTTCATCTTCTCCCTCAAATCCTAAATTGCCTCTCATCTCCTCTTTGAGAACTTCTATTGATAGAATCAGTAAAAAAGAACAACTAGGAACATATTTCCAAGGTGTCGCAACTAATAAAACACCTTATTCAACTCTAGATATGTTTATTCCACCAGTCTCAAATTTTATCCCACCTCCTTCAAGTATGAAAACTTTAGATTGGTTGTCCACGGTGGTGAAGAAAACAAGAAAAGTTGTTGAACTCGAGGAGATAAATTTTAGAACTTTAACAATTCCTTTCTTGAAGAGGATAAAGAAAGTGAAAATAGTTTCATGAATGGTAACAGATGAATAGGGAGATAAGTATGCAAAAATGATGAATCCTATGGCCAAAAAAGATATGTCAGAAATCAGAATTGAAGACTATCAAGTATCCAAGGTTCATTTGGAAAAATCTACTAGAGAAGGGATGAAAGGATACATACAGTTGGTGATTGGTACCATTTCTTAAAAATGGATAAGGATAAAACAATGAAAGTTTAACTAGAAGAAAGGTAGAACAATTGAATTTAGTGATATAGAGATTGATCAAACTAATTCAACAAGCTATTGCTTCATCAAGTATTCATACTAAGACATTAAAAAAAGTAAGATAGGTAAGTCAAATGGGAAATACATTTAAAAATTGGATTGAAAAGGTTTTTGATCAAGGAACCTTAGTAATTCTTTCCATGATAATAATAGTCTCTAAAATTTTGTCACAATATGAACAACTAATGACAAAGGAAAGTGGATATGTATAAGAGAAACAAAATTGGGAAGAATTCATTCCCAGGTTGGTTGAATTCTCAAAATTTCCTTATATTGACCTTATTGAAAAAGGAGTTATCAATAAGGAATAAATCATCTATTAGATTGAATTCCTTTGGGATACTAAATTTAGGATCCAATCTCCTCAAGAGCACCTTCATAAATTAAATAATGCAAAGTCACTTGGAAGTAATGTGATGATGGAAATCGACAATGAGATCAAGAAATTGAATTATCTTTTTGTCAATGAAAAAGATCAAAATTCGAATATGTTTTCAATTGAAATCATGTTTGGCAAATTCAAAGAGAAAATTTAATACATTGTCAATCCCGCACTACATTTTTTCAGGAAGAACTTAGCTAGTCATCCAAAATCCAGGTGAATGTGGATAATCTGAACATGAAGATAAATAGTCTTCGAAGCAAGCTTTAGGAAATGAAAGAGTTAGACTACTCAATGAACATTGCCAATAGGTACACAAATGGACCAAATGAATATTTGATAAGATCATTTCTCTAAATATTTGTTTTTTTGAAATGGAAAGAACTATCAACATAAAATCAAGAGAATTATGAATTATTTTCAGTGTTTCTAAGTTTTCTTCTTGTGTTTTGTTTGTACGTAATTTGCATATTCGAATTATATTTCCCCTTGTAAATGTATGTTGTCAATCTAAAATTTGTCTTTGTAATTTTTCAAACTTGCTTCTTCAAGTTGTGCAAATTGATAATGTGCTTTTTCAAGTAGTGTAAAAAATCCAAATGTTTTTCTCAAGTGGTGTCAATTGCTCAAAACAATTTTGCACCATTTCAAGTTGTAATTTATTTTTGGTGTTTTTTCAACCCTGTAAAAAGGCAAAATAGGTGGTTTTGCATCATAACCACCCAATTTAGCATATAAATACAAGTTATACCTTCATATTCATGGTTCAAAATAGATATATTTTTGGCAAAGCTTTTTAAAGGGAGATCAAACATTCTACTCTTTAAAAATCAATACAAAGAGGTGTTGCTAAACTTCGTGTTAGTAATCACTTTTGGATTATGTTTTTTTTCTTAATTCAACATATTTTATTCTCATTGTTATTTCTATCAACTTTGAACTGTTAAGAATAAGAAATTAGATTATAAATTTCTATCTGGTATTGTGATTTATATTTCCAACCTATGTGAAATTTTGATGGGAATGGAGGTAATATCTTTATTGTTTATATTATCAAATTTAAGTAGTTTTATGGTGTATGTTTCATATCCTTGATGATATTATTATGTTTTTTAACCCATTTAATGAGAGAGATTTCCTTCTATTGAAATTCAAAAAAATTCTCAATACTTTCATCCAATCTTAGTTTCTAACTTAGCAAATTTGTTGCCTAAAACTTCTCCCTTTTATCTCTCTCTACATATTCCTTTCTAAAAAATTATTTTTGTACTTTTAGGTTAGAAGTATTACCCCCATGATTTACATTTATTTGTTTGTAAATATTTATTTCTTTCCCATTTTGGCTTACAATAAAAGTAGCTCTGCCTGCTAATAGGAAAAGGATTTTATTCCCCACACTGTTGATGTGAAGTCATAAATTTGTCCCCCTAATATTTTTTCATGTCAACAAGACCTAAAATGGGTGCTCCCCTCCCCTTTTTTATTGATTTGATTGATGTTGGAGTGATGTCATTCAAAAAATGGCTTCACTTTTAAAATGAATAATGCCATTTTCCATTCAATTAAAGTTGACATCCTCATGGCCATCATAGGGTGAAAAATGGGTCGTATAGATGGTATCATACCTAGACAGGGGTTAGATTATACTCTAATCTATGTGTAGGGGCATCAGAGTCCATCAAGGGTGTTTGCACAACCATTAGAGTCTGCATGGGTTATGAGCAAGACTATGGGTTTTAAGCACAACTTTTAAGTTCCACATGGGTTGAGAGTATGACTATCAAGCTCCAAGATTCATGAAAAAAGGTTTTGAAAGTTCATAAAGGTTGCATAAAGGGACATCAAGTTTTGCCTACACTACAAATAGGGTTTTCAAGTTTCAATGGCCATGCAAATAAGGCTATCAAGTTATAAGAGGCATTTGATCAATGGTATTATATTTTTATAGGAATGCAAGTAAGGTTATTAGGTTTTAATAGGCATGTGAGAAACCACCCAAAATTTTACCTAGCTATCAAAATTATCTGTGAGGCTTGGAAATTTTACTGAGTTGAAGAAACCTCTAAAAATATATATTTTGTGTGACTTCTCCAAAAACCATCAAAGACCCACTCTTTTTCATGAAAAACTTAGAAAAACCTACAAATGGTTTTTCCTTAAAGTCATCAGATGTAAATATTTTAGCAAAATTTAAAAAACATCCTTGAAATGATTTAAAAATAGTTGAAAACTCGCTTTCACAAAATTAGGTAATGCTTACAGTTATTCTTAGGGTTTTTCCACCTTCTAAATATAATGGTGTTGTTCATTTTTCACTTTTACTCTAGATATGTAGATTTACATGGATTTTTGAGAAACCCCATCGAACCCTATAAAATTAAAATCAATAATTTTTTTTGAATAAGCTAGAATGGTAGAACTCATAATAGAGGTTATGGCATTTGGTTATTATCTCAACTTGGTTACCATGTCAAAATGGCCCATAATTAAAGATAAGTTTGGATAAGATCAAATTCATAGAGTTTTAGTTGTATGAAGTAGGAAGATGTAAAAAATAACTCAAAATAAAAGAAGCATGTCTTCATAACCAAAAGATTGTATAAGCAACATTATCTGAAAAGGACATAAGAAGGTACATTATATAGTGAGTAATTAAGTCACCCAAAAAGGTAATTAATTCAACTCACAATTAGAAAATTATTTAAAGTACATTTCCCCTAATAACCTATTATTAACTTAGTCAAGTTAATTAGACCATGTAGTTAAAACCACATAGCTAGAAAAAAACTACACTAACAAGATTCTAAGATTGAAAGGCTAATTAAAGATCATTTAAACAATATCCTAGTAAGGTTTTAGGATTACGTCGATAAAAGGGGTTTAAGTATGAAAGATAATTTGGTTGAATATGTTAGGTGTTTCAATATGGGGCATATGTTGAATTAGTTGATTGACTCCATCTCAAAGGAGGGCATTGGTATACTTGAACTATGGATGCATAACAATAACATTGAGCAAAGTGCCACCATCTAATTTTACAGGGTATATGTTGAATTAATTGGTTGACTCCATCTCGAAGGAGGGCATTGGTGTACTTGAACCATGAATGCATAACAATAACATTGAGAAAAGTGCCACCATCTAATTTTAATTTTATTATGGATTATTATGCCTTTAATTTTGGCTTATACTTATATATTATTTGTTTGGAAAATATTTTGACAATTTTATTGCAAGTTTTAGATAATTCATAATTTCTCATTTCCCCCTAATATTTTCTTTTTATAGTTATAATTTATTCAAAAATATGATTTCCCTTAAAAAATTATTTTAATTTGCATTTACTCATGTGACTATAAATTATTATTCAATATATTATTTCATTCAATCTAAATACAAATGCATATAAACTATGCTAATAAAATTTTATTCCCTAATCTTAGTGTTTAATCCTCAATTGTGAATATAAAATTAGAGTATAACCAATCATAAGTCCATATTCAATTTTGAAAAGTGGATATAGTTGGTGTTTATACTTTTAAAATGTAATTTATCTATATGCTAAGAGATGAATAAATTGAGTTAATGAAATTAACGCCTAACTACTCATAAAAAATTTCCACTCCAAAACTTATTTTTTAGAGTCTACAAATCCTATCCTAAAGTATAGATTTTTTTTAAATTAATGTTTGTCTATGGATATATCTCTGGTATACTTTATCCTATCAGATATCCTTTGTCAAATTAATAAGCATCTAACCATACAAGTTAGGCATTTCTTTTCCAAATTGGCAAGCATCTAACCATACAGGTTAAGCATCTACATATGAGTAGGTTATGCTTTGGCTAGAGACTTGACTCATCTAGATCAACTGAATCCTAATTCATTCACTATTCACCTCTCATCTCTACTAGATACGTACCGAGGTCATCGTGATAGTATCATGTATAAAATATATAACAAAAATTTGCATTCCTCCTTGAAATTTGGCCTAAAGCCTTAAAAACTATGAGATCCAATTGGGATCCTTCTGAGTATATCACAAAATTCTTATCTTTGCTTTATTTATCTAAACTAGGGACTTCTTATAATAGTCTTGCCTTTTCATTTAACTTTAATATTATTTATTTCACAACTCCAAACCCCATCCTATTCAACTACATTATGGAAGCATTCTTCACTTCGCAGACTACCTACATACCTACTTCTGAATAGGATCAAGGTGTAGTATGCATATAGTTCTATTTTCTATTCTAAGTTTCATGTGAATTGTAAATTTGGGTATGCATCCCTTTTTAGGTCCCAATTTCCTAGATAGTCCCTCTGTGATTTCTACCTAAACATGATTGAAAATTATTAGATAAAGTGATTGAATACTTGTTTAACTAAATTAACCCTAAATCTTAACAATAAATAGAAATAAACATTTTCAAGCTACATACCCCATTTTATACTTTTTAATTACATCAACAATGTTTTTGATCCTTGCTTTAGACAACCGAATCTATACAATTGATGTTGTCAACATTTTGTTATCTCAGAGCCATATGGTTGGTGTTTTCTTGATAATAACTAGTTTAACACTCTCAATCCAATTTTTTATTGATCCTTTTTAGTGGTACCAAGTTTTGAGTAAGAAATGTACTTTCTCCATTCAATTTCATATGTTCACAAGTTAGAATCATCTAAAGTAGTCGAAGTTGTTTCTTTATCTTAATTAGTGTTGTTGACCAAGAGGGATTATCCCACCCCTTGGTCTTAATGACATGACATGATCCTTATTTCTCCCCGATGATTTATAGGGATGATGCCCAAATGTCATTGTTGCAGCTGTCTTAGGCTATAGAAGCAGTAGCTCAAGCGCAATGGCATTACTCATAAATATGAGCTAGAAGCACTATTTAATACCGAATGCTGTGTAGTTTTGTTTAACCTTAAATTATTGATCTAAGTTTGATATTTTAAAAGTAAAGAATACTTGAAATAAATTAATGCATTATATTTTAAAAGCAAATTCTTGAGTAGAAAACATAATCTCGTATTTTAGTCATCATGTCAATTTTCAACCTTGTTTATTCTGGACAATTACATCTTTAGTCTACTTAGGTAAACTTTTCTAAAAAATAACTTATACACATGGAGTTTTAAGAATGCTATTTTGAACTTGAATTTAAATAAACACATTATATATTTGAAAAAAGGGTTTTGAAATTTGAGGGTTCAACCCTAGGATGAAGGATATTTATTTTCATAACAATCTTAATGATAATCAAATTCATCATCAAAGCTCAACAATAATCAAAGTAAGGGTCCACTCAGAATATTTTTTATGGCAACTTAGGTTGATTTATGGAAATTTCAAGTATCTAAATTGATATTCTCGTAATCTAGGTTTATGCATGTAACTTTACATACTAGATCAAATGTACTTCATAAATTTATAACTAAGTATATAGAAAACAAAACACACTTATGTAATGCTATATTCTACTCTTTTCACCAAACTAGGTATATAGATCATTTTAACATTTGTAAATATATACATAATGTAAAAATCATTTTATTATAGTTTTTTACAAATAAACACATTATATTTCTCCTTGAAATTTTAAATAAGATAAAATATTTACATTCATCTTAAAATTTAAATAAAATAAAATATCTCTTACAAATTAAATTAAATAAATTATTTACCTTATTATTATTATTATATACTTACTTGGTAATTTAAATAAATTATTTTTTTCCCTTACAATTTAAATGAATAAAATTATGTACCATACAAATAAAATAAAATAAATTATTTATCGTATAACTTAAATAACATAAATTATTACTATATAATTTAAATAACATAAATTATTACTATATAATTTAAATAACATAAATTATTTACTATAGAATTTAAATAACATAAATTATTTATTCTGATCCCCCTTCTTACTTCTACATTTCAAACTTTTGCATCCCTTCTCCCTGGTGCGTTGATCTCCTATTTATCCTTTTTTTTACACAAAATCTCCTCCTACTTAATGGGCATTGATTGGCTTAGATTCAATCTTAAGTGGCAATTCATGTGGTAAATATCCTCCATTTGCATGGTTAAAGTGGGCATAGACTTAGGGAGGTGGAGCGAATTACTCCAAACTAAAAGAAGTATATTTATAGCTAAAAGTTTATAATTGTTTTCCCTCCCTGTGTGGCAGTAGAAGGGTCAGTTAACTCGTGTCATTAGATTTGGATGATAATCACAGCGAAATTTTTTTATATAATTTTTTTTAATAGTGGTTTATTACAAATAATTAATAATCTAAAATTAATTATAATTTATAATTTATTATAAAAATTTAAGAATTATTTATGATAATATAATTAATTAAAAATAATTAAATTATTTAGGAAATTTAATTTATTTTTGAAAGTTCTAAAATTAAAATAATAAAAGAAAAGAAAAGTTCCTTTTTATAAAAACAATAACTTTTGATGATTTCTAATATTAATCGATTCACCTCATTAAATTTTTCCGGTTCATAATTGTAAATCATGATAATGTTGCATATATTCATTTTATGAAAGGAAATAACTTTAATTAAATCATACTTTGCTTTCTTTCAAAATCCTGTCAATCACTGATAGACTTTTGAAATCAACACAAAAGTTATCTTAAAAATCAACTCATTTCAATAATAAAATATTAAATAAGGTCCAAATCAACTTAAAATATGAACACGAGTCCATAATGTAAAAAGAGAGGTCGTGACATATTTAAAAAATATATTTTAGTCTTCCTAATAAAATGAGATTATTCTAACCATGTTTACATCTAGAGACATTCATTTGACCTTAACTCGGTTTATAATGAATTTTGAAAGTTTAAAATCTATGAACATTTTGATTTTATCATGCTTTCATTACAAAATGTGAAAATAAAACACTGTAAAACAAAACCAATAGACTTTATTACATCTCAAGGAATAGAAAAAAGGACATGGAAAAAATATCAGTTCAATTTACTAACCAATTTAATTAACCAAAACAAATGTTAGTTTATCTATCTAATAAGAAACCTATAACTTGCCAATGACTTTTGTGACAAACAAAATTAAAATTTTTGACTTGTCAACCTCCTATATTTGCCCTTGGTCATCTATAGGCCAAAATATATCTAAACCCCATTTTCAATCTCTTCTATTATCTTAAATAATTAAAAATATATTTTGAAGTTGATCAATGTCACCCTTACAAATTAAACCTTTCTATCACAATGACAGAGACAACTATAATAAGATATTTTTTCCAAAATTTTATAAAATTAATGACTTGACAATGACTATACATTTAAAATATTGTCTAAAAATTTAGAGCTATGAAAATTAAATGATGTTTCAAACCCACAACATGAATATATTATCTAAAACCTATTTTTAATCTTCACTATTATCTAAAAGAATTTAAAAATATTTCATTTTCAACAATCGGAATGAGCCCACCATTCCATGACTAATAATGGTCCACATTTGAGTTTGGATGACGAATACATCATTTTAAGTCTATATTATCATCAATAATAATAATAATAATAATAATATTATTATTATTATTATTATTATTATTTTATTTTTTTTTAAATTGTATTACCAATGTCCAACAAGCAAAATCATAACCAGAAACTATGTCTAGGTTTATGGCTCTGTCCATTACAAATTGATGTTTTTTCCATGAAGATATAGGGAACTATCTCTAAATAATTTCCACCACAATCCTTATTGAAAAAAAAGTTGTATCAATTTCAGCAATAAATCTAAAGATAAAAAATATATTCTCAACACATTCAAATAGTTTTTAGTTGTATCCCTAATGGTGGAGATGTGTTACCTTGATCACAACTAGGTGGAAGATATGGAATGGTGAGTGATAAATAAGTTGAAGGAATGGCATGAGTCATGTTGAGAAGTGTGTTATATAGATCTTTATTTATTGTGTTCTATATAATTAGTATTTTTTAAGTTGGATTTTAATGTGTATGTAAGGATGCAAAGATTATTTTATGTGTTATTAATCCAAATTAGAATGTTTATGTTAAACTCGTCTTGAAAAAAAATTAATTTTTATATGAGATTGAAGTCTATGAGATCATTTAGATTCGGGGTGTGTAGTCGGTTGGATGGGTACTTCCATTGTGGCTCTGCCCACCAGTGTTCGAGTCCCTCCCTGGCCCCGTGGTACCGGTATTAGTCGTGTCTAGCCAACGGCGCCGGTCACGTTAAAAAGTTTACCAGGGTTTGAAAAAAAAAAAGTCTATGAGATCATTTTTGAAAATTTAGTTTGGGAACTCAATGGGATGCTGAAGCCTATCCTTTTGATAGATTGATGTGCATAGGCTAGAGATTCAACATGAAGTCATTTTCACGTGAGTTATGTTCAAATCATTGCCTCTGCACGAATGTGGTGAGAATATTTTCCATTTCAAATTTGTTGATGATGTTGATCTATTAACCTTTCTCTGTGTCATAAAATTTTGTACAGATCTATAAGGTCATGATTTTTTTCTTATGAAATTCATGTCGACAATCCATAGTAAAAATTGGAGGATGAATATCATCACATTTTCTTGCTCCTAATGTGTGATAAATCAACTCTATGAGAATGTTTTTCTCTCTAAGTTTTGTTGTTGACATGGATATTAGATTATTTTCAAATCATTACATTTCTTGCTCTCATAAACTTTTGTGCAGGGATGAAGGGTCATGATTTCATTCTTGCCAAAGCCTTTTGTTTTAATAATAAGGTAGTCATAGTTAGGATCATATTAGGGTAGCATTTTCCCTTGGAATCACATAAATAATTAGTTGTCTTCAGTTTTATATAGTGCTATATTTTTTGATGACATAATATAATTGGCTACTTGTAGACCATGCTTTGTGAAGGTTTTATAGTTTTAATGTGGTTTTATGTAACAATATGTTATGGATTTAAAATGTTGTGTTTTGATATCTTGTCATGCATAACCAAGAGATTATGCATGAAGACATTGTGATGTGAATACAACTCAAATCACTACCTCTACATTAAGAATATTTTATTTGTCTCAATTTTTTGTTAACACTAATACCAATTTTTTTAAATCAATATACTTATTTTAATCATAAATTTTATATACAACTTTTTTGGGTTGTCATTAGTTTAAAACAACCACCCATAAAATAGATCTAAAAATAATCTCCATTTGAAATCTTTAATCAATCTTGCTCATAATGCAATGTTAAACTTGATATCATAAATGATGATCTCACACATTTTTTTTAGATATGATATTAATGATATTCAATTTTTTAAAAATATATATATTTATTACACTGATATGCATGCACCTACCTAAATTATACTTTCCTTCCATACCCAATTGATAGTTCACATTCAATGTTTGAGGATCAATGATTTAGAATTGTGTTTGTATAACATTTATTTTTTTATTTTTGTTTTTGTTATTTGGAAAAAAAAATTTTCAAAAGAAGTCAAATTTTAATTTTGTGGTCTATATATGTTAAATTAACATTAGCTTAAATAATTTTTTTAGACTTTGATAAAATATTTGGATCAAAGTAAAATATTGTGTCCCACTTTTCAACATAAAGATTTAGATACACTTCTAATTTATCTTCAAAATATATTGAGTTTAGTCATTGATATTAATCAAATAAATTTTTGCTAGATCATATATACAAAAATGTAGTGTATATACGATTTTCTATTTTTTTAAAAAAAATATTAAATATTTTTTATGATTTTTTTTTAATTATTTATCAGCCATCTAGTGGGACATAATATTATACTTGACTCATTTTGTAGTTTTTAAAAAAATTGGCCAACATAAATTAGTTGTTCAATCAAATTAAATTTTAAATGTTTATTAAAGACATGTTTGGTAATCATTGAATTGTATAAAATCAGAATTTTCTCCAACCATATTACATTGTGTTATTAACCTGATTCAATAGTGGCATTAATAACATATCAATCTCGTATTTTTTTTAAAGTTCATATAAAAAAGCATAATTTATGAGAGCAAGTTTCTTATTTGTATTGAACATATGAATATATGACAATTCTTTCTTGATGACGAATCGGGGATAGTGATTTGAAAAGCATCGATTAAATGAGCTATATATAATTGTCGCCCATAAATCATCTTATTATTTTCATGGGCTATGAAAATATTAAATTTATTATATAAATATATTTTTGTAACTGCTTTGCACTTTGTAGACCTTAAGGGTGGTCACTAGGATGTGTTGGCTACCTAGCCCTCTGGTGCTAGATATGAAAAGTGAGCTATCAATAAAATGAAAAAATAATGTGGATATCTTTTGCCATGGGTAATTGTATTCAATGGATTTTTATTTTTCTTGATTAGATGCCATTACCCTTGATTAGAGATTCCATTCATATAACATTAATCAAAATAAAAGTTTTGTAGTTTTAATAAAATTATAATCAAGCAACAAAATAAATATCGGATAAAAAAGTTAAATAACATACTTCAAAAAGAATTAATCCTTGTTACTTGTTGTAGGTTATCTTAATGAATGTTGTATTATTTTTTTAGGTTAGACAAGAAGTTTTTTTTATTTTAAGATGTATACAATAATATAATTATGAAAAATATAATATAAATGAACACAATACGATTAATATTAGTAGGAGAAATTGACTAAATATACAATATATTTAAAAGAGAATAATACCCTAAAATAAGATAACATCGTATAATTTTTATTAAAAATAAACTCTACAATTCCGCTTCAAAAAAAGACCCTCCAATATCCTTTTAACAAATAGAAAACTCCACACATACTTGATATTTTTTACAATGATATTTTTCTCCTTTATATAAACCTCTATTATTAATAATGAATAAATAAACATCTAATTTCAATATATACTAACTACCTCAATATAATTAATAGCTTACTCACTACCTAAAATAATTAATTCTACAAATTATATGAACTAAATTAAAAAGATTTGTAGCCCTATCAATATCTCCATAAACCCATATATTATCGCTTCAGATCCCTAACTACATAACATATCAATTCATACCTCTTAACATTTGTGGCGAAAAATTATTCCTAATAAGTTCTCTGTGTACCCAGCTACTCAATAATAAAAACACATTTTAATATAACCCCTAAACCATAGGTGACTGAACATTAGAATTTTCCGAATATGAAGACCCTGATGTAGGGGGCACTACGATCTCAATCGTCCCTTCCAGCATCTGAACAACGTTTTTAATTGATGGCCTTATGGAGGGATCTTCTTGGATGCACCAAAGCCCCACCATCACCATTCTTTCCAACTGCTTTGACTCCACACCTTGCTGTTGCTCCACTAAGTCTGCAAGCGTCCCATCCTTAAAACAATTGTACACCCAGTCAGACAAAATCATTTCATTTTCTGGAACATCTAACTTCCACATTTTCCTGCAACAAATTATTTCCAATAACACCATTCCAAAGCTATACACATCTACCTTCACTGTGATTGCCATACTCCTCTGCCACTCAGGTGCAATATAACCTACGGTGCCACGGGCTGCGGTAAATGTATGCGTTTGATCTGGCCCAATCAATTTAGCTATTCCAAAATCGCATAGCTTAGCATTGTAATTTTCATCCAACAGGATGTTTTGAGGCTTTATATCACAATGAAGTATATGGGTTTTACACTCTTCATGTAAGTAGAGGATTCCTTTTGCAATACCCAAAACGATTCGAACACGTAGATCCCAACTAAGATAGCTTTTATCATCAAACAATACGCTATCTAAGGACCCGTTGGGCATGTACTCGTACACCAGAAGCCTGTGGGAGTCCTCATCACAGAAACCATAGAGTTGAACAAGATTTTTATGATGGCTTGCCCCGATGATATTCATCTCTGTTCTGAACTCCTTTTCGCCATCTTGTTTGTCTTTCTTGAGCACTTTATCAAGCTCCTTTACAGCAATTTCCCTTTTATCAGATAACAAGCCTTTGTAGACTTTTCCAAAGGCACCCCTTCCTATTTCTTGCCTGAAACCTCCCGTTGCAGCGTTGAGTTCTTGATAACTAAATACCTTCAACCCCTCCGAATTAAACTTATGCTGCGTTTGCAAGGCTCTGAGATTGGTACGACACATATACAACCAGATCATTAATAAAAATGCTGCAAGGAGTGCGGAGAAACTCACCAGGCTTCTTCCAATAATTATAAGAATCTTTCCCCCCTCTTTTCTTTGCTTTGATGGCGTGGGAGGAAACGCGGACGGCGCTGGAGGAAGGGCTTTGTCTACTTTGACAAAAGCTGTCCTAGTAGTGCTAAAACCGCCATGCATGAGAGGCATTGCCTTCTTCCAACAATTTTCTATGCCGTCAAGATCGGCGTGGATAACTACTGTGCAAAAGCAGTCTTCTATGCATGCCTGTTTGCATGCTGTTTGATTCATGCCTGTGAAGTGTGCATAGTCATTTCCCGGCCAATCTATTTTGTCAAGATCCTGCATTTCTGCGCTAGTACTTGCATTGCAGCTGAGTTGCTGGAATGGATTCGGAAGGCATCCCTTTGAATGGTCGCTGTTGTCAGAAAAGTGGAATCCTGGTGGACAACTGCAATTCAATGAATTGCCCGTGCTAGCTTGACAGATTCCATTGAAACCACAGCTACTAATGCCATCGGCTGTACAATAATTATCCTGAGCCAACACGCTGCTGACCAGCAGATAACTAGCACATATCAGATATAGGAATGCAATTCTAAATTCTATAGACATGGCCATAGCCGTAGCTATACAATGCAAAGGCAAGTTAACACAAATGAAGCTATTTTTTTCTGTGATGGACGCTTTTTTTATAGGCAGAGCTGTTTTCCGAGACTTGGAGCAGGGTGGAAGTTGTAATTTGTGGTGAATAAAGGAGACCTGTGTTAATTTTATCCTGATTAGTCGCCGCCCGTGAAGTTGCAATTTGTGGTGAAAAGTAAGCAGCCCGTGTGTTAATTTTATCATGATCAGTCCCTGTGATTAGTCGCCGAAAGGGAGGAGGGAAGAAATGTCTACAAAGTAGACTTAAGTTGCAATTTGTGGCGAAAAAAAGAGACATACATTAATTTAAAGTAGATTTAAGTTGCAATTTGTGGCGAAGAAAGGATACTTACATTAATTTAAAGTAGACTTAAGTTGCAATTTGTGGCGAAGAAAGGAGACGTACATTAATTTAAAGTAGACTTAAGTTGCAATTTTTGATGAAGAAAAGAAACGTACATTAATTTAAAATAGACTTAAGTTGCAATTTGTGGCGAAGAAAAGAGACGTACATTAATTTAAAGTAGACTTAAGTTACAATTTTTGGCGAAGAAAAGAGACGTACATTAATTTAAAATAGACTTAAGTTACAATTTGTGACTAAAAAAGGAGACGTACATTAATTTAGTCCTGATCAGTCATCATTGTTTGTCTGATCAATCGTTAATGTTTGTGTGATCAATCGTTAAGAGAGAGGAGGGAAGAAATGTTCACATTAAAGAGATTTGGGATAGATTTGAAATTACAGTTTGTGGTGAAAGAAAGGAGACGTGTGTTAATTTAATCCAGTGTTTGTCCATCTCCGGAAAATGGGTTCTAATGTCATCAGAAATGTCGACATTGACGATCACAGGTTGGTCACTTAGTTTTCTTTGTACAATGGAGTCGGTATACCTCCGCCGTTCTCTTCGAAAAGGTCGTATAGGTATACCTCCATCAACTTTACAGCTATCTTTTATGACATCCGGACATTATAATATGGTTAAAGTATAAAGCAATTTCTCTATTTTAGAATATTATTTAAATGAAAACGATAATCATCATCTTCTCTTTTTTTTTTTTTAAATTAAGGTTTTAATTATTTTTAAGATTTGGAAAAGAAATAAGTGATTTTTTTGGGTTGCACTGAAATAATATCTAACAAGTTGAATGGTTTCGTTGTAGTTTGGAGGAATTTTGGTGGGGATTTTTGTGCTTTTGGGAGGTCTTATGGGGTGATTTATGTTGTTTTAAGGATTAAAAAAGGTAAGTTAGTGGGATGTGGAGATGTTTTATGGATTTAAGATGTTTTTTCGTGAGGTTTTTAATAGGGAGGATTCTTGTTTTTTCAAAATTATTTCAGGTTGTGAATGGAGAGTGTGTGGATCGGTTTAGAGGCTCTCGTGTCTTTAAGGTGAATGGATGCTTCGAGAGGAGCTAGGGAAGGCTTATTTTGGTTATTTAGTCATAATTTACGAAAGAGGATGTGACTTATTTGGAAGATCGTGCCTTAATTTGCAAATTTATGAGGATTCGTGTCTCTCTGTGATTCATTGAATCTTGGACGAGAATTACTTGAAATCCTGAAGG
Organism: Torreya grandis; assembly: GCA_037957365.1. Taxonomy (NCBI): domain Eukaryota; kingdom Viridiplantae; phylum Streptophyta; class Pinopsida; order Cupressales; family Taxaceae; genus Torreya; species Torreya grandis. The sequence continues at coordinate 1,639,880 of JARHVA010001810.1, read as the reverse complement.
GGATATGGAGGTAATGTTGGCGGCAAATAATTACTTTTTGTTGGTGTTCTCAAATCTATCAGACTGTAATAAGGCCTTTGAGGGGGGCCCATACTTCCATTATCAGATTGGGCTTTTTGTTAAGCCGTGGCATGTATGATTTAATCTGATGGAGAAGCTCCCTTCCAGGATCTCGGTGTGGATTCGGCTTCCTTGGTTCCCACTGAAATTCTGGAGGAATGATATTCTACATATGGTTGCGATGTTGTTGGACAAATTGGTGGGCTCTTCACAATAGACACTAGATGAAAAGGTAATTTATTTTGCTCGTATTTGTGTGGAAATTGATTTAAACAATCCTTTGCCAGATTCTTTAGAAATTTGGTTAGGATCTTCCAACTAAACTCAACAATTGGATTATGAGACTCTACCTTTTCGATGCCATATATGCCATGAGTATGGGCATTTGTAAAAGAAGTGCCCCAGAATTAATCATGTAGTGATCCACCCTGATAATCCTTCTAGGCTTGCTCTTACGATGGATAAGGGGAAAGCCCTTGCTACAACAAGTGAGACAGATACGTAGGGGTTTATTTTTATAAAGCCCCATAATAAACCTAGAGGCCAGAAGAGGACTCTTAAAGATAGGCAGAATGATGGATTGTACAACCATTTTGATGCCTTAAGTGTGGAAGATTAGTAGGCGATGATCACAGAGGAGTTACAAGAAGGACTAGGTCTCATGGGAATCACTCAAGAAGGCTTAAAGGAGGTTGACTTTTGTGGTAAAATTTAGGAAGTGGTTGTTGATTCATAGATGGAAACAAATCAGGTTCTAGTGGTGCTAGCTAATATAGTTGTGTCAAAATGAGTCAGGAACCCTCAAGCATGCCTTTGGCAAAGCCAAATCAATCTCCTCAGGTTGATAGCAGTGCCCAACCCTCCCTTGGGATCCAACAAAAGAACCTCAAAAAGGTTGCTCGAGATATGCCCCTTAAGATGGGTCAGAAGAAATATTAGAAGAAAGTTAAGATGATAGGTGAGAATTCGGTGGAATAAGGGTCAGTTAAAACCATTGATGCCCACTTTCTTGCTTCTCACAGATGAGAGTGCTTTCATAGAATGTAAGGGGGTTGAACAACATCCCTAGATAAAAGGTTGTTTGTGAGTTGATTCGCGTTCATTCCTCTGATGTGGTCTTCATTCAGGAATCAAAGTTATCAATGGAAGGTAGGTCCAACATAGCTTCTAGATTATGGGTTAGAGGTCAATAGTAGTGTAATTGGCCCTAGCGCTCTTCTGGTGGAGTTGCATGCTTAAGGGACCCATGCAAGGTTTCTACTCTTTGGTGGATCTTTAATAGATTCTCTTGATCGATGGTTGCGACTAGTTATGAATTGGTAGAGTATATTCTTTTCACCAATGTGTATGCTCTGATTGATACTCAGAGAAATCTTGCTCTCTAGTCTCACATTAGGTATGTTAGGTCCTTAGCCCCTTTGTTTCCATGGATTATGGCTAGGGATTTTAATGTGATTATTAGTTTGGATGAGAAGAAGGGGGATTGGATAGATCATATATTTCTTCTATGTTGTTTAGAGATAATATTTTTGGCCTAAACCTTGTGGGTGTTAAGACTTCCAATGGTTTGTTTACTTGGAGCCATAGAAGATGTGGGTTACATTGTATCTCAGAAAGGCATGAAAGGTTTTTAGTTTCTAGCTTTTGGATTACTGGTAATTGGGTTACAAGTTCTGAGATTTTGGATTGGCGAGGATCAGATCATTGGCCTATTAAACTTCAATCTCCCTATTTGGATCAGCTAAGAATCCTTCCTTTAAGTTTCAGTTGATGTGGCTCCAAGAATATTCACTTCAAGATTTTATGGTTAGTTGGTGGAGTGCAGGAAAGCTGGCTTTTGGTACTACTATGTACTCTTTTGTTAAGAGGTTGAAGTATGTAAATTTTCAGCTTAAAAAGTGGAACACACACTATTTTGGTAGTATCTTTTAGGCTAAGGCAGCTGCTCAATCCCAATTGGATCTTATTACTCGCCATATTAGTGATTTTGGTCTCACTAGGTAGAATCTCAGGGATAAAACAGAAGCTTTAAATGCGTTAGCTGAATGGGAATTGCATGAGGAAATTTTTTTGGAAGCAAAAGTCAAGGATTGACTGGCTCTAGGAAGGCAATATAAATACCTCTTTCTTTCATAATGTCATCAAAGACAAAAGACATGGGAGTGATATTTCTTCCTTGGTATCCTCCTAAGGAGGTCTGCTTTCTTCTAGGTGTGACATTGTAGCAGAGGCTTCTTAATATTTCTCTTCTTTGTTTACGGAGGACTCCCTCTTATCTGTTGAGGAAGAAAATTGGATTCTGGAGTGTATTCCTCCTTTGGTGTCTAATGAGATGAATGAGACCATTTGTAGAGCCATCTCTATGGATGAATTGCAGAAGATTATTTTTCAATTAAAAATAGGGAAGGCCCCTCGATCGGAGGGTTTCCCAGTTGAATTCTTTCATGAATTTGGGAGATTATTAAATTTGATCTTTTGGAGGTGGTTAGGGAGTCACACAAAACAAGCAAATGTTGAAATCTTTGAATGTTACTTTCCTAGTTCTTATCCCTAAGAGGGAAGGAGCTAATTCCCTAAATATTTTTAGGCCAATAGCTCTGTGTAATGTTGTTTATAAGATCATCATGAAGTTGATTGTTGAAAGACTTAAACCTTAGCTCAATAGGCTGATTTTGGTAGGAACAGAAGGGGTTTGTTGTTGGGAGGAAAATTTTGGATGGTGTGATTGTGGCAAAAAAGGCTATTCATTTAATGGCAATGTCCAAGGAGAAAGCAATGTTCACTAAGCTGTATATGGCCAAAGCTTATGATTGAGTTCAATGGACATTTCTCTGAAAGGTCTTGTTGGATTTTAGATTTATCATTGATTGGGTGGATTGGGTCATGAGTTATGTTATGTTGACCTCATTTTATGTTCTTATTAATAGTGAGCCTACTGAGCTATTCGGTACTTCAAGGGGCCTTCGATATGGGGATCCTATGTCTTCGTACTTGTTTATCATCTTGGCTAAGGGATTGGAGAGACTTATAAAATCTCATGTGGCTCAGGGATTGATCAAAGATTGGAGTTGGGGAAACAAATTGCCTCCTCACTCTCATTTACAATTTATTGATGACACTACTTTGATGGGTTTAGCCAAAGTTAATGAAGCAATTAACTTAAGGAAGTTTTTGGATATTTATCTAGCTGCTTCAGGGAAGAGGATTAATGAAGATAAGTCTTTCATATTTTTCTTTATACTCCTTGTCTTATTTAGAATAGGATTGTTGGGATTCTTAGATTCCAAATTGGAAATCTTCCTCTTGTCTGTCTTGGTATTCCCATTAATGTTGGCACTATGTCTAGGGGTTTTTGGTGGGAAATCTTAGACAAGTTTTGTAAGTGGGTTAGTCACTGGACTTGCAAATGGTTATCATCAACTAGGAGAGTTTATTAAAATTAGTGATTGAAGCTCTTCCCATCTATAGGTGTTTTGTTCAAGTGGCTCCCTCAAACTTTATTGAGGAATTTAATGCTATGTCTAGACAATTCTTATGGGCTAGAAATTTGGAATCTTTGAAGTGGAGTTTGGTTAAGTGGTATTCTATTTGTAGGCCAAAACAAGATGAGGGTCTTGGTCTTCTGCATGCTATTCTTAATGGACAGGCCTTGGCTGCCAATTTGTAGTGGAGGTGATGTACTAGCCAGGATCAAGATTGGGCTAAGATCCTTAACTATAAGTACTTGGGGGAGTTGAAAGTGGTGACATCCCTAGGGTTACTCTATTAGGTAAAGGATCCATGGTTTGGAGTACTCTCAAAATGGGGGCCAACCTAATTAAGTAGGGTTATTTTGGATCTATAAAAGAGGTTTGGAGGCATTATTTTGGCATGACTCTTGGGATGGTCATCCGCCTATATTGGAAGAGTTTTCACACTTACAAATTTTATGCAATCTCTTTCTTGATGCAGGGTGGAATCATGTGATACACTTCAAATTGGTTTAGTCTTTGGGTCAGGTGGAGGTTTTTAGATGGAAAAAATCTGTTGAGTGGCCATCGAGGGGTTTACAGATAGATTGAGAGGAGTTGGCTCATATTCTTGTTGGTAGAGTTTGTAGTTCCTTGAGGGAATGTGATACTCTGGCCTAGGGTCTAAACCCAAAAGGTGTGTATTCTATTGCTTATGGATATCATGTGTTAGATAGGTAAAAGTTTGGGGAGATCATTTCCCCTTGGTGGAAGTTTGTTTGGAATAAGTTTGGGTGGCCCAAATGTAACTTTTTCCTTGGGTTGGTTGCTTGTGATTGATGCCTCACTTGGGATAACCTGCAAAAGAGGGGATTTATAGGTCCTTTTATTTGCTTCTGTCAGGGTGCACAAAACACCGAAAGCACACAGTTGATTACCAAACCAAGCAACTTAATATGCGGAAATTAACCAGATTCAACAAGTAACTAGAATTTAGAATAACACAGAATATGAGAGACAATACACAACTTGTATTAATAACTCTTACAAAAAAGAATACAATAAAAAAGATGCCACTTCTTCTCCACCACCTCTTCAGAGTTTTCCCACACCTCAAGTGAATAGTAATTTTCTCCTCAAAGCTCTCTCTACTAGGTCCCAACACCCAACTCAAACACAGAGTTGGTGTTCACCTTACACCTGTGCTCCATGCACTCCACAAGTGCTCCACGCACTCCACAAGTACTCAAAGTACTTCGAGTAGATCTCCCATGAACCTGCAACAACTTGCAATTCAATAGACCATACTTATGGAAGGAACTGCCTTGCCTTCCTCTTAGCTCTCCATGTACTCCACGTACATACCAATGATTACACACCGTACTCCAAGTAGATCCTACCTGATTCTGCTCCCTATTGTGTTGCTGTCCTATCTGATCTCCAACCTACAGATCAATACTGGTTCTGCACACCTATGAACCTTGACCTTGCACACACACACACACCTGCAGATCAATGATCTTACTTACCATGTAGATCTCCTATAAGGGCCATGCTCACCTGATGACCAAGATCATACATACCTGAAGAATCTAGCTGACTCTCCAATCCAGCACCAACACAACTGGTACTGTGGCACTAGGAGGAATGCACCATTGCTCTACCTCACACACCGAAGGAGCTTATAATTATGCTCTCTTACTCCCTAGCACTCATTTACAATACAACCATGAGTCTATTATATAGAGCTCATCCAAACAATAATTAGACATCTAATTACAATAATTAGATCCGTAGCTATGAGTTTAAAATTAGCACTCATCATGCAAACACTTGGTTTGTTAGCTAACTGCCCGTAATAAACTCGCAGTCAAACTACACAGGTGACCGACGTCGGTCCCTGTCCGCCTGGAGGTGACCGACGCCAGTCGATACCTGACCGACGTCGGTTGCTTCTCTTCACTATCCTGTCGACGTCGACTGATCAGACCGACGTCGATTGCTCTGCAACTCAGCAACCCTCAGCAACCTCCTCTCATGTTTGCATCAGTGAAGCTTTTAGCTCCATAACCTAACAATCTCCCACTTGGAGATAAATAGCTGCATTGTACCTATACCTATACTCTGTCTAATCTATTTCCTGGTTTATATCCCTCTTCAAGCTCCCACTTGAAGACTAACCACCACACATCTCGTGGTGCACCTCCTGTCATCCGAGTACCCTGCCACATCCGAACCTACAAACACATGTAGTGAAGTCCTGACCCTGCATGTATACCTGCTGCTGGTCCCTCTCAAAATCCCTGAGAACCCACTTCCCCGAATTGGCTCCTAACTCTCTGATAGCTCCCACTGCATGGGAGTACTCAGGTCTATACCAGACCTCATGTGATTTCAGACACTGTACCTGTCCAACCCTTAGTGTGCTGCGGCTTTGCATCTTGCATAATGAACCTTGCCAACACCTGATTCACATCAGCTCCCACTGGAGACAAAATCTACCTGTGATCTCCATGTCTCCCATGTCAAAGAATTTTGCTGCTCTAAACTCCTCCTGACATGCCACTGAAACTAATCTTACCCTTAGCTCAACAAAACCCTGTATGTACAAACCTGCTAGCTAGCATACTATCCACATACAGCAACAGAATGATGTTGCAATCATCATCCCCCTAGTAAGTCAAACTATAGTAGTTACCCTGACATTGACTAAAGCCATGCTTCATCCTCCACCTGTCAAAACCTGTACCACTGTCTTGCAGCTTCCTCAAGACCATATGCCTGGTCTTCCATCTCACGTGTCTGTTCACTCTATTCTTCAACTAAGGAATCCATTCGTCTCTGTGCTTTCGCACTGACTGGCAACCCTACCAAAACTCCCATTTGGTTCTGCATCATATCCCTGCCATGCTCCCACCTGTTTCCTGGATCCTTCCTGCTCTACAATCAGCAACAAGTATAAAGAAGAGGAACAATGAACTTGAGGGCCTACTTATGTCTTCAGTCCTCTGTATGGGTGTTTGAGACTCCTTGACAGCATGTTGTCCACCCAAAATCTGTTACAGTGACTGACCTCGGTCACTCCATAGTCTGCATCCAACCGACGTCGGTTCCCATGCGTCTGTCCCTGACTGCCAACCTGCCAACGTTGGTGTCTCTGTTGCCGACGTCGGTCCTCCTGACTGACATCGGTCTTACCTACTGCCAATGTCAGTCCTTCTGACCGACGTCGGTCTTACCCTGCCTGACATCACCGGCTTTGGTCTGCACATGATCGATATCGGCACCTGTCTGTTCGACGTCGGTTCTTCCTGACCAACGCCAGTATCCATGTTCGCCTGTGAGTGATGACTTTTTACTCGCGAGCTCCTTTGAATCAATATCCATGTCCAAACTGCCCTGCTCAGAAGTATCCAGCACCATCCACTAGTTTTTGTCCGCCATCTCCTCCAAGAACACCAAGGCTTTCCAGTTCTTAAGCCTGTCAAATATATCTGTCTTCCGCTTAAGAACATGCATCTCCTTCCTGCTCATGTGACCAAGCCTACGAAGCCACGTCTCTGCAATAGAAGAAGAATCAATAATATAAACAAGTAGATAAAGGGTACCTATTTTCTTACCACCAGCTAATACAAGTGCACCCGCTGTGAGAGTTCTTATGCATCTTTCATCACCCAATCTTTCTGAAGAAATTAGCCATATCTCCAAACCTGGGACCTGCATGACCTTCATCAACACCTGTGTGTTGGCTGCCTGCAATTTCAGCTTCACTTTCCCTTTGCCAATTCTTTGGCAAGGCTCACCAGCTCCTCTACCTAGGGCTGCATGGAAAGAGGCAGCCGAATCTTTTATCCAAGATTCAACTTTATCCAAGAAACCTCCCAGAGCATCCTGTGCAACATCACCTGCAACATCTGCTTCTTCATGTTGATCTTCCACCAACCAACAATATTCTTATACCTGCTCTTTCTTTCCATGGGACCTTAAGTGACCATCTGTGCTTTTCAACTCCTCCACTCTTAGCTTACTTTCATCTGACATTGCTCTACTCCCACTCAATCAGAAACCCCTGAGAGTGACCTGTAACCAAACAAAAAACCTGCTTCCTGCAACCTTAGCTCTGATACCACTTGTCAGGGTGCATGAAACACCGAAAGCACATAGTTGATTACCAAACCAAGCAACTTAATATGCGGAAATTAACCAGATTCAACAAGTAACTAGAATTCAGAATAACACAGAATATGAGAGACAATACACAACTTGTATTAATAACTCTTACAGAAAAGAATACAATAAAGAAGATGCCACATCTTCTCCACCACCTCTTCAGAGGTTTCCCACACCTCAAGTGAACAGTAATTCTCTCCTCAAAGCTCTCTCTACTAGGTCCCAACACCCAACTCAAACACAGAGTTGGTGTTCACCTTACACCTGTGCTCCACGCACTCCACAAGTGCTCCACACACTCCACAAGTACTCAAAGTACTTCAAGTAGATCTCCCATGAACCTGCAACAACCTGCAATTCAATAGACCATACTTATGGAAGGAACTGCCTTGCTTTCCTCTTAGCTCTCCATGTACTCCACGTACATACCAATGAGTACACACCGTACTCCAAGTAGATCCTACTTGATTCTACTCCCTGTTGTGTTGCTGTCTTATCTGATCTCTAACCTACAGATCAATACTGGTTCTGCACACCTGTGAACCTTGACCTTGCACACACACACACACCTGCAGATCAATGATCTTACTTACCATGTAGATCTCCTATAAGGGCCATGCTCACCTGATGATCAAGATCATACATACCTGAAGAATCTAGCTGACTCTCCAATCTAGCACTAACACAACTGGTACTGTGGCACTAAGAGGAACGCACCATTGCTCTACCTCACACATCGAAGGAGATTATAATTATGCTCTCTTACTCCCTAGCACTCATTTACAATACAACCATGATTCTATTATATAGAGCTCATCCAAACAATAATTAGACATCTAATTACAATAATTAGATCCGCAGCTATGAGTCTAAAATTAGCACTCATCATGCAAACACTTGGTTTGTTAGCTAACTGCCCGTAATAAACTCGCAGTCGAACCACACAAGCGACCGACGTCGGTCCCTGTCCGCCTGGAGGTGACCGACGCCGGCTGATACCTGACCAACGTCAGTTGCTTATCTTCACTATCCTGCCGACGTTGGTTGATTAGACTGACGCCAGTTGCTCTGCAACTCAGCAACCCTCAACAACCTCCTCTCCTGTTTGCATTAGTGAAGCTTTTAGCTCCACAACCTAACAGCTTCCTAGGTCATAGTAGTTATGAGAGTATTTCTCATTTGTTTTTTCAATGTCCCATGGCTAGGGAGATTTGGCACCTTTGGTGGGGTGCTTGGAAGCAGGGTCATGTTCATGCCTTTTCTCTAGTGTATTTTTGGAGAATATTGGGAAGACCCCCGACTAAGGCCTCTTATCTTCAAGTTGCTTAGCATATTGGTCCTTTTATTGTGCGAAAACTTTGGCTAGAAAGAAATCAAAGAATTTTTCAAGGAAGGTAGTTCGCGGTTCAACAGTTATGACAGAGGATTCTTAGTATGCTCTAAGAAACCTTTGTAGTGAAGTGTGATTTTTGTACTAGGTTGGATGGTGGGGACTTGTAGGTGGCCCAAAACTTGAAGTTAATGGAAGGAGACCTATGGCCTCCTTGTTCTAGGAAAAAGGGCCACTCCAAGGGTAAGATTTAGAGAGAAGGAAGGTGGAGTCTTCCACCTCGAGGTGTTTTCAAGATTAACACGGATGGCTCCTCTAGAGGGAACCCTAGAGGCATGTTGGGATTGGGGGATTAGGGAGGGATAGTTTGGGAATTATCATATTTTTATTTTCTATTTATAAGGGGCATCATTCAAACAATTTGACAGAGGCCCTAGCTATTCTTTGTGCTATGGAAAAAGGGTGTAATTTAGGTTGGAGAAGTGTTATTTGTGAATTTGACTCCCATATTGTTATTAATATGATGAATGAGCAGGTTGTGGAAGGCATGCAGTGGCAACTTATGTCAGTCTTTAGACAAATTCTCAATTTGAGTCACTCAATGGATTTTATCTCCTTTTATCCATGTCCTTAGGGAGTGGAACAAAGTCACTAATTGTTTGGCTAAGTTGGCCTCTGATCAAGTGGGGGATTGAAATGTTAGGGAATGAGATCTTTTGTCCAAATAATGTGTTCAAACTTTGCAAAGGATGATCTCTGAAAGACATGGATGGTCATTTGTAGTCTTTCTTTGGGGCCTTGGGGTGGTGGAATGTTCAAGGTATGGTTTAGTTGGGTTGTGATTTAGTGGTTCAGTTTTTGCTTTCTGTTGTTTCTGTGGTCTACTGCTTTCTTTATGTTGCACTGGTGTTTTCTTTTATAATAAATTTTTACCCCTCTTTTTAAAAAAAATATCTAACAATGATCTATATTTTGATTTTTCAGTTGAATAATCATTTATTGAAGGAAAAATACATATAAAAACTGAGATAAAATAAGTGTTTTTTGGTTAGATTCTAAAAATAATTTATATTTTAATTATTTAGTTGAATAATTAATTTGATTAAACTAATATATATATATATATATATATATATATATATATATATATATATATATATATATATAAATATAATGAAAAAAAGCCAAGATTTTTGTTACATTCTCCTAATATTTAAGAGTAATTTATATTGCAATTCTTTAGATTAATAATTAATCTGGCTAAACCTAAAAAATTTAATAAAATAAATGAGAAAAAAAAGGCCAAATATTTTTATTACATTCTAACAATATCTAAGCTGCTGTAGAACAAATGGTATGACCTCTTGTTAGATTGTAGTGTGTCAATCTAGAAAACAAAATGGGTGATTGAAAAATTACCCATACAATGATGAGTTGTATCTGTAATGTGCTATTCTTTACCCATGATTTATCTAATAACTTAGTCATTTGAATTGTCAAAGCTTGCAAAGCACCAAAATACGAGGAAACCTATAGTTTTAAACAAAAGAAAATAATATTTAGATTTTTAAAACATAATATGTGGCATTCAATTTTTGAATTAATAAAAATGATAATTTATACAAAGATGTTTTCTATAAACCAATCAAATATTATTTTCAAACATTTTTTAATTAAAGTTTCGAAGTAACATTTATGATATGAAACATTGAACTAAAACTTATGATCTAAAATGTTGAACTAAAAAAGATGAACAAAATATTTCTAAAAACTTTAAATATATTTATATGAATTGTTAAAGCATAAAATATTTAAAATAATTTAATATTAATTATATGATAATTATTAATTTAAAAAATTAATATTAAATATATAATTATATTTATATAATTATTATTAAAAATAATTATTATGACTTCATTTATTTATTTTTAAAAAAATTTAATATATTATATTTGTAATCAAAATATTAATTTTATATATATACACCCCTTGATTTTAGATTTTTGATGACAACTTTTATGTGTTTCATAGTACACTTTCCTATTTCCCTAAATAAGCAAATGATTAGTTTGTATAATCAGAACTTATTAGTTCAAGATAACAAATCTAACTAATACTTTTTTTAGCATACACAAATTTCCATCTTCATCTAAAAAACCATAGTTATTTGAAAAAGGGACAAGGGATACAACATCAGAATATTTATTTTGAGGAACAAACAACCACATGGCTTTAGGTACAACATTTTGTCAATTTCTTTAGTTCCACACCTAATCATTTTAGAGTGCATCTTGCTTTCTTTATCAATTATAAGGTCTTGCCACTCCATATCACACATAGGCTGATCACTTTATTTCTTGTCTTCTATCAATGCAATTCCAACGCTCCAATTTAAGGTCTTTCTTCTACATACAAGTTTGCTTCATTAGGATTTGTAAATAGATAAAAGGTCACTTTGTCCTCTAATATTTATCCCAAATCTTATGACACATTCATGAATGTTTTTTTTTATAATTTAATTTTATTAAAAAAAAATAACAACAAGAATATTTGAACCATGGAAGGATTTGAACTTAGAATTTCAAGATGCAATATCAATGTTTGAAATGTGTGTGAGAAAATTAAAGAAAAAATATTAAAACAAATCACTAAAATCTCTTTCTTTCTATATTAAAATTTTAACTTATTAATCAGGGAATATAAAAGTTGGTGTTGTACATTCCTACTATCCACTTTACTGTACAACCTTTTATTTATTATTTTTTGAATAATAAATACATCTTGAAATATTCCAATAGTTAAATTTCAACTTACTAAAATGAATTACAACCATTTCATTCACTACATCAATTATCTTTCTTCTCAAAATTTTAAAAAAATTAACTACTAAAATTAATTACAACCATTTTATTCACCTTAATAGTTATCTTTACACGTACTAAGCTTATAAATTCCAAGGCACCAGATGCAATAAATTCTACATTTTCTCATCGTTATGTGAGCTTTTGAGATTGATTTTTCTTCACACTACATCCCTCCATGGGAGAGAGCAGGTAGAGGAACATGCAATCTCGGTTTGAAATCTCTTGCCTACTCTTGGTGCAACGATCATTCGAAAGCCTCAGAGTTTATTTTAGACACTGGAGCTTGGTCTCAACATTCTGAGCAAGAAGACACTCAAGTGTCTGAGTTAGAAGGTGAGCCAGAAGGAGTCTTTCACAACCTATAATTGGGCTTCCTATGCACAACCGATGCTACAAAGATTATCATAAATCAGGAAGCACCATTTAACTCTCAGCAGGCTATGTTCAACATCTCTCCACATAGGTGTGTCCATTCGGTCAACAGGGTTGTTGTTTCTTATGTGGTAGTGGTTGTTGCCCCCCTCCCACATCTTCCACTGCTCAGGAGCATTCAACCCGTGTTGTCATTCTGCCTAATGCGATCCTTGTTGATGTTGATGTCACTACGGGTGTCTATGCTCAGCCAACAGAGGATGACACCTCATTGGCTAATAAAAATATTCTACTTGCCCCTCCTCTTCCTATCGTTGTAGTTGACACATTGGCTCTTCAATCTGAGCCCTGTCTACTTACTAGAGCTACTTCTTTGTTGGCTAATCAACTGACTATTGGTTCTAATACTCGGTGGGTTTATGCTAATTGTATATATGTCTCTAATCTATTTCACAAGTGCAACGGCTACTGAAAGTCCTAGATCCCCTCTCCCTCCTCCCTAGGAGCCCCTTCTTTGGCTTATGCTTTTGTTTGTTTGAGTTCCTTCATGCTATTTTCCTGGGTGATGTGTTGGTTCAGTTTTCCATTGTCTCCCCCAACTTGTCTCTCCCTGACACCTCTCTCCAAGAGATGCAAGCCAAGCTTGGCTGCAAATCTCTTTTTGGCAAGTGTGTGGGCAAGTTTCTCTCTACCTCTACTCTTCTCTGTTGTGCTTATGAGGTCTCAAAATTTGTTGTCGAACCATTCTTCACCCTGCTTAGTTCTAGATTTTTCTTTATCAAATTCCACTACTCCACTGGCGGAGACTTTGTTCTTAATTCTGGGCCTTTAGTTTTTTAAAAGATTCAGTTTTTTCTAGTGCCCTTGATCCCCGTTCTTCGATCTGAACAAGACCCATGTCTCATCTACTCCATTGTGGATTCGACTATATAACCTTTGCCAATCTTAAAGAACAAGAAGTTTATTAATCTTTTGGTGGCCCAGGGTAGCACATTTGTGAGAGTTGACATTTCCTCTTGGAACCTCAGATTTGTTACAATTTGTGTTATTTTTGATCTTTTTGAACCAGTTTTCCATTCCATTAGCCTTCTCTCTTCCAATAGCTTGTGGACCCAGTGCCTTAAATACGAAGGACTTCCCTTCCACTTTTTTCATTGTAACCTCCCTGGACATTGAATTATTGAGTGCCCTTCTAAGACAAGACATCACTCTACTCCCTGGGCCTCTCAAGCTTAGATGAGAAAAATTGGTACTTCTAATCAAGACTTCATGAGACATAATCATGACAAGTTCTTTCATCCTTTTTTTTTAGGGATGTTCCTTTGAAGATTTGCTCGAAAGAGGTACCCTCAACCAATCCTCAGCGGTCTTTTTTGGCAAGTGTCTTCGTCCTTCCTTCTTGGGGCTTTGCTTTCTCTCATTGCAAAATATTCTTCTACTAGGCTTGGCAGTGGTTTGGAAGCAGAGTAGTGAAGAGATGATGTATTCTTGTCCTCCCTCGTCCCGGCCCCCCGCTCCCCCTCCTTTTTGTGCTCCCCCCTCCCCTTTTTGTGCTCCCCCCTCTCCCGTATTCTTGTCCCCACCCCACCTTGATTGGTGTCGCTTCCCCCCCCTCCTTGTGTTGCTCCCTCCTCAATGCTCTCTCCCCACCTTGTGTCTTCCCCCTTCTCTCTTGCTCCTGACTCTCTGCACAAGCGCATTGAGAGATGTAAAGTTGACGTAGGCATCACTGCGAAGAAGAAATGTAGGTATTTTGAAGCATAAAGGTAAAGGTTAAAGACATAAGTTTTAGTGAGATAAGGATCCCAATGGACTATGAAGGACCTTCTTTCTAGGCGCAAAAGAAGACTAGCCCTGGCCTATGACACCTCTGTCTGAAATTCTTTCTGACTAGCTCCCATTTCTATCATGATTTTCTAGTCCTACGTATGTCGAATTGGTTAAAATCTCATTGAAAGGCATCAAACTCTCCTATGAGTTTGTCACTGCTTATTGACAGAGGTTTCGTGCCTTGTTTAAATGTTTTTACTTTATCTTCCCTTAATTGTGTCATTTTCCCATTACAAATTGAGTTTTAATCATCGTTTATTATTTATTTCTTTTAAGTCATTTTAACATCTTCAAATTATATATTATCTGGTACTGAACCCCTTTTTTATCCTAACATCGGTTAATAATATTTACCTCATCAAATTAAAAAAAAGGTACATCTTTTACAAATTTTATAAATACCAGGCTGTAACAATCCACTGCTGAGAATTAATTACAACCATTTCAATCACCACAACGATTGTCTTTTCACTTGCAAATGTTATAAATTCCAAGGCAAGAGTGCAGTACCAAGTGTCGGCAAATCTTATAAATGCCAAAGGCACCGGATGCAGTCGTTGTCTTTTCACCTTCCAATGAGTCGTTGTTTGAATCGTATTGCAGGTAGATCTTTTTGAAAAATCTGTCAAAACCTCATCTAACAATTAAGGTGAAAGTACGGTCTGTTTAATCTTTCCCGGAAAATGTTGTCAATGCAATAATACGTCTTAGCATGAGTCAAATGGTTGTACTAAAAGCACGTTTGAATACGAGGGTTTAAAAAATCTACGCGTTGGTGAAGTTAAACGCGTACATTCAACATTGGTTGTTTACTTTCAGACTTGAAATGAAATGAAATGAGTTTTAATGACGTCGACGAGACCAAATAGTCTATGGGATCAAGTGTCAAGGTCATTAGAGATTTTTTATATTCTTTTCGAAGTCATCTCGCTTTCTATGAATCTTTACCAACAGCGAGGCTGTGTTGTATAGCCTTTCCTCCTCAAATAATTCACTAAAACTGCCCACATTCACACTGTTATCCTGCTGCATACGAATATCTTTGTACGCATCACACTCCCTAATGAAGTGTCGTTCAGTTTCAACCACAATATCATTGCAAAAAATGCAAGTTCTATCTTCCCATCTTTCCTTGGGAACCGTCCATCTTCTCGTTTCACACCTAAGATGGTGTGAACCGGTCCTCAATTGTGCCATTAGGATCCTAGCATTACCTTTAAGTTCAGCACTTAGGTATGCTTTATCCCCGTGCTCCCAAGTGGGATTAAACTCTTTGATATAATGCATTTTTTTACGTCCAGTCTGATTTGTCCACATGGCAGTCCTAAATTTTTCTAATACAAACGTTTTTATTTCCTCTTTGGAGTTAGGGCACTCATGTAACTTAATGTTCTATTTACCCAGCCACTTGATGTTTTGCTTCATCCACGTCTTCTTCCTCCGATCTAGCACCTCGTTCACCACCATTTTGGGCCACCGGTGATTCCCCATGTTTTCAACCTTTTTTATGTAGCTTAGTACTCGTGAAATCGCCACAGCTTCCATTGGAAAAGTATTGGCTTCCGCCAGGAGGATCTCATATGGAATAGTTGCTTTAACTTTAAGACTACTTGTGATCAGATGTTTTTGAATTCTTTCTAACTGTCTCCATCTATGATTTGACATGCTGCTTCCCCAAACCTCACACCTGTAGAGGACAACCGGTGTGACCAGCAAACCAAAAAGGGTTTTCTTGGTTTTCCAGTCCCAAAGTTCTGCTTTTCTGCATCTATTCTGGAGAAGGTAAGAAGCTCTCCAACCTTCTTGAATCCTTTTTGCCCTGCAAGTTTTCCAACTGAGTCTGTTATGAAAAACAATACCAAGATACTTGTATTCTTCGACGATTTCCAACGGGCTACCCTTGAACATAAAATTAGTTTGTTGTTGTTTCCTTTTTAGAGAGAAGATCATGACTTTAGTCTTGCTAATGTTCACTTGCATCCCGACATCTTGGCAAAATAGCTCTAAAGCCTTCAAATGATCCCTCAAACCATGGGTAGTTTTTGCTATAAGAATAAGATCATCTGCATATAAAAGTAGCTTTACTACAACACTGGTCAATTGAATGCCACCTCCTTCAGTTTTATTTATCCATTCCTCAAGTTTGTCAATGTAAAGGCCAAACAAAGTGGGGGAGAGTGGGCACCCCCATTTGACCCCTATGTTGCTGCCGAAGCATTCAGACACGCCTTCTCTAGTTCTAATTTTTGCTCTAACACACTCATAGAGTTTGTGGACAGCTGCTCTATACTCATCAGGAACTCCTAGTTCTTCCATCCTTTTCTAGAGTTTGTCTCTGGGTACTGTGTCAAAAGCTTTTTTAAAATCCACAAAACAACAGTAAGCTTCCCCACCTTGGGTGTTCCAAGCTTTTTCAATCAAATGCCTAAGAGTAATACATTGATCAATGGTAGAGTGCTTTGGTCTAAAACCAGCCTGTCCCTCTGCTCTTTTCCCTTCTTTTTCTGCCCAACTGCTGATTCTACGTTCGATCAAGCTCCCAAATAATTTTCCAAGAAGAGGGTTGACCATGATAGTACGATAGTTAGAGAGATTATTGATATCCCCACTCTTGAAGAGAGGGATAACGACACTAGTCGTCCACTCCACTGGAAATCCCCATTGCGTGACTTCATTAAAAATTCTTTTGATGTGCGGAGCAAGGTGTTCAATGCACCACTTTAAGAATTCAGCTTGCAGAGCATCAATGTCTTGTGCTTTACCATTTGCTAATTTCTTTTGAAAAGCGTGTTTCAGTTTCGAAAATAAAGTATTGAGAACGAGAGGTAGCCTGGTGGTTCCCATACACCATAGGCGCGACCCGCTGTTAGATTGTAATACGACTTTCTGGAAAAGAATGAGTGGTTCTGCTAGCCTTTCTTATTTAATAATTCAATTGTTTGAATTGTATTACATGTAAATCTTTCAAAAAATTTATGGAAGTTTTATATAATAATTTAATTGTTTGAATTGTTAAAAGTTTGCAAATTCTTATAATAAGAAAGAAAATAGAATGAAATAAAGATTATGTAGCGATTAGTCTTTTCTTATAATACATTAATTATATTGAAAATTATAATGTAATTTATGTTGAGTTAATTTAAGTCATTTATGAAGTAAAGTTGTAAGTTAATGAGAAAAAGGTTGTTTATTAAAAAGGATAGTTGTTAATGGTGGATATGGAGAGGGAGTGTAATAGCTAAATATAACATAATAAATTTAAAAGAGAATGAGACTTAAATAAAATTCATATAGAAGTTAGAACATGAAAATGTTATTTTTGATATGGTATATAAAGAAATAAATAAAAGAAAAATATAGTACATTTAGAACATGAAGATGTTATTTTTGATATGACATATAAAGAATTAAATAAAAAGAAAAATATAGTACATTGTTCATACATTTATAAATGATCATTAAGACAAAAGAAAGTATAAGAATTATTTTAGTGTTTATTAATTTTTAAATATCAAGTAAAAAAGAGTATGATAGAAGGGGGAAACCAAAACATACTTGCTTTTGTTTTTTTATATTAACATAGCTTATAATTTGTATGTTTCTCTTACGTTATGAATATGTCACTAGCACCAATATGTGGATCTTATTTTATATGACATTCTAATTAATATTTTTTAAAATTATACTAATATATAATGTAACATGGTACATTGATTTCATATTTATTTGCGAGATTTTACTAATAAGACCTATATATATTTATTAATTATAAAATTAAATTATTTTATGATATATGTATATTTGTTGATTATTAGTTTAAATTAAAATTAGTTTAGACTTATTACAAGTATTTAATTAAATTCATTGTTCATCTTCTAATAATAAATATTTAGTTTTTATGTATTATGTGGACATGAGATCAAAATTATATAAACAAATGACTTACAAACACATGAGAAAGAATATAAAAATAAATAAATAAAAATCTTAAAAGAATGAAACAATATAATAAAATAATAATCAAGTGAAAAATTTATTAACAATAATATAAAATGATGCCTAGAGTGTATTCATTAATGATGGGTGTATATATGTTCATTAATGATCGGTGTGTGTTCAACAAATAATAATAATAATAATAATAATAATAATAATAATAATAATAATAATAATAATAATAATATATTTTCATTGTCAACAATTTTGTTAGAAAAGTATGATGACATGAAAATCTTTGGATAACAAAAGGTCACACTGCTTTGGATTAAGTGTTTCTTCCTTGGTGATATGTATAAGATCATAATTAAATAGTGAGAGCTCCTTATTCTTGATTATTATATATATTTTTGTTGTTAATAAATTTTTCATTTGATTATTATTTTATTATTTTATTCATTTAAATATATATTTTTCCTTTATTGTGTTTTACTTTTATATTTGATTCTTTAGTGAAGTGTGAGAAAATAAATAGAAACTTGAGTTGTAAGTAGTATTGAAAATAAGTGGTGGCAACAAATTTTTAGTGTAATTTGGAAAGTATAATTTTTTTTAATTATATAAAAAAATTTATCCAATCATTAATAAGTAAATAGAATATTTTCTAATATCATCTTAGAAAATATTTTCAATTATTACATAAAAGATTATAACATTATTAAAATAATATATTACAATATACAATTTAATTAGTTAAAGGGAAGAAATTATTATTTTCAATAAAACTTATAATACCTTATTTTGGCAGAAATAAAAAATATCTAAAATCACATTCTATAAAATTTATTTAATAATTTAATTATTTAAATTATCAAAAAAATATGGAGAAAAATAAAATGAAAAAAATATCTAAATTCACAAAATAGAATGAACAATATCTAAACTCACAAAATAGAATGCATGGCATTCAATATCTAAATAAATAAGAAACTTTATAACATAACATTTTATATAGATAAATCAAAATATTATTCTAAATTTTAAATGTTAATTAAATAATTGAATAAATACAATATTATTGTAAAGTTTATGTTTATGATATTTTTTTCCAACTTTTCAATATATGTTATAATCCCAAATAGGGAGTTGAAAAGAGGTCCAAATTATTTTCAAACAAAATTATGTATATTTATATTTATTATGAAAATGTAAAATCTTTTAAGTAATTTAATATAAAATTATATTTATAAAAAATTATTAAATTAAATAATTTAATATTAAATATTTAATTATTATTAATAAAAATATAATTATAAGTAATTATTATTTTATTTTGTATGTTTTTATTTTTTAAATGTATTATATTTTTTTAATGATAATTTTAACTTTGAGTGTAATGCATTAAAAATTTATTATATTTTTTATTGATTTAAAAACAAAATTACATATGTTTTTTTATATAAATATCAATACATTAGTATTAATTTTAAAATTTTAATGATATATTTAAATACACTAATTGAGAGATTAACCATGTGATAAGTATAAGGCTGCTAAAATTTAAAATGTTTTAGTGAATAAATATATTTTGAAAACAAGAACATGATAGGGAAAACCTTATAAAAGTTGATGTATTTTAGGAATTGAAAAGAAGATATTAGGTGTGAGACATGAAGACAATAAGTGGGTATATAGACATGAAATCAATATATGACTACATAGGCATGAAGATGAAATATTAATCACCATAAAATTGAAGTATAGCATATGATCTTTGCTCTTAGCCTCGTATAAATAAACCTCTATAATCAGATCAACCAACTCATAATCAATTGCATCAACAAAGTAGATAAAAACAAGAGGCCCATACTAAAAAAAACTTGTCTAAATTTAACTAAATTTAGTCAATGAAAATGTACATTGACTAACTTGTAAGTAGCCATTTATTTGTTCTCACTGCATAATTATTATTTCTAAATTTTCAACATTGAATGATAGAGTACAAATTGTGTATATAAACGTTAAAAATTTAGTATTATATGACCTCATCTTCAATTATGCCTTAACCATATCTATCATATTATTCCTAGTCTCATAAATGTTGAAAAAATCACTTGATTATGAAATGGTATGTGCCCCTAAAAGACAATGATGCCCTAAATAAACAATGCAAAACCCATTCTTTCCCACATTCATTCATCCTTTATTTTTCACCATGTCTTACTCTTTACACTTGTTGTTTACATGATATTTTATTTTTATTCTATCATGAAGATGATATATATCTATAAAACCCTGATATTAATGTGCTTTGTTGTGATTGACTGGATTAGATTATTATACATGTGGGAATGATATTTTGATTCTCACTATCAAGAAATAATGAATAAATAAATTTAATCTTCATTTGATGTTACATAAATATCTACTCAGTAACATTAATTCTTTGAAAATAAGATCAATTAACTAGTTTATTAAACCTTAAAATTATAATTTGATGAAAATTAATAATTCTCAAATTTAAATATTTTGGGTTGACTAAACATATCAAATCATTGTATTTATTCTAGTATCTAAGATTTATTTGAATATTATACTTTAATCTTAACATAATTAAAATGCACAACCTTTAACTACTTATAAGCACTAATGGGGTGGTATTAATTATTCCAATCCACTTTTTTGAACACATTTCAATATTTAGATTTAATTATTTAATTTAATAAACACTTAGAATAAAGGGGTGTGTGTGCATGTACCTTTCCTCTAGATGTTTATTAAAATAAATAATTAAATCCAAAAATTAAAATGTATTGTTTAACCTTAAAATGGATAGGGATCCTATTTGGATAGATATAGGGTTAAGAATATAGAAATGATAATGCACAAGGGTGATAATCAAATTTATAGTAGGCCAATTGAGTGCTAAACTCAGATATAAACATACACTAAATTTATTAAGTTAAGAAGAGTCTAAAATATAAATTATAAATAAGCAATGTATGAAAATGAAAAAGAAGTGATATATTGAGTTGGTTATGATGTTAACATAGTGTTGGATCTAAAAAAAGTAGAGATTAGGTTACAAGGAGATTCTAGAATAGTCATCAGATTATGGATCTTATGATTTCAAATCTTTGGACACTAACATCATCTTAGGATGGTTGCATTGATGCTATTGTATAGGTTCAATCCAAGTGTCTTGTATAGAATACCTAATGGTCTAAAATGATGCAACCACTTGGATGCTTTTGGGTTTGATTTTGACTTTTCTCTGGTGAATTTTGATCTAGATCATGGACTATCACTCCTCATAAATTTTTAACATTCTAGTTCTTCATATTCATTATGACCTTAGGGGAAATGGGTTAGTGTGCACGTGGCATCGAGCCCTTGGGCTATTTCTTTAATACTTAAAACTTGTAGATTTTTTATATCTATGAATGGTATGGAAATAGACAATATTTTTTCAATTGAATGCTTGATATAGTTATTTTGATAAGTTACCTTTGTCTCTTTTGGTATTTTCTAGGTATTGTTCCCATGTTGCTAGGTATGGAATGAATGAGGGTTGATATTGTATTTACATAAATACCTTTGGAGAAGTAATTCATATTATAACACTTAGGCTAACCATTAGGATACATTTCATTTGTAAAATAGATGAATTCAGGGCACTTGATACTTACAACAAGTCAAGATACTAACATCGACATAAGTGATTATCTTGAATGTTAGTGTCAAGAAAGTAGGAAAATAAGAATTGGTTTATAACTTATAGAGATGGTACATAAGTACATTTTAAGAATTATATACAAGATATAATGCTTCGGTCATCAACATAATCCCAATTAGACTAAGAGATATAGGATAAGGGGCATAAAATAGAGCAGATGTGAAACTTACAAAATTAAGAAAGGTCCAGAACTAAGAGGAACAACCAAGGTCTACGTTTACCAAGTGTACAAGACTGAGGTGATATATAATCCATAAATATCATCTACATTCCCTCCCTTTTAATATAGTAACTAAATTAATATTTTAAATGAAAGGAATGCATACTTGTATGTGTATAACACACCTTATATTTACATGTTACCAACTTGAGTGCTTTGCCGATGACTAACTTGCATTCAAGAGAATGTTATAACATGTAATTAGTGCATATAATCTAGAATCAAAAGTAATTGAAATATATTGAAATGGAAAGAAAAAGGTCTAGGAGTACACTTGTGTGTCGATGTAATCACCTTGCCTATTGGCAAGTTGATTCAAAAAATATGTATCATTGTAAGGCTCTCAAACTGAGATTAGGACAAATATAACTAAATATAATACCCCCAACTTTGAAAGAAAAGTGAGTTGACACCTAGCAGTTGAGATTAACTCAACCATGCAATCCAATGATACTTATAACTTGGTGAATGTGAGTGAACCAAGTCACCCACAATATCAACCTAGTGAGGTTATCAAGTCCAACCTAAAAACTTGGAAATATTGATTGATTAGATCACCTCAACCATACCAAAAGGTGAACCAACTAATGCATTATATTGGCTCAATATAATTCATAAAAGTCTAACTAGGGGGTGGTGACAATCCTTAAGAATGTTTTGAAATCTAAAAATAATTTGAATTTGTTAATTTCATGCACACATTGCATAACGTATGCACCTTAGTTTGTCTCATGTTGAAATTATGTATAACGATAATAACAATGTATATAATTATGCCACAACTATGCATTTGAATCATATAACTGTGTGCTCTAGCTAATTCAAAAAATATATAAGTGTAGATAACATGATTCCAAAGAATGACCCCACTATATATGGATAAATATGAAAACTAATATAAGTACTAATATGGAGAACATTTTTTCAAAACATACCTCCATTGTAATCTAGAGATTCTGAATATTGAATAGGTGTGGAGAACATTATTATAAAGTATGCCCCCACTCAATCTAAAAATTATGCCAAGTGTGGAGAACATGCCTCTATTACATACCCCACTTATATTCCTTCTTTTGAGGTGAGGGAAAGATAGGAACCGATTGATACCTCACCTTAAATAGATAAGACAATTATATAATCTATGAATGTAACCATGTAACATATAGAAAGAACATGTCTAGGTACATATACCAGTTAGGTTCATAAAACCAATGTGATCACATGTATTAATAAGATGTATGATAAGGATAGTTGAAACATATAGCTTGTAGTAGTACAATCTCAACAAAAAAATCAAGCGCACATACAAAAGAGCTCTAAATCAAGTCAAAAAGCAATGGTCCAAGGAGATCACAAACAAGGGGCATGTTCAAATGTCACACAATCAAAGGAACATGACTTAGTCAAATTTCCATAAATTCAAGGATGACATATTCAAATTTCCATACAATAAATAATGACATATGCAAATGTCAAGGAAATCATATGTAGGCATGGGGGCCACAAGCAAAGGAGGATATTCAAATGGTCAAATAATGCATATAATATCAAGGAAAGACACTCAAGGAAGTGTATAAAGTAAATCATAACTAACAATCATAAACATGTCATAGTAGCCCATGGATCTAATGTGTTAAGTAAAAAATTTCAATTGTCTAACATATTAAGTACCATGTGTAAGATATAATTATGGATAAAGGCATGTGTAATTACATATGTAATCATAAAGATGATAATATAGATTGATCATTAAACAATATAACCTATGTATATCAAGATCAAAGAATCGTATGCCCCCAATGTTCAAATGACATGAGTATAGGGAAGACCTAACTCTAAAATAGGAATAGATCATGTATCTATGTATGCCTATATCACACTAAAATATAAGCATGACACATCTGTGTATATGTAGGAGTAACTAATTATGTTATCAATTAACATGGAAGTTAAACATAGATGTCAACGAGATAATAGAACATATAAGTGTCGAAAATATATTTAAATTTTTGAATGTTTTTTTATTGTTTTGGTATTTTTGGAATATTAGAATGAAAAGGAAAGATCATCCTATGATGACATACAATGTATGGTTATAGATATCTTGCCACTGTGAACCTAGTGTAATAATCTTATGATGGTACCAAGGAGCACATATAGGTTCAATATCTATCATGGTAATATTGATGATGATATAAATATTTAAAATAGAACTATGTGGTCATGAAGTAGTAGTAGGAGTAGTAGGAGCAAGGGTTCATAGAACCCATCATTAATTACTCCATGGTTTCTCTAGAATAACCATAATAAGAATGTGTGTAGGTTATCTGGATATTTAAACATGGTGCGTAGTAGATGAGGATTTTGTGGAGTCCACTACGTGTCTTTGGTGTAATGGTCTCTCATGTATTGGCCTCTGAGTAAAGGTAATTGCATGTTGCTTAGCCTTTTGCAGTGAATGACACTTACAAAGCTTGGTAATTAACTATTTGGGCATAATTTTTTCTTGTTAAGAGGATGTTTGTATTGAATTATATAAATTATGACTACCCATTTGACATGAATGTATTTAACACACCCATTCACTATATAAGGTACTTCTCTAAGTCCATGGATCTAAGGTCTTCCCAATAACATATAAAATATTCCCGTGTAAGGTATGACTAAGAAGGTAGTAACCATATATGCAGAACTAACCTATAAATGTAGGTTATTATTGTTAATAACCTTATAGGAGGTTCCATCAAATGCTCTAACTGATCTAGTAGAAGGATATAAATCGTTATGAGTATAACACAAGCACAAAATTAATGTCATGATCTAGACATTATTTTTTGCACCATTATCAATCATAACACTACATATAGGGTGTTTATCAAGGTATGCTTGAATGAATATCAAAGCCATAATCCTTAATCTCATTGTCATTGAAAGAAATAGAAGGCCTCTAAACCATAGAAGGTAGACGTCATGTGTAAGTACCAATAATCCCATCTAGTGGGTGCCCATAATGTGATGGAGGAAGATGTGCATTATATGCCATTTGTATTTCTATTTCCTTCTTAAAATGGTATTATAAAATATTGTTATATATATTTTATTTATGGTGATTGTTGGGTTGTGAATGTGATTCCTTTGGAGTATTCTCAAATGTAAGCTTTTGGTCATCGATAAGATCTTAGATCTTGTGCTCCAAAGTAAATCATCTTCTCATAGAATTACATGGTCCTTGATGATAATCACAATAATCATTCACATCATATCCTTTTGGTATAGGTTGACTCATATCAAACTTGATAGGATGAGGGAGAAATATAAGCTAATAATCTAGTAACCACAGGAGTAATGAAGTTGGGGACTCAAGTAAATGGGAGAATTATCTCCTTGATGCATTGTATAAAATAATTTGATTGGTCTTGTATGAATCTGGATTAAACTAATAGGTAGTAGGCCATATAGGTGTGAACAAATTATGTGGAAAGTTATTGATTAGATCAGAACATGGTTTGTTAAACTATTCAACTATAAATTTCTCTCTCTATGAGTAGTGAGAGTAAGAGTGCTTTGATATGAATAAGGGATTGTATTTTCTCCCTTTTTAAACACATTTACAACTTTAGGTTTTTCAAGTGTCTATTAATTTTTGACCTCTTTTATTATAAATCCTAAGTTTTTAATATTTGATGTGTTTATTTCTCTTTTTGTAATGGTACCTTTTCTATTTTTAATTTATTATTTGACTTGTTCTAATTTGTAGGTTCTTAATATTTTGCATTGGCAAAATGTATCTTTGAATGATTTGTATTAATATTGCCAATATACCCCAATCTTTGGTGTTCATTTTGGTCATATGTAGAGACAAGATGAGTGATGCCTTTGGAATTTTTTCCCAATATTTGACTGATAGCCAATGTTTTGACAATATTTATTTCCAAAACCATACTATTTGGAAAACTCTGTATCCTTGTTGAGAGGTAAATTTGTATCCTTTTCTTGATCTGATTTTTCTTTTTGAACCTTTTCTTTCTCTATGTTTTATTGAGAGGATCCTCCTACAACAAGTCAATAAAAATGCATGAAATAATAGAATTATAAAATGAGCAGTAGCACTGAATGGATTATATTGATTGCAAACCACTTTTAGGGGGAAACCTCATTTTAGAATGCTCAATACAATAATTCTTGGATGCCTTCATTGGCCTCAACACTTATTTATATATTAATTCTAATCTAAGCAACTACTAATTCCCATAAATGTGGGATAAAATAAAATTCTCATGAGATGACTTATAAAGCATATACATCCATAGAAACTACTAAACTAACAAATTAAAGAGAAGAGATATCATGGGTTCATAACATCCCCTCCCTCTCAGAAAGAGATTTGAGCTTTAGATGTGGGAATTGGTGTTGAATCTGAAATAGTGGTTCCCATGTTGCATCCTCAAGTTACATTCTATGCCATTGAATTAAAACCTTGGTGATGAAGTGGGAGCAAAATTGGCATGTACACCTATCTAGGATTGCCTCTAGCTCAAGAAGAATGGATCCTTCATTATCAATTTTAGGTAAAATAGTCATCACACTAATTTTTATTCCAATAACTTTATTCAGACAAGAGACATGAAATATTGGGTGAACTCAGGAATAAGGTAGGAGCTCCAAATTATAAGTAATTGACCCATTATTTCGAATAACCTTATAGGGCCCATAGAACTTGGGAGCTAGTTTGTGACACCCTTTGAGTTTTAGGGAGGATTGCTTGTAGGGGTGCAAGTGAAGAAAAACTATATCACCTACTTGAAAAGTGTGCTCAAAATGGTGGTGATCTACCTATTGCTTCATTTAATTTTGTGCCATATGAATATTTTCTTATAAGGTACTAAGGATCTGATATTGTATTCAAATAATCATGTCAACTGCTTAAACTGATGAACTATTAGGAGTGTATAGAATGAGCATTGGTGGTGCTTGACCGTAGACTACTTCATATGGAGTCATTTTCATTGAAGTGTGGTAGGAGGTATTATACCACCATTCAGTGAGAGGGATCCACTTTTCCCACTGATGTTTTTTTGAGGTAAAGCAATGAAGGAAAGTTTCTAAGCATTTATTGACAATTTTAGTGTAGCCATTTATTTGTGGATGATAACCAAAACTCATCTTTAGTTGGGTGCCAGTATATCAAAATAGTTCTATCCAAAAATCACTGGTGAAGGTTGCATCATGATCTGAGACAATGGATGAAGGAATGCCATGAAGATGGAAAATCTAGTCCAAAAACATTTGTGTGACTGTGGAGGTGGTATAGGGATGGCCAAGGGCATAAACATGACTATATTTGGATAGGTGATCAACTACAACCAAGATCACCATTTTACCTCTAGATTTAGGGAACCCCTTAATGAAATCCATATAAATATCTATCCAAATCCTAGTAGGGATGGGTGAGGGTTTGAGAAACCCAAGGATGAGTATTATTTCACCCTTATTGTATTGGCAGGTATCACATTCAACCACCATATGTTGAATTGCCTTTTTCATTCCCTTCTAAAAGAAGTTGCATCATGCCCACTCATAAGTTTTGAGAAAACTTGAGTGCCCTATTGATGGATAATCATGGAGTTTATAGAATATATCCTACTAAAGATCTGTGCTTTAGGGAAGCATTAGATGACCCTTGTATCATATAGAAGCACCATCCTAGGAATAATACGGTACAACTAAGGGGTTAGTGGCCAACTATTAAATGATTTGAGATAATGAGGAGTCATTTAAATATATCTGTTTGTATAGTGTCTAACCAATTTGGAATAGGCATGGAAATAACTAAAATGGAAGCTTGATCCACAAATGTGCGAGATAGAGCATCAACCATAATATTGTATTTACCCTTCTTGTAAGTTATTTCATAGTCATAACCATGATTTTTTTGACCCATTTCTATTGTGATGGGGTATAGATCCATTTTTTTAAGAAATATTTCAAAATTTGATGATTAGTTTTGATGAAAAAATCATTTCCTAGTAGGTATGGCTGCCACTTCTGTACTGCATGTAAAATGACCATCATTTCCTTCTCATAAGTAGAGAGAATTAAATTATTGATAGATATGGATTTATTGGTGAATGAAATGGGGCTTCCTTCTTGGAGGAGAACATCACCAACTCCATTATTCCAATCATCACTCTCGATAATGAATGTCTTAGCAAAATATGGCATAACTAGAATAGGTTTAGTACACATAGCTTATTTCAATTCCTCAAATGCACACTTAATAGGTTGTGTCCAAGTAAAAGCATAATTTTTAAACATAGCTATTAGTGGATCTACAATGTTCTTGTAATCCTTGAAAAACTTATGGTAGTATCTAGTCAGCCCAAAAAAACATGGAGGCTCTCGAGTGTTTAAGGTTGTGGCCAATTTGTCATGGCAGCTATTTTTTTAAGATCCACCCAAACCCCTTGGGATGAAATAATATGCCTACGATACTCCACTTCATCCTAGACAAAAGTACATTTGGACTATTTTACATAAAGATGATGGTCAAAGAGAAGTTGTAGTGCAAACACCAAATGTTGGAGATGCTTAGACCATGTTTTACTATAGATGAGAATATCATCGAAGAAGACCAAGATGATTTTTTGTACCAAAATATTTTATTCATCAATGCCTAGAATGTTGAAGGAACATTAGTGAGGCCAAAGAACATGACCAAGAACTCATAGTGGCCATTATGAATGTGAAAAGCTATCTTAAAGATATCATCCTATTGAAGCTGGGTCAAGTGATATCTAGAGTGGAGATCCAACTTGGAGAAAAAATGAGTACCATGAAGATAATCAAGAAGCTAATCAATTACAAGGATTGGGAACTTTTGATTGTGAGGTGATTATGTGCATGAAAATCAATGCAAAGGCACCATGACCCATATTTTTTCTAGACAAAGAGAATTGGGGAAGAATATGGTCTGATACTAAGGTGAATGATGCCTTGCTTTGATAAGTCTTGAATGAGCATCTTAATCTTAGTATTTTTCTAAAATGGGTAGCGATAAAGCTTAATGTTGGGAGGAATGCTTCCAAGAAGGAGCTGAATATGGTAGTCCTTTAGCCATGAAGGTGGAAATCCCACTATTTTGGCAAAAACATGTGCATACCTCTGTATAATGGTTTGTAGGTGAGGAGTAGTGGATACT
Source organism: Torreya grandis (assembly GCA_037957365.1). Classification (NCBI taxonomy): domain Eukaryota; kingdom Viridiplantae; phylum Streptophyta; class Pinopsida; order Cupressales; family Taxaceae; genus Torreya; species Torreya grandis. The sequence continues at coordinate 1,610,712 of JARHVA010001810.1, read as the reverse complement.
GTTGAGGGTTGAATTTGAATGGAATAGAGCTGGGCAATGATTTCATGTGAATTATTCTTAAGAAGCTTTTCTATGAGATGTGAACTTATGATGCTGAGAGATCTTAGTTGTAAGCCTTTGAATGTGTGTTTTTTCCTATTATCTAAAAATTGCATCCAAAGTTTAGCAAAATCCCATAAGATGGGTCCAAGTGTGCATAATCACCAAGCTCCCAAAACAACATCATATCTACATAAGGGCAAGGCAGACATTTTGGAGTGCAAGTTATAATCTCCAATAGAGATATGCACATTGTGACACTTTCCTTTGCATGATAATGTGCCCCCATTGGAAATCATGACTTCAAAGTTGGAGTAAGGATGGATAAAATAGTCAACCTATTTGGTGATCTGAGGGTCAATGAAGTTATGTACCCGAATTAATGAGTATTGTGAGAGGGAACTTCTTGAAGTAACCCCTAACCTACATGATTTATGGAGTAGTGAATCTTGTAAGGCATGGAGAGAGATCTTTGGCTTATCTTCCTAAGAAGTAGGTTCCATAATCAGCTAAGCTTCTTCTAGATCATCTATTGTATCCTGAACATCTTCCTAATATTCAGTTTTAGGTGGAGAGTTCACATCCAATAAGTAGAGCTTTTGATCGACACATTAATGTCCTTGAATAAATTTATCATCACAGTTATAACATAGTCATTTTTATCTATGGTCTTGCATCTCTGCTTCAGTTAAATGCTTGATATGAGTGGTTCTCAAGGCTGGTGTTGTTTGAGATCATTATGGAGCTATATTTTTGAATGAAATAAAATTAGATTTGAATCATTGTTGAGTTGTGATCTTGTCCTCTACCAATTAGACAAACCTAAGGCTTCTATCATCATGTTGGGCAAGAATATTTTAGCCTTAGATTGAATTACACCCTTCAGTCCACTATCAAAGCAACTCCTAAAGAATTCCCCAGACAATCCCTTTACGTGATTAGCCAGTTTTTCAAATTCTATTTGATATTCTCTCACTGTTCTTATTTGGTAAAGATTAGTGAGTGCTCTAGTGAAGTCATCAAAAGTAGTAAGGCCAAATCATTGCAAAATGAGGGTACAAAAATCAGTCCATATGGGTTCATCATGAGCCTTGATATACCAACAATACCATTGAAGGCCTTCAATTTCTAAGTGAAAGGATGCAAGCGGAACCTTGTTAGCATCAAAAGTATTATACAAACTAAAATATTATTTTCCCTGATAGATCCATCTAGTTAGATCTACACCATTCAATCAAGGAAAATTAAGCTTCTACCCAAGATAATTGCTAGAAGAAGAAAACCCAATATCTGAAGAAAACTCTAGATGTCATCTGTTATTCATGGTGGTATGTTGAAGATTGATGTCAAGATTTTTTTCATCAAGATCTTTGATGTGGGTCTTGAGGGCAACAATTTCATTTTCCATATTTTTTGCTCTTATTCAGGTTACTACCATGACCCAAATAACATATTTTTTTTCTAATAGATAGGAAAACGAGAGTTAAGACATGTTTAGTAAGGAAAGTTTTAGATTTGGGTGAAAATGAAAGGGGTAAAGTGTATATTAATTTTTTTTTTCATAGTGGGAGTATGATTGATGAAGGTGAGGGAAATTTTAGGAGTGAAAATGAAAAAACTAGAAAATTTGTCGAAGAGGGACAAAGGAGTAGAAAGAGATGATGAACATAGTGGAATTTTTTTGAGGCAAACAGATAAAAATAGAAGTTATGGCAAAACCCAAAAAAAGGGAAAATTGAGATTTATGGGAATTAAGAGTGGAATTGTGATATGGGACCTCAACACAGAAGATGTAGGGAATGAAATTTCAGGTGTCCAAGTAAATTTTAAGGATCAATGAGGCTATAGAAGGAGAGATATTGCAAAAAATTGAAAAAAAATTACTCTTCTATTTCTAGTTTTGGTTACTGTTCTTTGTAAGACACATTTACTAGGAATATGCTGAAACAAATCTGCAGATCTGCTATGGAAATTTTTTGATACTCTACTAGTATGGCAAGGCTAGTGATACTCTATGGAAGATATGATATGGAATTTTTTTGATACTTTGCTGTAATATGCTGAAATTGGTATGACAAGTTTGTAGATCTAATATGGCAAGTTTTTTGATACTCCATGGTAATATTCTAAAATTGATAGAAATCAGCCCCAAGTTTCAATGGTTGCTTAAGGGTTTAAAGATATCACTCTGGCCACCAATGCCATCAAAGCAAGTACCACTCTCCATAAATCTTTTGGCCATAAATTTATCTCTCAGCGATAGCTCTTGGTTTTCCTCATGGATGGGAACTACTTATTCAAGAAGGGGCCATTACCCATTTCATTGGCGGGTCCTCTCAATAGGCTAGCTACTTTGGGGTTCCTATGATACTTCTCATAATGAGTTTTAGGGCTTTCACCCAAGCACTTCCCATATTTATGCAATCAGGTTTTGCCTTGATTCAAAAAAGATTATTATGATGCAAAATAGAGTTGTGTAGTAGAATAGAGTTAGGAATTTTTGAGAAAAATATTGTAAAGAAATTATGCATTAGAATAGATTTTAAACTTTCTAGATAAAAAATTTGACCTTGGAAAGTGCTTTGATACCAGATGAGAGGATCCTCCTACAATAAGTCAATAAAAATGCATGAAATAATGGAATTATAAAATGAGCAGTTGTACTGAATAGATTATATTGATTATAGACCACTTTGAGGGGGAAACCTCCTTTGTGCAAGCTCAATACAATAATTCATGGATGCCTTTATTGGCCTCAACACTTACTTATATATGAATTCTAATCTAAACAACTACTACTTCCCATGAATGTGGGATATAAAAAATGCTCACGGGATGACTTACGAAGTAGATGCGTCTATAAAAAATACTAAAGTAATAAATTAAAGAGAAGAGATATCATGGGTTCATAACATTGATACTGGAAACTATTTTTGATTCAAATTTTTTTTCTACCCATATTTATTATTTTGGTACATGTGATTTAGAAGAGGTACTCATAATGTGAATGGTTTTCTTGAGTGATGTATCAATTATAGGAATCATAACTATCTTTAATACATTGTATTTTATTTTTTAATGTAAAACAATAATTTATATGATGCCCATGTGTTATATGATATGCATAGTAGTATTTATATCTCCTTATAGGATGTGGAGGAGTTAATTTGATCACTTTGTCTCGAATATTATCCCTTAGTGTTTCACTTGATCTCTTAGTAAAACTTGGTATAATATTTAGATCACTTATTTTAGATGTGTTTTGTTGTAGATTTGAATCCTGATAAGAAACCTTATTTGGTAGAACATTGGTAGATGAGGATGTAAACACACAATTAACACTATCATGTGTTGGATTCTTTAAGTATGTAATAAAATTTTCCAATAATTTTATCTTTGAAATAACATTATATTTCCATTATTCCATTGAATCTCTCATAAGGATGAATCGATATTTTAAGGATTCAAAAATACAAACCATGAATACCTCAGATTGAACATGTATACATACACAATCTGTCTTACCCCTTGAAGGAGTGATAGCATGAACATGTATAAAGGGATGATATCTATCACTTATTTAACCCTAAAATTATTAGTCTAAGGACTTGGTCTAAGCCTTATATTTTAATTTAATGGGTATACCAAAATGACAATGGACAAGAGTGATAATTAGATATACAACATGTTAATTCAGTTTTAAATTCAAATATAACATATGTTGAATTTATAAAATTAAGAATAATCTAAATATACAAAGTACAACTAAGCTATGTATGGAATGATAAATAAGTAATGTACTTAAATTTGGTTCTGATGCTAATGTAGTAATAAATCTAGAACAAGCAAAAAGTAGACTAGAATATGATTCTTGAATAATTTCTTGATTTTGTATTAAGTGCCTCTCGATCTCTTGACACTTATGTTAGTATGGGAAGATGTATCAATGTTACTTTTGGAATTGATGGAGGTGTGCTATATAAATACATGCTATAAAAGTATGTGACCACCTAGATGCTTCTATATTTGTTTCACATTTACTCTAATGCATTTAGATCTAGGCCATGGATTATTGCTCCTTATAAAATATCAGAACCCCAATTTTTCATCTTCATAGTGACCTTGGAGGAAAATGGGTTAGTGACCACATGGTATTGATTTGAAATCAAAGACTCCTCTATCAATGGATACTACCTATATAGCCAATACTTGGAAGAGGGTCTCATACTAATATAGTTCTCTTTTACATGTTGGTTTATGTGTGAATAATGCAATATGTGGAAATCAAGTATAATAGTGACCTAACTTGTAACCTAGAAAATACAGCTCTTGCGTTTCTCCTTCAATACTTCAAACCTATAAATGTGTTTTTCGTATTAATAATATGGAAATAGGATAAAATAGGGATGTTTTTATAAATTGAGTGCTTGATATAATTCTTTTGATAGTTTGCCTTGGTTTCTTTGGTATTTTTTAGGTAAGGAATGAATGAGGTTTGATATTGTATTTATATCAATCCATTTGGAGAAGTAACTTACATTAAATCACTTAGTCTAACCATTAAGATATGTTTCATTAGAAAAATATATGACTTTAGGGCACTAAACACTTACATCAGGTCAAGACACTAGTGTCAACATAGGTGTCTATCTTAGACATTAGTGTCTAGGGATTAAGAATGTAGGTACAAGCTCAGAACTTGAAGATATGGAATATAAGTAAATTTTAAGAATTATGGGAATTGTAGAAGGCATGGTTTATCAACATAATACTAGTTAGACTAAGAGATAGGATAAAGGTCATAAGATATAGTAGATACAAGACCTACACAAATATGAAAAATTCCATAACTAAAAGGATCAACCAAGTAATGAGTTTACCAAGTGTAGAGGAATGAGGTGTTATATAATCCATAAATATTGTCTATATTTTCTCCCTTTTAATCTAGTAATTAAATTACTAGTTTAAAGGAAAGGAATATGTAATTGGGTGTGTATAACACACCTTATCTTTACATGTGCCCAACTTAAGTGTGTTTTTGGTGATTGACCTACAACTAAGAGCATGCTACAATGTATAATCAATGCATATAATATAGAGTTGAAATTAATTGAATTTGATTTAAACTTAAAGAGTAAGGTTTAGGAGTACACATGTGTGTCTACATAACCACATTTACTATTGGAAAGTTGATTTTAAAAATATGTATCATTGTAAGGATATAAAACTAAGATTAGTAAAAATATAGATAAATATGGGAAGTGCATATATCCACACACACACACACACACACACACACACACACACACACAGAGAGAGAGAGAGAGAGAGAGAGAGAAAGAGAGAGAGAGAGAGAGAGAGAGAGAGAGAGAGAGAGAGAGAGAGAGAGAGAGAGAGTCACATGCTCCCAACCTTGGAGCAAGGTGAGTTGATACCTAGCAGTTGAAATTAGCTCAATTGTGCAACGCAATGATACTTATAACCTAGTGAGGTTGAATGATACAATAAAGTCTTACATGAAAATTTGAAATATTTAGTGGTTTAATCATCTCAACCATACCAAAAATCCAACCAACTATTGTAGTAGATTGGATCAATAAAGTCTATAAAAGTTTGACTGAGGTGTTAGTATATAAAAGTATGTGATGTGGTAATAGTCTATAAAAGAAGTTTTAGACTCTGAAAATAATTTGTATTTTGACATATTAGTCACAAATTTCATAGCATATGCACCTTATATATGTCTCATGCTAAAACTATTTATAAAAATGGTACCAATGTATATAATTTTGCCACAACTATGAATTTAAATCATATAACTATGTGTTTTGGCCAATTCAAAAATTGTGTGTGGAGATCATACTTACAAAACATGCCCCCCAATATATATGGTGAATTATAAAAATTGATATAATAACCAATGTGGAGAACAAGTTTCCAAAACATGTTTATGTTATAATTTTTAAATGTTTAATATTGAATAAGTGTGGAAAACATGCTTCCAAAGCATACCCCACTGAATATGAAAACTATGCCAAGTGTAGATAACATGCCTCTATGGCATTACCCCACTAAATATGCCCATCCTTTTAGGTGAGGTAAATATAGGAACTGGTAGTTACCTCATCTCAAAAGGATAAGACAATTGTTTAATCTATGAATGTAATCATGTCACATATAAAAGGAACATGTCTATCTAAATATATAATTTAAGAAAATAGAACCAATATGATCACTTAAATGCCTAAAGTGCATAAAAAGTGTCATGTCAACATATATATAGTAATAGTATAATATTAATAAGAAAACAATCACACATATAAGAAAACTCAAAATCAATTCAAAAGGCAATGGTCCAAGGAGACCACAAACATGGGGCATGTTAAAATGCCACATAATTGAAGTGACACGACTTAATCAAATGTACATAAAATTAATAATGGCATATTCAGATGTCAAAATGATAAATAATGACATATGTAAATGTCAAATAAAGTATACATAGGTGTGAGGGATGCAAACAAGGGAGAATATACAAATGCTCAAACAAATAACACCATAACAAGTTAAGACACTAGAGTAAGTGCATAAAATAATTCATATGAAACTAGCATAGACATTTCATAGTAGCCCACAGATAAAATGTGTTAGGAAAAAATGTCAATTGTATAGCATATAAAGTACCCTGTGTAAGATATAATCATGGATAAAGTCATGTGTAAGCTCCAACATGATAATGAAATGTGATCATCGAACCATATAACTTGTGTGTATCAATATCAAAGAAGAAGATTCCTCCAATGTCCACATGATATGAGTAGAGGGAAGACCTAACATCTAAAATAAGAATAGATCATGTATTTGTGTATGCTTGTATCACATCAAATAAAAGTGTGACACACATGTGTTTATGTATAATCAACTGATATGCCATCCATCAACATGTAACTAACACATAGATGCCAAGGATCCAATAGAACATGTAGGTGATGATAATATTTTTGGATTTTTGAATGTATGTTATTATTATTTTTGGTATTTTTAGAATATTTGAAAAGGAAAGATCACTCTATAATACCACCTAATATATGTTCATAGATATATCCCTATTGTGAACTTGTAATAATATTGTGACATTTTTAAAGAGCATGTGTAGGTTTAATATCTATCACTGTAGCATTGGTGATGCTCTATTTATGTAAAATATGACTTTGAGGTCATGAAGCAATAGTATGATTAATAGGAGTATGGGTTTTTAGAACCCATAATTGAATGCTCTATGATTTCTTTAGAATAACCATAATAAGAACATGTGTAGGTGCTCTATATATTTGAACATAGTGTGTAGATGGGGATTCTATGGAATCTAATTTATGTCTCTAATGTAATGGTCTCTCAAGTATTGGATTCCTACTAAATGGAATTGCTTATTGCTTACCCCTTTTTAGTGAACTATCCATAGTAGGATTAGTAATTAATAGTATGAGTATAAGTTTATATTGTTCAAGAGCATGTTCATATGGATTCCATAAAACTGTAAATATATGATTTGCATGAATGTATTTAACACACCTAAGAACTATAGAAGGTACTTCTTGAAGTGTATATATCCAAAGTCTTCCCAATAACATATCAAAAATCTCCATGGAAAGTATAACTAAAAATTTAGTAACCACATGTACAGGACTAGCCTATAAAAGTAGGTCAATCTTGCCAAGAACCTTATGGGAGGTCCCATCAAATTCTCTAATTGATCTAGTAGAAGGATGCAAATCATGATGAGTATAAGCCAAGTGCATAGTTAATGTCATGGTGAAAATTTTATCACTTACAACATTATCAATCATAACACCACTTATAAGGTGTTTATCAAGGTATGCTCAAATGAATAAAGAATGAAGATCAAACTCATCATCCTTAATTTCACTGTTATCAAAATTATTTTAAGAGGTATTTAAACCATATAATGTATATGTCATGTGTAAGTACCAATAATACCATCTAGTGGGTTCTTATAAAGTAATGGAGGAGGATGTGCATCATATTCTATTTTCACTTTTAGTTCCTTCTTAGAATGGTCCTCCAAAGGATTGTTAGATATTTTATGTTTTTGGTGATCACTAGGTTTTAAAATTGATTCCTTTCAAGGATCATCAAATGAAATCATTTTGTCATCAATAATATCTTGGATCTTATGTTTTCAAGCAAAGCATCTATTTTTAGAATGCATTGGTCCCTAATGATAATCATAATAAGCATTCACATCATATCTTTTGGGTAGATGTCGACTCATATACAACTCTACAAGATAAGGGAGAGATATAAACTGACACTCTAGTAACTGAGGGAGTAATAAAACTAGAGACTCAGGTAAACATGAGAACTATCTCCTTAGTGAATTGTATAAGATAAGTTGATTAGGTTGCTATGAAACTGTGTTAACTATGGTGGTTTTTCCTTTTTAATCTTAAGAGGTTTTACCTTATAACTTAGTTTGATTGTAAATTTGGTACTAGATATAGATGCAGTTGGTGTGTTTACTACATAATTAATATTATTTAATGAAATAATCTTCATTTCATGGTCCCATACAACATGACATAAGTCATCAAAAGATTTGAACCTCCTTATAAAAATGGACCCATGTAAAGGAACATGTAAGCTTTGCTTGAATATGCCTTGTAACTCCTTATCTACCATTTGATTGGTCATTTTAGCTATCACTATCTTATATCTAAAGATATATTCATTTATATGTTCATTTGTTCCTTGTTTGATTTTGGCAATTTCAACATAGGAAGCTTTTTCAAAAATATTGATGGAAAATTGTGCCAAAAATTGATCTATAATAGGTTTGAATACTTTAACATATTGGAGAGTTAAATCATAAAACCATGTCAAATCATACTCCTTCAATATTCTTGGAAATAATTTGGTCAAATTTTTATCATTAGAGGCACAATCAAGTCATGCGATATAAAAGGATCAAAGATGTTATTAAGGATCACCTTTGCCATCATAAAATAGAAACTTAAGTGTGGTAAAACTAGTTGGTAAAGGATGAAACTATATGTCAATTGTAAGACGGTTATACAACACATCTTGTGAATCAATAGTATGAGGAGACTTTAAAGCATTGTGTTCAATGTGTTTAACCTTGTCCTCTAAGGTATCTATAACTTGAAGCAGTGCTTGAACTATAGACCTAGTGGGATTTAGATTAGCAAGTCGAGTATGTTAAGCCTATTTTTATTACCCCTTCTCTTTTGAAAGTCATGTCATGTTTTCAATTATTCCATATATATGACCTATTATCATGAAGTCTAAAACTATGGTGGGGATAACTCATTTAAATTTAATTGAATACACATTTTCTATACATTTTTGGAATTTTAATTATTATATTTGAATGAAATTTTTACTTTATGTGTTAATTAAAGTGGTTTCAAAAATCCTAAGTTATTATGAATGAAATAAGTTTTTATTATTAGTTTATAAAGTTCAACCCACAATTTGTACAATGATTCACAATGACCTACAGTGTTTTATGCTTGATATATGCATAGTTGGTGTTGAATTGAATAGACTTATTTTTCTCAGATTAGGTTACATAACATTATCATATTTGAAGTGATGGAAACAAGTCAAATAAAATTTTATAAATATTTCATGCATTAAGATTTCCATGTAATCAACATATATCTTTAGATCCATAACACATATTGTTAGGTAGTTCATATTAGATTTCTTAGATTAAAGGGTTTTAAAAATCTTGTAGTTTTGATAATAGTTTTATTGAAATTTAATATGTGTTTCAAACAAATATGTTTTGTGACATAAATTTTGAAATCCTAATATCGAAGTGTTAATAACTTATGTTAGAGACACTTCCTAAAGAATTTGAATTATTACCTAATGCTAATAGGAATTTCACCTAATTTCAAAGACATATTTTCAATAAACATGTTAAAGTTTATGTTGTTGTTTGAACTATGATGTGAAATTTGACCTAAGATAATGATGTAATAGTGATCATATTAATTTGAATTGGTTCGAGACTTGGGTAGAAGCTTTGAATGGATTCACTATAGATTTGATTATGAATGAATTTAATAAGATGATGGGATCAAGGTTTGAGTTTTCAGTTTTGGTGATTTGTTTGCATTCAATTTGTAGTACTCATCTTTGTTTATGAGATTGGTGATTAATTTAATGAGTAAGAGATCATCTCTCTAAGCCATTTATCAAGATACTAAGTTCGGTTGGAATTGATATTAAGATTGGTGTAATTTTTTAGAAATGGATGTGGTTGATACACATCATTTTAGGCAATGGAGGTTAGTTATTTAAATATTTAAGGGAAAAAATCCTTGTAATTTAACAATAGTGGATTTGATAATATTTATTGTAATTTAACAATGTATGCTCCAATATTTTCCTAATTCAAAGAAATAATAGTGAAGACTTGGCTCAAAATTTGAATTTTTTACATGGGTTTGTATTCTTATTTTGTCATTATAAATCTAAATTAATTTTCAAATAAATGTTAATTATAAAGATTTTATCCAATGTTATGTTGTTCCTTTTAAAAATATGGAAAATATTTGATCTGATTTCAAGTTGGTTAGATATCTTGACCTAAGTTTTCTTGGTTAACCTATCGAGGAAGCTTTATTGTTGGATATTTTTCCTAAGTAAATTTTATTATTCTATCTTGATTTCATTATTTTTGATTTTAAATAAAAAATAGACTATGGTTGGCTCGAAATGTTTTTCATGCCTCAATTAAGTATTCTAGGAAACTTAATAATAATCATATTCCTACACAAAGGTTGCTTTGAGGTTATGGAGTTTCATGTATAAAGTTGAATTTTTTGTTTATCATTTGAATGAATCAATTGGATAATATGGTTTCAATGGTGGATATGGGTTCAAAGGGTTTGTTTTATTAAGACTGCCTAACAACTTATGGTATGTTCTTGTCAAATTTTAAAAAAATTCATTGGGTTTCGAATCGATATGTGGAAGTAATATCTTATTTTCCTTTCATATATTATTGGTGCAAAGGGATTATTCACATAGCTATTATATGTAGTTATATGTTAAAATGTTATATGCATGTGAAATTATGGAGTAGCCTAGTATGTGTAATTTTTTGTGCGGTGTACAATAGTCCTAATTTGTGCTCAAATAATGATGAATTTGGTATTTTTTCAATGGCTATTTTATCAAGATTTGAATAGTTCATTATTTTAGTTTTTGGGTATGCAAAAATGATGATTATTTCAAATAATAGTTGATGTTAGTCTAAAGATATAGGATATTTGAAAGTAATATGAAAATTATGTTTTAGAGTTGTGGTGTATGGTTTAAGAGGCAAATTTTATTTTGAATATATTATTGATGGAATATTAAGAGAAATATATATTATAGTATTTTACTATATACTGACCTTCTGAGATTAGATTCAGGGTTATTTTTGAAAATATGATCAAATAAGATGATTTTAGAACTATATATAATGCCAAAATTAGTCAAGGACTATGTATTTACAAGATTTTATAGATCATATTTATTTACTGAACTGGTTTATTTTGCATAATCAATTTCATGAAGGTATCCTCTATTCATGGTACATTAGTCTATGGTCAAAATGAAATTAAAATTATTAATTATTATTCTGATTACTATAAGTCTTGGTTATTTTAAGTAGAGGTTGTTGAGGTTTTAATAGTTTACATATTCAGTTAAAATTTATATGATTTAAAGTTGACATAATGTTATAATTTGATCTTTTTCATGCAAATATTATATGATAATTCTTTGATAGTGAAAATTTTGGATATATCAACTATTGACATATAAGTTATTTGGAAGGATTATTTTAGTTTCTTGGTTAAAGATGTCAGATTGAACTCTAGATTCATTTGATTTTGGTAGAAATGCATGGGGTCAGGGTGATGATCAACATAGTGAGGTCACTCCTCGAGTAATTCTCAAGATCAATATTTTTATGGTTGTAAGGTTGATAAAATGTTTCAACAACCATTTAAACATAGAACACATGTGTCCATTCATTTTTAGGCTTTTGATCCCACCTTTTGGAATGTTCTTGACTCATTGCTAGCCATTTATTTATCTTTTCCTATTAATATAGGTTTGAGAAGATATTTTTATAACCAAATTTACACCCTAGAGAATTTAATTAGACCTTCTTAAATTTGGGATAACATGGAACTATATATGCATATAGACAAGCTGCTATAAGAGATAGATCTCTATATTTGAGGGGATAGATCCCTTTATCTATATTTTAGGCTGGCACACTACACTAGACTAATCACTATTGGGGGTGAAAATTAAAGAAGGAAACATAAAATCAGCTTATATTAATAAAGATGATACACCAAAGATAACTTCACAAACATACTTGCATTTTCACTAAGAAGGTAGACTGTTAAAACTGATCTCAACTCAAGGTTATTCTAGCATAAGTGTTTCTACATGGAGGTAGATTGATATGCATATCCAAAGATTGGTAACTAGAAGGTCTGATATTAGACAATGCTAATATCCTTCACACTTAAAAACATAGCTAACAAAAACCTACACTTCATGAGACCCGTTATAAGAAATGATATTCACATAATGCATACAAGAGCAGAATGGAAGAAAGGAGAAGACATTCATTACTTGTCATCCAAATAGACTACTTGACATACTTAGGAAAGAATTTTAGACAATAAAACATCTTTATAAAAATTTATTCAAAAGTAAAACAAGATGTCAAAACTAGTAGGGCTTCATCATACCGATTATGGATTCTTTATAATGCTAAAATGGATTGAATATATAGAGCATAAGAGAGGAGAGAGAAGAAGTGATGTTGAAGATTCATCATGAAAAGTGTCAAGGATTGAAGGCCAATTAAAATTCAATAGGAAGAGTTAAATAATAGGTCATGAAATTCTCTTAGACAAGTGTCCATCTAAAACATGACATCTTTTTGAAGTTGGTGTAGGGACACTTCATTATACTTGTTGAAACTACCTTCTTGATGATGAGTCCACCTATCTATATTGAAATACTTTAGAAGTCATTAACACATATGCACTAAATTTTTAATGTGGAAACATTATTGTTTATAGTCATATATACCCCTCAATTGATGAACTTCTCCTTTTCACTAGTGTTACTTATTTGTAGTCACTCATTAGCCCTTTAGGCCTCAAATCTCACACTTACCACTATAGTGAATTACACACACTCAATGATATTCATTGAAGATATTTAATACATATCATAAAATCCTATTTTATTCTATTCAATTAGGCATACCTCAAAATATTTCAAAATAACACTTCCCATCTTCAACTTAGGCAGTCACCCTCTTTCTCACTGTCTTGTTCAAGACTGCTTGCCATGACCAACTTAATAGATGGGTTTTCATGCATGAACAAGGAGATAATAAGATTTTAGGAGATATGAAAAATATGTAAAATCCTCCCACAATTAATTTCACCTATCAACTCCCTTTTTTACCTTCAAATTACCTTAAAACTTATTAAAAACATAGAATCTGACCTGTTTGTACAAGTGATAGTATTGAAAAATTAAGTGTTAAAGAGCCTGAGATAGTGAAAAGTATGTAAAAAAACATATTATAGGTCAATTTAACCCTCTTGGATGCATTACTATTCATATCTTTCACATTGGGTTATTAAGAGGGGTTTAGGAGGGTTTTAGGTTATATAAGTTCTTAGTGATGATTCATAAATGTTAAGCCCTTAACCCTCAAAAAAGTGCCACTAAGTTTTAGTTAAATATATATTTAAACTATAATTAATTTTTTTAAATCCCATGCACATTGTGTGTACATATATGAGTGAAATAAATTTGCTTCTCGATTCGCTGCTTGCATTTTGGATACCCTTGAGACACATTTAAGCCAAAAAATGACCAATTTAGGTTAATATATAAAAATAATTGGGTCTTATCAAATATATAATATCCCATGAATGATATAAAAGTACTTATGAATATCATATGATCATATTAATTAAGTTAAACACATGAGGGTTCATTTCTAGTTCTTAGGCTTAGTAGGCATAGACTGTGTTTTTAGGTGTATGACCACCTGTGACTGATCACATTGACTATAGGAACTTATAATTTTTTTAAAAACTTCATTAAAATATTTTATATCATCCTAAAATTATATAAAAATCTTCCATCCCATTTGTTTACCATGAATTTAATTAGGTTTATAGACTGTGTTGCTCATGGAGTGCTTCTGGTATGAGAAAAAATTGAGCACACTTCACCTATTAGTTTGATTTGAATGAGACCATGTGGAGATTTTATATCTCATGAGACATTTTATACCAAGTTTAAAGTATAAATCACACCTAAAGAGGGCTTAACACCTCAAATCCTTAAGACTAGATTTTATGATTGTGATTGTGTGCAGGGTTGATTGATTATAAGGTCAGAATCTAGTTTGCTCAACCTTCTCTCTTTATTAGTTCTAATAATCTCAAGAAAATGTGGCATTATCACTATTAAATTTATATCTAAATGGTCATCCACTTTACACCTATGTCTAACAACTAAACTGCATGTTTTATTAGCCTAGTCTAGTTTGCAATTTCTTAAGTTAAATTGTAGTTTCTCATTTAAGAGAAATTAATAGGTTACTATAGGTGGTGATACATTGCTTTAACACTGTGTTTCCAATTTTGGAATATCTAGAGGTAACTATTATCATATTACACTAAATGGACTCACTCCTACTTTGAGACCATGCTATCATCCCTTTACTATCAATAATGTACTAGGTGTCACTTTCAAGGTTACAGGTTCATCTTGGCTTGATGGCACTATGTTTTCTGAGTGTTTCCATCAAAAAATTGATTGAATTAAAAATCCACTCAACCATAATATATTTTAATAATTAAAATTATCTTATGTTAGGATGTGACATCTAGGTCTAGGCTACAAGAATGAAACCATTAGGTCTATTTAGACTTCATATACATTCACATTGGAATGGAATTGTATAAAGTAGAGTCCTTTTTTGGAGAAGTTAAGGTAAAACTTTCAATTTGTAACTTCTTTAACTTTGCACCTCTATAAGTTTCAATGAAATGTTTGATTGAATTTTTGACTATTTTTAAGGCTTATAGACCTTCAATCCAATCTCAAACTCGTCAAAGTTATGTCATGAAGTCCAAATCTCTCATCAACCACTATTTAAACACTCCTACACAATCCTGTAGGTGATTATTTTAGGGTTACTTGACTGTATCAAATGTCATGGACTTACCTTCTATCAATGATTCACTTGAGTACAAACTTTCAATAGAGAAACTAATCACCATGATCTGAGGGGTTGAACACATGTGTGTCAGCCTTGACTTAAAACCATTCATAGGAGGATAAAACCTTGTAATTTCTAAACACTACTCTATAGACCATGATGGTGTTAATTTTAAGTACAAGGAGGATGATCATACCTATTATTTCATGTCCACACATGACAACCATGTTGAAACCAACATGAAAATGATGGACATGGTATGCAAGACTATATACACCACTTAGTTCACACAAACCAATGCAAACAAATGAGAAAACTGAGCCCTTAGGAATGTACAGGTAGTTTAAAGGAACTAACAATATTAATGATTATTCATACAACATAGGATACTAATATTGAACCATGATGATGAAATGGAAGTACATAGAGACCCTTAACATACACCAAGTGCATTCACTTTAACTCTTCTTACCCTATTTGTACCAATAGAAAATTGTTAACTTTTTTTGTCCTGTCCAAGGAAGGGATAGGAGAGAGAAACTAGTTTTCCTATAATTTGGATATGTTAAAGACACCTAAGCCCAGAAATTACCTATGGATATCTCAAGGGAATTCCCTCAAGCTTTCACATGTGATAGATGTATTGATCAATCCATACAACATCTGAAAGTACCCTTTTCGCAATTGATCTTCTTGTTTTAACATTGAACTTGCAAATTTTTAGTTTCAAAATTATTATCTAACATTCCATGAGATATAATATTTTAGACATCCTCTTAACACACTTTTAATTTGTGTAAAATCATACATTTAATTTAGAATGACCAAAAGGTGGCATAAAAGGACTTAAGACAAACTAGGCAAATGTGACCAAGGTGAAAACATATTATGTGACCTTCAAAATATAATTTGAGCTCATTAATGACCATGTGAGCACTTTCAAACCTAGAATGACCCTATGAAAAGTTTGAATATGTAGGGGGTTGACCTAATTTGACCTAGGGTGAAATTTTGTCAATAGAGCTTATAAAATATATCATCTGCACAGAAGAGGTACTCCAAGTGTATCTTCTAATCACATGCACAATGTTTTTCAACCTAATATACATAATGTTCCACTACTTGAGTTTAATCCACAAAATGCTACATTGTCTGAACAACCAAAAAATGTGCTTGAAACCACTCCTAAATTGTATGATCATTCACTTGTATTACTTAATACCAGAATGCCTTCACCGAAACATGGAAGACATGTTTTGTCAAGTAGGAAACATGATATCAGTCCTATAACTCAACCTCTAGTGATTAACAAATTGAATAATTTCAAGTTAGAGGTTGATGATTTTGGGTGCACAAAATTGGTGGAATTTCTCATTGCACCCATGGAGTATACAAAATATCAGACTAAAAAAGGAGTTCTATTTATTGACTCAATTTCTAGATCTGACTCAAAATAAACTTATTTATGTTGAATATTTTGATTTTGACTTGCTATAGACTTGTTGATACAATGATACTTTGAGTAAGTTCATATGATTTTTACATCTCTATGTTATTACTTTTTTGCAAAATATAATGTGTGATTTACTAAAATTTTATGGTATTTAATATTTTAAGAATTTGGTTTAATTTAATTATCATTAGTTATTTTGATTGTATTCTTATGAGTCATGTGATCCCACCTGTTAGAGTTTTTATCAATCTATAATTTAATTGATTTGGGTTGTTAGATTTTATTAAGTCTAAAATTAAAAGTTTAAGTTATAAGATGAATAATTAACTTTTTAAAGTTAATTAATGTTAAAAAAAACTAACTAATAATTTAGTTATAACTTATTTTGTAATTATATCTAAGACATAACTTTCTAAATAGATCAAAGTCACAACACACAAGAGGAACATAACTGGTATTGAAGAGCTATAAAGTTATTCAAGTTTCATCTTACTTATCTCTCTATGCAAACAATATCTAAGATCAAATAGTTATTTGCATATAGATTAGATAATAAATTCTCTAATAGTTAAGTAACCTACTTATTTGATGCAGGAATATATAGGTTTCTTATTTGATTAATAAATTGATTATCTAAAATCTATCATGCTTAATATATTTTGATGATTGCATCTACGCAATCATATGAATAGATTCTCATGTACTTGAACTGAATAATGATGAATACCTCACTTTGTGTAACAATATTTTTCTCTCAATTGTAAATAATTTTATTTTTGAAGACCATTTGTATAAAATCTTTTTTCTCAAATAAAATTTCTCTAAATTCCTACTAAGATGAATCTATTTTTAGACTCGCATTTTTATTTTATTTTCTTTATTAGATTTAGTCTTGTTTTATTTTTAATTTCTTTATTAGATTAAAATAACTATGTCAAGAGATGTTCTACAATGGGAGAGGGGGAGGGAGAGACCCTGATGTCATGCTTGTGTAAGGAAAAATGGCCAACATCTTTTTTTAAAAATATTATTATAAAATAAGAGCCAACACAATATATATATATATAAATATACGTAACAAATAATATAATAAAAATTAAAAAAAATGTGGTGTCCCAAACAAGAATGGAAGAGCATTGAGAGATATCATAATCTATATTGAAAATAAATTATGGAATTGAATGACAAGGGAACGGAATAAAAAATTCAAGCTACCAGCCATTTTCACTTCCCCATTGTTCATTCCTTCTCGTAGGTGATGGGTTCAATTGTAGATCTCTTGCTTTCTGAATTCTGTAATATTTATCAGTGTATTTGATTTTTGGTGGTCACATGCTTACTATGTAAAAAAAAATCCTTAAATTTATAAGATTGATTCAAATTGTCCTCAAAATTGGAATTATGCATTAATCACATAACTCTACAATGGTGGCATGGTATCTTGTTATTCAATTTAACATCCAAAATATGTATGCAACTACATTGTTATTTTTAGACCCAAAAACTTTGACAAAGGCTTAAGACATTTTTATTTTTTTGGTTTCTTTGCGAGGTTAGATTTATTAATTTAGTTTTAGGATTAAAAATAAGAATGTGATGTTTATTTGCAACACTCAAAGTTTGACCACCTTTTTTATTGTAGATGTAGAAATTTCATAGGAATCTTTAATGATATATTTTAAAATTAATAATATGTGGTCTTTAATGTAAGCCATGTTTTTTAATATTCAATTCTTATATATTTTTTAACTATTTATATATTGCTCTCTATGTTGTAATGTTAATTTTAACAAGATTATTTGGAAGAGTTTGACATCCATGGGAAGATTGTTACATGTAGAATGTAATGTATATGATTAAAAATTAAAAAAACATAATTATTATTGGTGACTATATTTGATCATTGTATGATTATATTTATATTTTATAGTCATAAATTATGATTATTTTTATTGGTAGACTATATAAGATTCACGGTGAAAATAAAAATAGACTAAAAAAATATTAAAGAATAATAAAGAATACATACACTATCTCTAACATTGTACTAATAAATTACTCATTTATTTTTTTCCTCCACACATACACACATATATGGAATAAACTAATAAATAACATACATATCTTAGATAAATTTATGTAAAAGATGCTAATAAATATCAGATTTGTGAAATAAGTGGAATAGTACCTCAAGAATGATATTTCTCGGCATCTTTTACATAGATTTATCTAAGATAGGTATACTAGTTTTTAAATTTGTTTCTTTATCATTTCTTTAGTTTGGAGTTCCTTCTACTTAGTTTTTTTTAATTTAATTTTCATGTATTATTTTTTGTTAGTTTTATTTATGAGTTAGATGTTTATTTTGTTTTAGATTTCATTATCTATTAATTCTTTTATAATTAAGTATCACTATTTTTAATTCTAATTTCTTTGATTTAGTTTTTAGATTAAGGGTTTGATTCAACTACTTAGTTTGATTTAATAACATAGTTCTATTATAAATTAGAGATAATATAGTTACATTTAAATAGATTTATGTGTGATATTAGATAGATGTATGTTTGTTATTAATTTAATCTTTTATTTCATGTTGGTTTTTTTTTTAAATTAAAATTAGATTAGATTAAGTTACATTGTTCATTTTTTATTTCGTTTAGGTTGTTACGTTAATTCATTATAGTTTAGAGATTAGTTCTTTCTTGATAAGTATCTAGTTGATTTGTTTAATTATGTTTATTTTTATTTTTATCTTGTTATTTGGTATTCATTTTCAATTAATTTATTTATATTTTAGTTTTTTTGTTTCATTTCTTTAGATATATTTTGAGCCTAAAGAGATATCAAGAACTTATATAATTGATTAAAACAAAATTATAAAGAATTAGAGATCTTTCCTTCAAGAGATTGTCTTGTTCATAGGCTTTCTCTATTAGATAGGTTAGATTACATAATTGTAATCTAATTCTTTTATTTGATATTCAAGTGATGTTTGATTTCTTAATATTAATTGAAAATTACATATTATTTGATTAGCTCTTTTTTCTTAGATCATTTAAAAAACCCTTTCTATGCATATTTGGAATCAATTTTATTTATTAAACCCTTCCAATTAGACTGGTACTATTCCAACTTAACCTTCCTAATAGGCAAAAGGGTTAATTCATTAACACAAATTTTTTAATCATCAATAAATTTGGTTACTCCACTGGGGATACTTTTTAGAAATATTGTTTCATTTTTTATTGTCCATGACCATTGAAGGTCTACCTCCAATCATACAACTTTTGATAGATATTTTGACAATCAAGTTAATGTTACTTTTAATTCAACTCACTTTATGTGGTATATTAGACCTTATTATTTGACCCAAAAGCATAAATTAGTGGTATATAAGTGAATATTACATATGAAACCCAATATCATATTCAAGAAACTAATCAATGGGTTAGGGAGGAGAGAGCAAATCTTGCTTACTAATCCTTAACCTAGAGTTTTTTTCTTTCTAATTCTTTTCATCTTGAATATTTTATTTTTTATACTAATCTTAATATAAATATATAGTTAAATCAGGAAAGTCAAATAATAGAATTTACTAAATATTCTAATGGAATAATAAGTACCACAACTTTAGTAAGTATAATAGAGACTTTAAGATCTTATTTCAGGTCTCTAAAATAATAGAAATCAAGCTGAAGTAACTGATAATGAGGTAGGTTCTGACGATGATGATGCTTAACCTTTAGTAAATCCTTAGATTAACATAATTCCTATTAACATTGGTGCTCATCCAAGTAAACTTCCTTCATTAAAAGGACTTAATCTTCCTAAGTTTTTTAGAATATCTGGTGAGTCTTAGGAGGATCATTTGGATGCATTCAAATTGATTTGTTCCACTCTAGGTATTCTAAAATAAAATGTTACTTTTAGAGTTTTATCACAAACATTAGAAGGTAAAGCTTATAAAGTTTTTATTAGTCTTCCTTCTAGTTTCATTAGTACTTGTAATGATATAGAGGAGTGGTTGGAAGTTTTATTTGTCAAACCTAAACAAGATTTAGATTTAGTTAATGAATTATTTAGTATATTTATAGTTTGAGGTGAATTTTTTTATTAATTCATAAGTAGATTCATTAGATTACGTCAAAAGATCCCACATGATGTTAGACCCTAAAAATAATTATATAGAATATATTTTTGTAATGCTTTGCCTTTAAAGTATAAAATGGATTTAGAAGATAAAGATATTATGGATTATAATGAAACTATGCATTTTTGTATTGAATATGAAAATAAATTAATTTTAATGATAGAATTAAAAAAGGTTTAAAGTTTGATAATACAATTTTTTTAAAAACCATTCATACTCTTAGCAATGAGCTGGTTGCCATCAAGTTACAACTCTGATAATCCATCCACATCAGGTAAATCATACCTTCTTCAAAAAGGTAAAACCAAATAAAAAGTTCATTACTATAGTGTATGTGAATTAGATTACAATTTAAATACTTGTATAGCTGTACAAAAATTTAAAAAATATATTCAAGGAAAAGTTAGTATCTCTATTGATATTGTTGATAATATAAACATGTATGGATATGATGAAACTTTAGATGATGTCAAAACTATAAATACTTATATTGTTAATACTAGGCAAAGACACTATTCAAATTAAATGGATAATTCTAACACAACTAATAATCATTCTTCTTCTATATATCTTGATAAAAAGTAAAGGTGCATAGAAAACTATTGCATCAGATAATAAAATAATTAGTTCCCAATAAAATAATCCTTTATCAACTAGTTTTAATAATCCTCAATACTCTTTATAAGATAAAAATTACACTCATACATGTCATCCATATATTAGTACTTATAATATTATAGACGATTTAACTACTATTAAATCATGTTTTTTCATTATTACATGCCACTAGTTTACTTGGATAACTTGATAAAATTAATGATGCCATTAAAAATTTAAATTTTAAATATCTTTTAGGATTTAAATAAAAAATATATAATAATGAATAATCTCAGTCCACTTTTTTTGCTCAGATCTATGATCCCCTACTGATTACATACCTATTTTTTATGTATCAGTCAAAATTGATAATAAGATTATTCACAATTGTATTCTAGGTATGATTGCTTCTAATAATATAATACCAAAATTCATTGATGATCAATTGGGCATTTTTTATGAAACTAATAATATGAAATTTACAAGTTTTTATTCATGACAAAATAAAAGTTTTGGTAAGTTTCATGATATTCTTATCAAAATTGAACAACATGGAATAATTATATGTATGAACAATGTTAAGGTATTAGATATTCATAATAATTATGTTATGCTTTTGAAAAGAGATTAGTCAAAATCAACTGATTCTTTCATAAGAAAAGATACAACCTGGGTTATAGTTGGTAATGAGATCATTTATATATAAAGAGAGGAATAGTTTAATAATCCTATTGATTATATTCCTACTAATATTGCTTATTTGGAAATGATAGTTGGTAATTATGAGCTATTAACCTTAAATGAACCTAAAAAATAGTAAGGAAATACTTTTTATAGAGATAGTTTATGGTCTTTATTTTTTATGGGGCATATTCATAACATAGTAATGGTGATGGAATTTGTTTAACTTATCCAGTTGGTAAAATATTTGACTATGCTTATAAATTGTCATTTGATAATACTAATAAGACAACAAAATCTAAATCTTTATGTTTAGGTTTATGAAAGGAAATTAAACTTAATATTAAATAGTTATAAGTCTTCATAGATTAAAACTTAGTTATTATGTAAGTTAGAAAAGTTTATAAAACTAATCAAACTCACCTACATAGATACACTCAAAAAGATTGGGATTTTCTTGAAAATTTTGAAACCTTTAATATTAATCATATACTTAGAGAATTTAATGTTTTAGATGGTAAGTTAATTATTTTTTATTATAATCATATTCTAAGTGAAAGTAAGCCAATCATTGACTTCTCATTTTCTAAAGTTTTTAGATCTAAATTTTTTGATTTGAATAAAAATTGGCATATTTTTAATTGTGATGAACATATTGATTCTTTTCTTAAAGGCAATTATTTTGACTATGATGTTTATGTCTTAAATTATGGTGATTATCTACATTTAAATACTAGTAAATTATCTACTGGTTTAATAAGTCTATAATTAATGTTCATTATAAATAATCAACGTAAGATTTCACATACTTAAGAACCTTCTAAGAGGATAATTGGTGAAACTATTCCAATTAACCTTTGACCTGAAGAAGATCCTAAATTTGTATATTTAGAAATACAATGTACTCCTATTGAAAAATTTAAGTTCATTAAATTTTATAAATAATTTATTAATATTTTCACTTGGTATTATAAAGACCTAATAGGTTATGATACCAATATAACTAGACATGATATTCTTATAAATTTTGGTATAAACCCTATTAGGCAAAAGATAATAAGAATAATACCTTTGATAGAAGACACCATAAACAAGGATTTTGATAATATGTTTAATGGTAGTGTCATTTATCCTATAAAATATTCTAATTGGGTGGTTAATCTAGTACCTATACATAATAAAAATGGTAACATTAAGTTGTGTATAGATTTTAGAGATTAAATAATGCTAGTGTAAAATATATTTTTTCTCTTCTTAACATTTATCAAATCTTGAAATAGGTTACATGATTTGAAATGATGTCCTTACTTGATGGATATTATGGTTATAATCAAATATTTGACAATCCAAATGATAGGCATAAGACGATATTTGTTACTCATAGAGGGCTGTTTATTTTTAATAGGATGCTTTTTTATCTCATGAATGTAAGTGTCACTTTTCAGAGAGATATGTATGTGGTTTTTGATGATTTAATTGACATGTTCATTCAAGTTTACTTAGATGATATTATTGTTCATTCAAAAAGAAAAAATAAATAATAATCATCTTTGTGAAGTTTTCATAAGATGCAGGGAATATGGTATTTATTTTAATCCCAAGAATTGGTGTTACTAAAGACAATTTTTTAAGACACAATTTTAAAATATGGTATATTTATTGATCCTGAATGTATAAAAACAATTAAAAAGTTACCATTATGTAAAGACCAATTTGGTCTTGATCTTTCTTTGGAAAAATCAATTTTGTTCATAAGTTTATATCATATGTTGTTGATAAATCCAATCCATTGCAAAGTTTGCTAAAGAAAAACTAGTCATATGTATGAGATTCAGGGGTAGATTTCAATTTTAATAATATTAAGAATGCCATGAGAAGTGGGCATGTACTTTTAAAACTTGATTTTACTAACTTTTTATTCTTTATGTGAATTTAATTGATAAATAAATAGGTGTTGTAATCACTCATAATGAAAAAAATAATGAAAAAAAGCCTATTGGCTATATGAGCCATGTCCTTAAAGATATAGAAGTCAAGTACCCATTTATTGAAAAAAATATCTTTGCAATAGTTTCTTCTTTGATCAATTTTTTTATCTATTGATGATAAATAAAATTATTGGAAGGTTGAATGCACCTATCCTTTCTTATTTATTAAAATAACTATAAATAAGGAAGCCCAGTAAAATTGATTTTGAGGATTCAAGAATTTGGCCTTGAAATTGAAACATTCAAGATTATAAAAGGTAATGATTTAGTAAAGCATTTGGCTAAAAATTATTGTTCTCATATAAATGTTTTGGTATTATTTATTGATAATTCTTTATATACCAAGCCTCATTTTCAATTCGTGAAATTTCTTTATTTCTATAGAATTTTCAAAATTGGTCATGAGATGAATGCTTAGGATTGATTTTTGGTTGAAGATGATTAGTATCATGATTTAGTTTATTGTTTTCAAAATAAAATATGTCCAAGAAATTTAGATAAAACTTCAGGATGATCATTATGATTTTAAGCTTTAAAATTATGTTTATTAGAATTTTTTTTATTTTATAGAAACAAAGATGACATTTTGTTAAGATGCTTAACTCATGACCAAACTCAAAAAGTACTTAAATGATGCCATGAAGGTAGTTGTGTTGATCATTATGTATTAAAAATTATTTCTTATAATATTTTACATGTAGGTTATTATTGGTTTATTTTATTTTAGGATGCTTACAAGATTGTTCGTGCATACATGCATTGTCAATTATTTGTTGGCAGAGATAGGTTACCAGTAATTACTTTAAATCTTGTTATTCTTGAGAAGTTTTTCACCAAATAGAGAATTTATTTTATATTAGATACTCATCTTCATTCAATTGGACATAGATATATTTTGACTACTACTGATTATTTTACAAAATGGCCTAAAGTTAAAGCACTAAATTTTTTTAGTTACAACTGAAGTTATTTCATTTTTTAAAAATTAAATATTTTTTAGATTCGGTGTTCCTTATGAAATTATATCTGATAAAATCATCAATTTATTTCAAATGAACATTTAGATTTTTAGAATGTTAATCTATTATTTCAAGTCATTATTTGAAATATTACCCTTAAGATAATGGGCAAGCTAAATTTATGAATAAAAAATTGATTTATATTATGAAAAAATTAGTTTATGAGAACAAAATAAATTGGAATCTAATTTTTTTTAAAGCATTATGGGTTGTTCATATAATTGTTAAAGCAGTTACTGGTTACTCTCTTTTTATATTAGCTTATATATTTGAAGCTACATTTCCTATTGAACTTCAAATTTATTCTACATGTACTATGTTGTAATACTTACAAGAAGATATGAGTTTGATAGAACAAAGACTTAATGATTTAATAGACTTAGATGAAAATAAAGCTATTGCTTTATAAAAATTAGAAAAAGCTAAGAAAAGAGTAAAATAGTTCTTTGAAAAAAAGCTTTTTAGTAAATATTTTAAATTTGGTGATCTTGTTCTTTATTGGGATAAAGCACATGAAGATGAAAGAAAAAATCATAAGTTTGATTCTCTTTGGCTTGGTCCTTATAAAATAACAACTATTATAGGAAATAATGTCTTTCATTTATAAGATTTGAATGAAAATTGGTTGTCATTCAATCAATAGAGATCACTTAAAATTGTTTCATATATAGTTTATTTCATGTTGTTTTATTTTTGGTTTTCATTTTTTTGTGTTTTCTTTTATTTTTGAATTATTTGTTTTCTTATTTTTTGTATCAACATTTATTGTAGTAAGCAAAAAATTCATCATTTTGAGAATAAATTAATATGAGAACTGTACGTTACTGTAAGTACTCAATTACTTTAGATATTATTGCATGATCATTCTATATATTTTTTCTTTATGACTTAAACATAAATTGAATTTGTGTGTGTGTGTGTTGAAAAACATTATTAAACTTTTAGAATCTATATTTAAGACTTTGCATTGACTATTTATCCAACCTAAATCTCAATGTTTAATCTATCCCTTTTTCATGCCATACTAACTAAATAATTCATCCCTTAGGAAGATTATCATTATCAAAGGGTTCACACATATTTACTTGAGAAATGATTAAACCTAGATCTTACTCTCAAGTTAATTGGTTCTAATAAAATTTTATAATTGCAACCCAATTTTACAAGTAAAATCAACTAATAAGGTCACTAATGTTAAGTATTTTTTATTACCCCCTCATTTCTAAAATTCATGTCATGTTTTCAGTTTTTCCATATAGATGACCCAATGTTATGAAGTATAAAACTATGGTGGAGGTCAACTCATTTGAGTTTAATTGAATACACATTTTATATACATTGGCAAACATTTAATTACTATATTTAACTAAAATTTTTCCTTTAAATTTTAATTAAAGTGGTTTCAAAAAGCATAAGTTATTATGAATGAAATAAGTTTTCATTATCAGTCCAAAGAGTTATATAAAGGTAACCTACAATTTTAAAAATGAATCATAATGACCTGTAGTATTTTATACTTGATAAATACATAATTACTTTTGAATTAAACAAAATTCTTTTTCTCATACCAGGTTACAAAACTAGGTCATAATTGAAGTGATGGAAACAAGTTAAAGAAAATTTTAAACATAATTCATGCATTTATATTTACAAGTAATCAACTTATGCCTTTAAAGCCATAACAAATAATGTTAGGAATTTCATTTTAGATTTATCAAATCAAAAGGATTTCAAAATCTTGTATTTTTGATAATAATTTTATTTTAAGTTCATATGTGTTTCAAATAAATATGTTTTGTGACATATCATGTTTGAAAACCTAAACCTAACACCTAAAATCAAAGTGTTAATAACTAATGTTATAGGCATTTACTAGAGGCATTTGAATTATTACCTAATGGTAATATAAACATCACCTAAGTTATAATACATATATTTATAATAAACATGTCAAAGGTTATGTTGTTATTTGAACTATGATGTGAAATATGACCTAAATCATGTAATAGTGATCATATTAATTTGAATTGCTTTGAGACCTGAGTAGAAGCTTTGAATGGATTCACTATAGATTTAGTTGTGAATGAATTTAATAAGATGGCGGGCTCAAGGTTTGAGTTGGCAATTTTAGTGGTCTATTTGTAGTCAATTTATAGTATTCACCTTGGTTTACAAGATTGGTGATTAATTTAGTGTCTAAGAGATAATCTTGCTAAGTCATTTAGTAAGTTAATAAGTGTAGTTGGAATTGATATTAAGATTGACAAAAAATTTTAGAAACCAATGTGGTTCATACACATCATTTTAGGTAGTGGAGTTTAGTTTTTGAAATATTTAAGGGGAAAATTCCTTGGTTTTGATCTCATTCGACTGCAATTTTACTACAAAAGTGAAGCCTTGGTGTAAAATATTGTTGAGTGGTTGATGAAAGTATAGTGGATTTGAGAATATTTCCTAAAATTTAACAAGGTATGCTCTAGTATTTTATTACTTCAAATAAATAATAGGGAATACTTGGCTCAAAATTTATATTTTCCTGCATGGGTTTATATTATGGTTTCGTCATTATAAATATGAATTGGTTTTCAAAGCGTTCATAAAAAAAATGCATGCAAGATTATGTTGTTCCTTCAAAACATATGGAATATATTTGTTCTAGTTTCAAGTTGATTAGATATCTTTACCTTAGTTTTCTTGGTTGGCCTATGGATGAAGCTTTATTGTTGGATATTTTTCCCAAGTAAATTTTTTAATTCTATCTTGCATGCATTCTTTTTTATTTTAATAAAAAATATACTATGGTTGGGTCAAAATGTTTTTCACAGCTCGGTTAAGTATTGTAAGAAACGTAAAAAAAATCATAATCATACACAAAGTTTTCTTTGAGGTTATGGATTTTCATGCCTTAAATTATATTTTTTGTTTATCAGTTACATGAATTAATTGGATAATATGGTTTCAATGGTGGATATGTGTTCAAAGGGTTTGTTTTATTAAGACCGTCTAATAGCTTGTTGTAGATTCTTATCAAATTTAAGAAATTTCATTTGGTTTCAAGTGGATATGTGGAAGGAAAATCATATTTTCCTTGCATTTATTATTAGATTGAAGGGATTGTTTACATATTTTTTATATGCGGTTATATGTTAAAATGTTGCATGCATGTGAAATTTTGGAATAGCCTAGTGTGTGTAATGTTTGTGCTATGTGCAATAGTCATAATTTGTGCTCAAATAATGATGAATTTGGTATTAATCTTAATGTATATTATATTTCAAAGGGTTTGTTTTATTAAGACCGTCTAATAGCTTTTGGTAGATTCTTGTCAAATTTAAGAAATTTCATTTGGTTTCAAGTGGATATGTGGAAGGAAAATCATATTTTCCTTGCATTTATTATTAGATTGAAGGGATTGTTTACATATTTTTTATATGCGGTTATATGTTAAAATGTTGCATGCATGTGAAATTTTGGAATAGCCTAGTGTGTGTAATGTTTGTGCTATGTGCAATAGTCATAATTTGTGCTCAAATAATGATGAATTTGGTATTAATCTTAATGTACATTATATTAATATTTATATATTTCATTTGTTTGATTTTTGGGTATGCAAAAATGATGATTGTTTTGAATAACAGTTGATATTAGTCTAAAGATACAAGATTTTTGAGAGCATTTTGAAAGTTATGGTACAGAGTTGTGGTGTATGGTTTAAGAGTCATATTTTATTTTGAATATCTTATTCATGGAATAGTAAGAGAAATATATATTATGGTATTCAATTATATATTGACCTTTTGAGATTAGCTTTAGAGTTCTTTTTGAAAATATGATCAAATAAGATAATTTCATAGCTATATATAATATCATAATTCTTTAAGGATGTTGTATTTAAAGGAATTGATAGATCATATTTTTTTACATAACTTGTTTCTTTTTCATAATAAATTTCATAAAGGTCTCCTCTATGCATGGTATTTCAATCTGTGGTCAAAATAAAATTAAAAAAATTAATTGATATTTTGATTACTTCAAGTCTTTGTCATTTGAAATGTAACTTATTGATGTTTTAATAGTTTAAATATTTAGTAAACTGTTATATGATTGAAAGTTGATAAAAATGTTATGATATGATTTTAATAAAACTATTATATGATTATTCTTTGATAGTTGAAATTTTAGATATAAAAACTATTGATGTATAAGTTAATTGAAAGGCTTAATTCAAAATTTTAGTTAAATATATCATGTTTGACTCCAGATTTATTCAATTATAGTATAAATGCATGGGGTCAAGGTGATGATCAACATAGTGATGGCACTCCTTCTCGGGGTAGTTCTTGAGGTTAATATTTTCATGGTTATAGGGATATTAATATGTTTCCTTGACCATTTAACAACATAACACATGTGTATATTCATTTTATAGCTTTTGATCCCACCGTTTAAATTGTTCTTGACTCATTGTTAGTTAGTTATTTATATTTTCTTCATAATAGAGGTTTGATAAGAGCTTATGAAAGATATCATCCTCATAGATGAGGTACTCCAAGCATATATTCTCATCACATGCATAATGTTTTTCAACTTGATGTACATAATATTCCACTACCTAAACTTAATCCACAAAATGATCCATTATCTAAAAAACCAAAAAATATGCTTGAAATCATTACTAAATTACATGCTAATTTGCTTGTATTGCTTAATACTACTATGCCTTCACCTAAATTTTAAAGACATGCTTTCTCAAGTACTAAACATGCTAGGAGTCTTATAGCCCAGCGTCTAGTGATTAATAAATTGAACAAGGTCAAGTTAGAGGTTGATGGTTCTAGGGGTAAAAATGATAGAGTTTCTCATTGTACCAATGGAGTATATAGAGTCTCAAACTAATAAAGAAACCTCATTTATTGACTTGATTTCTATTTCTTACTTAAAATAAACTTATTCATGTTGAATATTTTGATTTTTAGTTGTTATAGACTTGTTGATACAATGATACTTTGAGTATTTTCATATTATTTTGTTAATTATGATGCCTATGTTATTACTTTTCTACAAAATAGATTGTGTGATTTATTGAAATTTTATGTAAATGGTCATGGTATTTAATATTTTAAGTATTTAATTTTATTTAACTATCATTAATTATTATGAATTTCATGTAGATCAAATGTTTATTTTGATCATATTCTTATGAATCATGGGCTCCCATGCATTAGAGTTGTTATGAATTTATTATTTTATTTATTTGGTCTTTCAGACATTATTAAGTCTAAAATTAAAAGTTTAAGTTATAAGTTGAGTAATTAACTCTTTAAAGTAAATTAATGTTAATAATAACTAACTAACTAGTTATTTATAACTTATTTTTTAACCATATTCAAGAGATAAGTTTATAAATAGATCAAAGCCACAACACACAAGAGGAACATAACATGCATTTAAGAGATCTAAATTTATTCAAGTTTCCTCTTACTTCTCTCTCTATGCAAATAATCTATCAGATTAAATATTTAATTGTAGATAGATCACAAAATACATTCTCTAACAATTAAGTAACCTACTTTTTTAGTGCTTATTTATCTAGGTTTCTTTTTTGGTTTATAAATTGATTATCTAAAGTCTATTAGGCTTAATATCTTTTGATGGTTTTAGCTACATAGTCATATAAGTAGAATATTGTGTACTTGACCCAAACAATGATAAATAGCTCACTTTGTGTGACACTTGTTGATCTCTCAAATGTAAATAATTATCTTTTTGAAGACCATTTGTACTAAAATCTGGTTTCTCAAATAAAATTTCTCCAAATTTATGCTAAGATGATTCTATCTTATTTTCATTGCTAGATTTATTCTTGTTTTAATTTTAATTTCTTTCTTAGATTAGAATAATTTTTAATTTTTTTTCTTTATAGTTTATTTAGTTTGAAGTTATTTTTACTTAGATTGTTTTTATTTCATTTTCTTTAACTTTATTTATGACTTAGATTTTTATTAAGTTTTAGATTTCATTATCTATTAAGTTTTTTATAATTAAAGATCATTAATTTTTATTTTGAAGTTGTTTGATTTAGTTTTTAGATTAAGGATTTGATTCAATTACTTTGTTTAATTTAATAACATAATTAGGTTATAAATTAGAGATAATATCATTATATTTAGATATATTTTTGTGTGTTATTAAATAGATGTCTGTTTGTTATTAATTTAATCTTTTATTTCATGCTAGATTTTTTATCTGTTAAAATTAAATTAGTTTAAGTTACATTGTTCATTTCTTGTTTCGTTTATGTTGTTACTTTAATTAATTATATTTTAGAGATTTTTTCTTTATTGATAAGTTTCTTATTGAGTTCTTAAATTATGCTTGTTTTTATTTACATAATGTTGTTTGGTATTTATTATTAGCTATTTTATTTATCTTCTAATTATTTTTATTTTTTCTTTAGATCTATTTTGAGCTTAAAGAGATATTAATAACTTATAAAATTAATTAAAATAGATTTATAGAGGATCAAGGATATTTCATTCAATATATTATCTTGTTCATAGGTTTTCTCTGTCAGATAAGTTAGATTACATAATTGTAATCATATTTTTTTATTTGATATTCAAGTGATATTTGATTTTTAAATATTAATTTAGAATTGCATAGTATTTGATTTGATTATTTTTCTTAAATCATTTTAAAGCCCCCTTCTGTACATCTTTGAAATCAATTTTATTCCTTACACCCTTACAATTAGACTAGTATGATTCTATCATAACCTTCATGATAGGCAAAAGGGTTGATTTTTTTATGTGACATTTTTAATCTTTAATAGAGTAGTCACTAAAGGGGATGAAAACATGGTTTGAGTACTAATAGTCATTGAAACTGGTGTTTGTGTTGAAAAATTTGGCAATTCCATGGTAGATGTAGAAATAGTGTTTTAGTTTTCAGGAAATAAAGATTTTCACACATAACCCATGCCCCCGCTAGATGTATTATGGTGTAATGAATTCAAGGGGAGGGATGTTTCAACTATACCTTTTAAAAAATTTGTTTCGATTATAATTTTTATGATCTTATTGAAATATCTAGGGATTTAAGGAATATGCTCATGAAACAATGCAACTTCTTGCACTTGACCATGGTTTATTTGCTCTTTTTCATTTATTTCATAGTTTTCGCTATCAATATATTCTTTTATGATAACCTCATCAATATGTTTTTCATTGTCAACATGGATATCATCATGATCTATTGTATGAGATCCCTCATTAGTTTGAGACATATTATATGGTGGGAGTGGAAGCTCAATGTGTTCAATAGGAACACATTCCAATCTAAGCCTACACCTAGGTTCCATGCAAAATAATAGAAGTGTGAAATGAAAAATTAGAGCAATCTGAAACTTTAGCTAGTTGAAAACCCTAGGAATTATAAAAACTTGCATTCATACAAATCAAGTTTACTAAATATTTAACCCTAAAATAGTTGGTCTAAGGAATTGGTGTTAACCATAGATTATCTTAAAAAGGGTATATAGAAATGATAATATACAAGGGTGATTATCATATCTACATTAGGCCGATTGGGTGCTTAATTTAG
Organism: Torreya grandis; assembly: GCA_037957365.1. Taxonomy (NCBI): domain Eukaryota; kingdom Viridiplantae; phylum Streptophyta; class Pinopsida; order Cupressales; family Taxaceae; genus Torreya; species Torreya grandis. The sequence continues at coordinate 1,577,864 of JARHVA010001810.1, read as the reverse complement.
ATATAACATATGTTGAATTTATAAAATTGAGAATAGGTTAAATAGAGAAAGTAAAATTAAGTTATGTAAGGAAATGACGAAGAAGTAATGCACTTAGTTGATTATGATGCTAACATAGTGTTATACCTAGAACATATACAAAAACAATTGGAACATGATTCTAGAATAGTTGCTTAATTCTAGATTAAGTACCTATAGAGCTATAAACACTTACATTTACCTATTTTGGTTGTGTTGATTCTATTATCTATGTTCAACCAAGTGTCCTATATGAAATACATACTATAAAAATATGAAACTACAAGGATGCTTCTAGATTTATCTTTGTCTTTACTCTAGTGAATTTAGATCTAAATCATAGACTATCACTCCTCATGAAATTTCAAAACCCTAGTTCTTAATTTTCATAATAACCTTAGGGGAAATGGCTTAGTGGGCACACAGTGTCGAGTTGACCCCAAAGACCCATCTATCAATCAATGATACCTATATAGCCAATAATTTATAAAGGGCCTTAGACTGATGTAGTTCTCCCTTATGTGTTAGGCTATGTGTGAATCATGCAATATGTGGAAAACAAGTACAATAGTGACCTAAGTTGTAATTTGGAAAATATAGCTCTTGGGATGCTCCTTCAATACTTTAGACCTATAGATATTTTATCCCTATAATGGATTTATAAATAAGATAAAATAGGGAGGCTTATTTAATTGAATACTTTATATAATTCTTTTGACAGTTTACCCTGGTATCTTTAGTATTTTCTAGGTGAGAAATGAATGAGGGTTAATCTTGTATTTATATCAATCTATTTGGTTCTAAAATTAACTCGCATTAAATCAATTAGGTTGACCATTAGATACATTTAATATTCAAAATAGATGACTTCAGGGTATTATACATTTGTATTGAGTCATGAGACTACCATCGATGTAAGTGTCTATCCTAGATGTTAGTGTCCAGAGATCAAAAAAGTAGGTATATGCTCAAAACTTGTATAAATGGAATATAAGTACATTTTAACCATTCTATGAAAGATAGAAGGCTTGGGTCATCAACATAAGACTGGTCATACTAAGATCTAGGCCAAAGGAAAAAATATAGAGTGGATACAAGACTTAAAAAAGTATTAAAAGCTCTAAAATTGAGAGGATTAGCCAAGGTTTGAGTTTGCCAAGTGTACAAGATGGAGGTCCTACATAATCTAAAAATATCATCTGCATCACCCTCCTTAGGGTTAGGAGGAAGAGGCTCAATACTATTTCCATAAGATTGGTAAAGAGAGGTTCTAATTTTATTTTGATTATGATCATTCTCTAATTTGGTTGTTTTAAATTGATTAGATTTTAGACCCCTTGTAGTGTTAATTGATTGAATAATGAATGAAACATAACAAATAAGAACTACCACTATGTATTTTATAATGAAGTATGTAAGAGATGTATCCATATTGAACATGTTTTTAGAGAATATAAAATTCTAAGTTTTAAACACTTTGAAATCAATAGTTAGAATTTAAAAATAGTCAACCATGAAACCCTTAGTTAAATAGTATTTTGAGACCAAATGTCAAGGTCACCATAATGTGATAAATGAAGATAAATCAATATAAAGTGACAAGATAATAAATTTTGAATCTAAAATATCTTCTTCAGTAAAAATAAGAAAAAATATGAACCTAAAAAATTAGGAAAACAAAATTATAATGTATAGTAACTAGATCTACTTTTACTAAAAATAGTAAAATACAAAACTAAAAAAATATGTACAATATTTTGGAAAAAAATGGTTTTTATCTATATCAACATTTTTATGAAAAAAATTCAAGGAACTCAAAATTTGAGATATTATGAATTTGAAATATGTTAGAGAATGTGGAATGCTTCATAGGGAAAGCCTTGGAATATTCAAAATAAAGAAACAAAAATCTTGATAAATAAAAAATATTTTTGAGATCTAAGAGAGGTTATTGAATAAATTTTAATTTTGATGAAACCTTAAAATTAATTAAAAAAATAAGTACACCATTCATCTTGTATGCCAATAGTTAAAAAAAATAGTAAATTACAAAAATTGACAAATTTATATTAAATTTTTGCTAACAAAAATAGGACTTTTAGTATACCAACCCGAGTATAAAATAATTATGAGTAATTTTTAAATTAACTTATTTTTATGTCAAAATATGCCAATAAATAAATAATAAACTTCAAAGCATATGAACATGAATCCCTTGTAACCAAAGAAGGGTAAAACCCTAAGGTAAAGTTTCAGATCTATAAAATCCATCATAAAAAGCTAAAACCCTAGGAGGCTTAAAATCCCTATATTAGAAAAAAATTACATTCACAAAATTAGATACACCAAATTTTCAACCCTAAATTTAGATATGGATCTTATTTAGGTAGATAGGGTTAAGAATATAGAAATGACAATACACAAGGGTGATAATCAGATCTATAGTAGGTCAATTAAATGCTAAACTTAGATACAATATACACTAAATTTATTAAACCAAGATAGGCTAAAATAGTAAGTATAACTATTTTAGATATGAAAATGAAAAATAAATAATGTACTTAGTTAGTTCTAATGCTCACACAATTCTAAATGTGGAATAGGTAGGAAATAGATTAGAAGATGATTTTGTATTAGTCGCCAAATTTTGGATTGAGTGTCTCTAGAACTACAAACACTAACATTAGATTTGGATTTTAGCATTGATGCTACTATTTAAACATGATGTAGGTGTCCTATATTAGATATATATTAGAAAAGGATGTGACCACCTAGATGCTTCTAAATTTATCTTCACCTTCACTCTTGTGTATTCATATATGGGTCATGGACTGTCACTCCTTATG
>JARHVA010001810.1:1547500-1570000 GCA_037957365.1 Torreya grandis | reverse complement strand
GATCTTCATTATGATTTTTTTTTTAATTTAAGGTTTATGGTTCTTATAAAGGTCTATTTACAAAAAACATATGGGTTTAAAATTTTGTGTAGTTTTAATAGCTTCCCACCCATAATCTGTAAATTGGGGCATAGGTCCATTATTATGTGGTATGATGAGAGCATTTTGTTTGTTTCTATATTTTTTTGTGACATTGGTATCAATTTATTTAAATTAAGGTTTGAAATGGAAAATATATGTGGTCAGTTGTTTTTATAATTTCATGGTGGAAATAATTTTTTTTTTAATGGTAGGGAGCTCTATAAACCTTGACACAATTTTTGGGTATGATTATTTTTGTTGGGCATTGGTAATGTAGTATTTAAATTTATTTACAATGATAATGGAGATTTAAAATGTGTTTTCGATAGTTTTTTAGCATGGTGTTCATTTAGTTTTGATATCTAAATATGCATAAACAAGAGTTTGGGTATGTATTGAGATTTTTTGTGATGTTTTGGATTCACAACATCATGTAGTTCTGATAGTTCAACATGCATAGACTATAGTATTGGCATGTCTTTATTGTTAGGACATTTTTTTAATAAGGTTTATGACATAAAATATACATGTATAGTTGTCTCTAGCATTGTGATGGAAAGGCTTAGTTCGTAAAGGTGAGGTGCATAATTCTTGAAATGATTTTTTCTTATCATTTCATTTGTTGGTTGTTGGTAATGCAGTAATTTTTATACTTTAAGATGATAGTGGAGATTTAAAAGGGATGAAAAAACTATCTAAAACCCTTATTTTCTCTCCAATTTCATCTTATTTAAAATAAAAAAACATTTTGAGGTCTATGTATTTTCTTAGGCTATATGTAATAATAGGTTAAGGGTTTGAAATGTTATGTATTTTTTATGGCTCACCATGCATAGACTAGAAATTGGGCATATAACCATTGTCATGTTTTTCTAGTGAGATTATTTTATTTGTTTCAATTTAATTGGTGACATTGATATAATTTTTTTAATAAGGTTTTTGATTGAAAATATATGTGGATAGTTGTTCTTGGCCTTCTAGTGGAAAGTTTTAGTTTGCAATGGTGTGAGAAAAAGTTCTTGAAATGATTTTTTTATGTGTTTAGTCTATTATAGAAGAGTTATTATTTTTCTTTTTTCACTGAAAAAATTCATTTTGATTATTCAGTGGGATACTAAAGGCATAGATTTATTGATAGTTTTGTGCATATATCCAAGAGAATGGGTATGAAACAATTATTACTTTATTTTAGTTTAAATAATGTTTTCTATGTGTATGTTGGGAGAATATTTTATTTTTATAAGTTTTTTAACCCTACTATAATAAAAAATAGTCTGAGTTGTGGGTTTAAAATATCTTGTAGTTTTGATAGCTAGACATATATATTCTAGAGTTTGGCCATGTAGCCATTACCATGTCAATGCCTTTTTTAAGGTTTGAAATTGAAAATAATTATGTAAAATTTTATTTATTGTCATACTAGAAGTGTTTAGTTTGCAAGGATGATAGCCATAAACCTCAAAATAGTTTTTGGTAATGATATTAGTTTGTTGGTTATTAGAAATACAGTATTTTTATTTGAAAATGGGTTTAGATAATTTGTCTTTCTCTTTTGGAGAAAAATAATTTACATGACTCCTATTATTATTTTTTAAATAAAAATAGGTCATGGGTTAATCTATGGGTGTATTTTAGGTTACATGGGATAGGAGGTGACTAAATTTCATCATTTAAATTTATTTATTTTTTCTATTGATGGTTAAATCTAATGTAAAACCTACCAAAAACAACTTTACATTATTTCCATTACTAGTTGGCCACATTAGTTATTAAATAAGGAAACTGATGATATTTATTAATTTTTTATGTGTGATATATGTTTTTGAAGTTTCCTTATAGGAATGGAGTGTGTTTACCCATGAAATATTTTTTCCCAGTAAGATGGTAGAAGATACAAAAGGATGAGTGGTCAATAAATTTAATCAATGAATTTATTATTTTTCTGTATATTACAAGTCACATGTGCAAATGGTTTTGAATTATTATTTTTTCACTAAAACAAATTTGATTTGATTTTTTGATGGGATATTAAAGTTATGGTATCTTGATAGCTTGACACACATATACTAGAGATTCGTCATGTAACCATTAATAGGTGACTTAAGTTCGAATGAGTATCTCTACATGAATGTGCTATGATTTTATTTTTTTCAATAATATTTATGGTGGGAAATATTTTAAAATAGTAACAACCATAAAGCTCTAAATAATTTTTTGTCATAATTTGATTTGTTGGTACTCACATTTTTTTATTATTTGAATGATTATATAATTTGTTTGTACTTATATATGCATGCATAATATATATCAATTCTAGGAAAGAGTTTTCTTTTTCTCATAAAAATATATAAAAATCTATAGGGTTGTGATTTCATATCTACCAAACCCTTATAGGTATTTATGTTTTGATATATGCCATTAATTTTTTTCATTTGAATTTTAATGTGCATGTAAGGATATAGAGGTTCATTTTATGTTTTCTTTAGATTTGGATAGGGTATATTATAAACAATCATTTTTTTATTAACTAGAAATAAACTATTTTAGATTCAAATAGGGCATATTTGGGTCATGTTCTTTATAAATATCTAGGTTGTGAATTTAACAAAGTAATAGGACATGTTAGATCATTTAAAAATAAAAAATAAAAAATGACTATATAGGTTCTTCATAGTTCTCTATGCCTAGATAGTAAATTTATTATTCTCAAAAACTTATGTGTAGATCTTCATTATTGTGGTTTTGTTTCTACCAGAACCTCTTATGTTTTTTATGTTGGTTTTATTTTGGGCTATAGTTAGCCTTAAGTCTTATTTTTTAGTTGTGGGTTTATTGTGCAAATACCATTAATCACATGATTATTTTGGTTTAATAATATACTAAATGACATCTGCACAATTAGCTTAAAATGATGGAAATGGTATTCCTATCATGGTTATATTTATTCCACCTTTAGTTTAGATTAATAAAGCAATAATGAAACATTTGCATTTTTATATGAACACTAGGAATGTAAATATTTTTAGATAAAAATTAATATTGATGAAATTTTTTACCTCTATGATTACATCATTTTATTGAACACTCACCATTTTGTATCTTTTGTCGATCTTTATAGTCCTAAATTTAGGGTTTCCATAGTACATGGCCTAGATTTAGAAGATTGTGTTTACTATAGTGAGGGCCAAGAGGATTGATTTGTTAGTGGGTTGGTTTTATTTATTTTGGAATGATATACCCTAAAACCACATCATTGTAAATATTTGTTGTGTTATGCATTATTACATAAACATGATGTGAAGGTGAATGGAAATAATAAGGAACCTGGTTGAAATTATTCCTCTAACAAGAATGATATAAGGCTAGAGTGATGGTCTTCTTTTATTTAATAAATGTAAATTTTATTTCTTAATCACAGGAGCATATGGAAATGACCACTATATAAATCCATGTTTATTTCAATCATGTTTCTATTGATTATTTCTAACATTTTAATTTAATCATGGATAATGTAATATGATTTATTTAATTATAGGGTTATCGAGTGTACATTATTTTATTTTTTTAATGTTTTGAAGAGAATTTAGACATGAAACGTATCTTACTAAACTATTAAATTTATTTCTACCTACATATATGTAGTTTTTTATATTTTTTGAACATATGAAAAAAATATTTAATTGTGTTATTATTCTTTTTTTAAAATGTTTTTTATAAGTTTTATAATTTATTGCATATATAATTTTATGAGGCTAATTGATCTAACCATTTTTACAGAATTTGTATCAAAGTATCTATTTTTATCTTGAATTAAACTAATTTTGGTGGATTAATATTATTTTTTATAAATATATTAAAATATAGTAGGGTGTTGTAAATACACATTCAAATAAGAAATTGAACCAAACAAATAAAATAGATGAAACAAAATGATTGAAAACAAGATGAAACTATGTAAATGAGAGATATACTTAGCTTTTTCCCTATGTGTTGGCTTATTTGTGAATCATGCATTATGTATAAAGTATGTACAACAGTGAACTAACTTATAAAATGGAAAATATAAATCTTGGTATGTTCCTTCAGTACTTCATATCTGTAAATGTGTTTCCATGTGATTGATATGGATTTAGGATAAAATAGGAAAGTTTTACACAATTTAATGCTTGATATAATGCTTTTGATAAGTTGCCTTGGTCTCTTTAGGTCTTTCTAGGTGAGGAATGAATAAGGGTTGATATTTTATTTATATCAATCCCTTTGGAGAAGTAATTTGCATTAAATCACTTAGGATGACCATTAGGACATGTTTTATTTTTGAATTAGATTACTTTAGGGCACTAGAAACCTGTAACACGATAGGATACTAGTATAAAAATAGGGTTTTAAGATTGATTCTTGTGTCATGGCATTAGAAAAAAGGTACAAGCTTATAAATTATAGGGGCATAAGATGAGTATATTTTAAGCATTCTTGAGCAAGATATAAGTTGTGGGCCATCAACATAAGACTAGTTAGACCAATAGATAGAACAAAGAGCAAAAGATAGAGTAGATGTGAGACTTCTAAAAACGAGAAAGGTCAATAACTCAGAAGAACTAAGGTATGATTTTTTTGAGTGTGCAAGATTGAGGTGCTATATAATTCATAAATGTCATCTATAACATGAAAAATATTGACATATTGATACATATTATAGGTAAATATGACATGTATATGCAATCACTTTGTAAATACTTAATTAAATATTCATACCACAAGAACAAAAATTAGATGTTGCACATGCACTTATAGTTAACATTATAGATATGTATCATTCTATATCATTTGGCACATATTTTGGTGACATGATAATTGTTCATGCACATTTATAAATTTATGTGCACATACACTATCTTAAATTTTACAACTTCAAAGACAATTTTAAAAAAAAAAAAAAATTAAACCTATGGGTGTTAAGTTCATGATGGGGCATGAATATTCTTCATTCTCTTTCAATCATGCAAATAAAATATAGATATAACTACAATGGCATGATTGATTCTACTGTGGGTATTGTATATTTGATTCTAATAACATTAAATAACCTTGTAATTACTTTTATAAACCCCATTGTTTGGTTCCATCTTCTGTTATGGGTGATGTAAATTTGAGCCTATTAACACTTAATAATGATACCATTATTTGTAGTGAATCCATCATGGTTACACCTTCTTTTCAATTAATACATTGTGTAATTATCCTCATTCATGAGTTATAATATGCATCATTCTAACTACAAGTCTTGATTAGCTATTCAAAATTGGAGTTGGTCACTTTCAATTCTCTATTGGTTCAACATGAGGAACCATCTCTCCAGGTTTTTTAGAAAAGAAGCACATTTCTCAAATAATCCATCATATTTATAGGTTACACAATAATATGGTTTCATCTCCCTACAGGTGTACTCCTTCCTTTCTCTATTTTCAATTTTCAAATTTAAAAGTTGATATTTTTATAAATTCAAACATGGACAAATAACTATTTCATATGTTGTTACAAATTTTTCCTAAAATGAGTTACCTACACAATTGGAGTATCCTATCATATAAAAAGTGTGTTGTGCATATTCAAATTTTATTATTTCTCTTTTACTCTATAAATTTATTTACTATAATAAAGGGAGGGGAAATTTAGACACATATATGTGGTCACAAGTAGTTGATAATGTTAATTGTTGGCATGTCTTAAATCACATATCTTGTTCTTGAATAAAGGACTCTTATTTTACATTACTCAAAACTATTTATCTATATTTAGGCTTGATCCCATATTTGTTTAAAATAGTACACAATTTACATTTCATTCCTCAAACCTTTTTATATCATCCTTAGACTACTATCAATTAGAGGATAATTATCCCTGATTCTCTAAAATAAGTCCACCTTAGGAAAATAGATCCATCATTGTGGACCTATCCACATGGATTGGCCTTATCCCAACACCAAATAATGAGTAATTTTAATATTATAAATATTATTTTGGATCTTACCATATTATTTTCAAGGTCATCTAAAGGGAATTATGAAAAAATTTCACTATAAATATAAATCAAAGGTTATTCATTATTCCTAGTTTGGCACTATTTATTGAACACGTACACACTATTACACATTGATAAATTATGTTTTATTCTTCCCAAATTCAAGATAATTATTAAGGATAAATCACAATCATAGTTTAAATAATCTCAAATAAATTCAAGAGTTATTATTTTCAAGTATCAAACAAAAATTTATAACTACATACATATAGTCAAGGGGCATAATTCCACAATCACTATATGTGGGATAAATACTTGTGTCTTGAACTCCTTTATATATTATTTAGATATGTAAGTAGTGGTCAATCATCAAGTGGATGATTGGTGTCAACTGAACCCATTATATCCCCTCTTTTTGTAAGTTTCTATCTCTCATGAAGACCCTTAGGGTTTTCAAAGCAAAGAGAAAGAAAATATTGACTTCCACAGTGAACAAATGGAATAAAAAATGTCATGTTAATTAGTAGACAAAGGTATAGGAGGAAAAGTAATCAGATTTTTGTCATAGTAAACACGGACAAGTCATAGTCCAGAATTAGTTTTAGATTCTAGCTTTGATCATGAATAGTCATAGTCTTTTTTATGATGATTCTCATTTTTAGATATCAGAAATAGTCAACATAAAATTCATATTTAAGTTGAGTACATTTATTATTTATATTTTCCAAAAATGGTACCCTTGTATATTTATAAAGTTACAATTAGAATTTTTAATGGCTATATTTATTCTAACATTTTGATCTCTCTTAAGTTTTACACCTATTAGACAAAATATTAATTGATAAATAAAAAATAGGTAACACACATTCTTGCCAAAGTCATGTTTTGTCATTAGTAGGTAAGATATTTGTTTTAAATAAATAATAATAATTTGGTGTCCCTTGATTTTTTATAGCAATTCATTTTCATTTTTGTTATGCTATGTTTTTAAACATGGAATCATTGGTTTTTATAAATAAAGCTTTATGAATGATCTATGTCTCTTCTTAGGATGATTTTTTTCTACGATTTATTTTTTAGGGTGTCAGGTATATAGTATTTTTATTTTTGTAAGATGATAATGGAGATTTTAAAAATGTGTTTTATATTTTCTTTGTATTGTCATTTGTGTATTTTTTGTAAATTTACATGCATAGACTAAAGTTTTTTATTTGGATACTTTTGTCATAATGTTGTGTTTGAAATGTCATTTAGTTTTGATAATTTTATTTACAAAGACCATAATCTGGACAGTAATTATTGTCAGGTCATTTTTAAATAAGGTTTTCAACATAAAATACCTATGTATATCTCTAGTGTTGTGGTGAAAAGGTTAGGTTTATAAGGGTGAGAGGAATAAATCTCAATACAATTTTTTGGTTATGATTTGATTTTTTGACCTTAGGAATGCAATATGTTTTATTATTTAAGTTGACAATGGTGATTGAAAATGGACGTAGATATCTAAAATTCTTTTTTTGATCTTCATTATAATTTTAAAAAATAAATATTTTTTTAAGGTTTATGGTTCTTCTAAAGGTCTATTTACCAAAAAATATGGGTTTAAAATGTTGTGTAGTTTTAATGGTTCACCACCCATAAACTATAAATTGGGCATATATATCCATTATTATGTGGTATGATGAGAGTATTTTATTTCTTTCTATATTTTTTGTGACATTAGTATCAATTTATTTTAATTAAGGTTTGTGATGGAAAATATATTTCGTTAGTTGTTTTTATAATTTCATGGTGGAAATAATTAATTTTTTATGGTAAGGAGCTGCATAAACCTTGACACAATTTTTGGTTATGATTATTTTTGTTGGGCATTGGTAATGTAGAATTTAGATTTATTTAAAATGACAATGAAGATATAAAATGTGTTTTATATAGTTTTACAGCATGGTGTTCATGTAGTTTTGATAGCTAAATAAGCATAGATAAGAGTTTGGTTATTTACTTAGTTTTTTGTTATGTTATGGATTTACAACATCATGTAGTTTTGATATGTCAAAATTCATAGACCATAGTATTGGCATGTCTTTATTATTAGGCCATTTTTAAATAAGGTTTATGACAGAAAATATATACGTATAGTTTTCTTTAGCATTGTGATGGAAAGGCTTGGTTCACAAAGGTGAGATGCATAATTCTTAAAATGATTTTTTCTTATCATTTTGTTGGTTGTTGGTAATGCAATAATTTTTATAGTTTAAGATGATAATGGAGATTTAAAAGGGATGAAAAAACTTAATGGAGATTTAAAAGGGACGAGAAAACTATCTAAAACCCTTATTTTCTCTCCAATTTCATCTTATTTAGAATAAAAAACATTTTGAGGGCTATGTATTTTCTTAGGGTATATGTAATAATAGTTTGTGGTTTTGAAATGTTATGTATTTTTTATGTCTCACCATACATATACTAGAAATAGGGCATACAACCATTGTCATGTTATTCTAGTGAGCTTATTTTATTTGTTTCAATTTTATTGGTGACATTAAGGTTTTGATTGAAAAAATATGTGGATAGTTGTTCTTGGCCTTCTAATGGAAAGTTTTAGTTTGCAATGGTGAGAGGAATAATACTTGAAATGATTTTTTTGTGTGTGTTTAGTCTATTGTGCAAGAGTTATTATTTTTGTTTTTTCACAAAAAAAAATCATTTTGATTATTCAGTGGGATACTAAAGGCATATATTTATTGATAGTTTAGTGCATATATCCAAGATAATGGGTATGAAATCATCATTAGTTTATTTTAGTTTGAAAAATGTTTTCTATGTGAATGTTGGGAGAACACTTTATTTTTATAAGTTTTTTATTAACCCTACTATAAAAAAAATTAGTTTGAGTTACAGGTTTAAAATATCATGTAGTTTTGATAGCTAAACATATATATATATTAAAGATTGCCTAGGTAGCCATTACCAAGTCAATGCCTTTTTTAAGGTTTGAAATGGAAAATAATTATGTATAATTTTCTCTATTGTCATACTAGAAGGGTTTAGTTTGCAAGGATGGGAGCCATAAACATCAAAATAGTTTTTGGTAATGATATTAATTTGTTGGTTATTAGAAATGCAGTATTTTTATTTTTTAAGATGACAATGGAGATTTAAAATGGGGTTTAGATAATTTTTCTTTCTTTTTTAGAGAAAAATGATATACATGACTCCTATTAGTTTTTAAAAAAATAAAAATAGGTCATGGAGTAATCTGTGGGTGTATTTTTGGTTACATGGGTTAGGAGGTGACTAAATTTCATCATTTAAATTTATTTATTTTTTCTATTGATGGTGAAATCTAATGTAAGACCTAGCAAAAATAACATTACATTCTATCCATGACTAGTTATCCACATCATATGTTTTTGATTAAGGCAGCAAACCAGGGGCTGAACCCTATACAGTCAAAAAAGACAAGAAGGCAGGCAAACAAAAGATGCCAGCATAGGAACAACAACAAAGTTGAGAAACACAGTCAGAAGCAAAACATAAACAATGGAAAGACCAGAGTCAAAAAGGTCTAAACTACATAACTATTGAATTAACAAGATCATTGAGTTTCTCATTCTCTGCATTGTCAGCATTCCCAGAATTACCCACCACTTCCAACATAGACATATTCAGAAAAATTATATTTCAAAGGCCTTTGGTGAAGACCTTTTCCAGCTTTTGAATTCCGTCGTTCAAGGCCCCAATTTTAGTTTTCCAATCAGTCTCATTCTCCATACCCTCACCAGCTTCCTCGACATGCATCTTCCCCTTATTGTCAGTAGTTCCCATAGAGTTAGCACCTTGCTCTTCAGTGACCTCAAAAACTTGAGAAGCCTATTTCCCTCTAGTGTCCTCTAAAATTTCTTAGATTTCTATCTCTTTAGACTCTTTATCCTGGGTTGCTTCATCCGAAGCACTTTCTGAACAATCAATTAGTCTGGCCTTCAAGGCTAGTTTGCCAACGATCTACCCTGACCTGCACACTCCAAAAGGGAAACCTTTCTTACTAATTTTGGAAGGCTTGTGAGGTTTGCCACCTTGGCCCCCTATGGCCTTGCCTGGATTCCTGTGGGTCCCTTCCATAGTCTCTTCAAAATTTTCTTCTTCTCCATCAACCTTCCTCTTCTTTCCCTTTTTGCCTACAAAGGAGCTGGGGGTATTAACAGGGGTCTTAATAGGGGTGGAGAAAGGGGCATCATTGGTTTTGGTAGGAGCAGGGGAAACCCATGATTCATCAATTGCATCGCCAGACATTGGGTTTAAGGGAATGTCTTCATTAACACCTCTGATATTCCTATTTGGCTCAAGGGTGCGATGAAAATTATAGAGACAAAAAATAAGCCCCTGGTGTAGGGGAATAGGTTTTATATCTGGCTTCTTGGCCATTTTGGCTCTCACCCTCAGGATAGAGTGTTCCAATGAGGAAAGCAAGTAAAAATGAAAGCTAATATAGCATTGCATCTAAAATGATTTAACAAAGGAAGGTGGTAGTTATAAAACCTGGTATAACGCCCCTCAAGAGTGAAGTACTTCATGAGAATGAAGCATACTCCATCCCATGGCTCTGGAAGTTTGGCACACTTGAACCCTCCTTGATATGAGATGAGTTCTTCTCTTTCACCTAGAAACAGTTTGTGACTAGCCATATCCATGATTTTGGTTTTCATTTGGAGCTTTAAACCCTGCATGGTCATTCTCATGGCCATAGAAATCACCTTTTTAGAGATTTCAAAGCTAATACCACCCACAGTGACCCACCTATTCAACCAGGATCTCACGAACTGCTTGGACAAATTTTTATCATAACCATTCAGCCCTTCCAAATACAGGCTGATACCTCCTTCTTTACAATAATGCCAGACTAATGGATTGTCTTGAAATTCACAGCAGGAGACAAGTTTAGTTTGATTACGGTCTCCCCTCATTCTGTAATTGTAGACCCAATCGATGAAATTCTTAATTTCTGCCTTTAGCTTTAAACAAGTAACTAACCCTCACTTCCATTTATGCTGAATGCAGATGTGAAAGCTCATTTTATGAAATGCCTTGCCATGGTGATGTCTACTCCCATGCTTGAAAACAATTTCCCATTGATGTTCATGATGTGACCCATGTGCCTCCACCTCATGATACAAAGAATTAATAATGATAATCAAGGAAGTATTAAGGTTATCATTTTCTGAGATCCCTGATGGCCTTCTCCACATGGACTACCTTCAAAAGCTATCCTTGTCATCAATGTGCATCATTCCTGATCCATCATCTCCTTTTGAATGATCTCCCTAATGTTTAGGGGAATATGAGCACCTTTTTGCCATACCCTCCACCTGAGAATAGCTGACCAAGGTTGACACAAGCATTAGTGACGTTGTTGCCTTCTCTATAGGTATGGGTAATCTCAACTTCAGAAAACTTTTGTAAAAGAAACTAGATATCAGTAATGATGTCTTTTAGCTAGATTCCAATGTTAGATGATTTATTAATGGTATCTATGATCATCTTAGAATCTCCTTGGATATTCAAATTTCTTATTCTTAGGGATATAACTAACTTTAATCCCCATAGTAAAGCCATAGCTTTAGTGTAGTTATTACTCTGGCAACCAATTCCACTAGCATAGACAACAAACATCCATCCTTTTTCATTCCTCATAATTCCTCCTCCACTAGCTTTACCACTCAACTTGGATGCCCCATCAAAGTTGAGTTTCATCCAATTGGGTTTAGGTGGTATCCATTTAGTATGAAGTCTCTATAGAATTTTGGAATTATCATGCCCAGGGATAAGGTTTAAAACCTTCCATTTGGCTACAATTTAGCTTTCAAATTGAGATAGGGGTTTCTCTGCAACACTAATATGAGTTGTTATAACACTTTCCAAGATGGTCCTAGCAAAGGAGTTAAACACCTGAGAAGCATTTCTAGCAGTGTCCCTAAAATTTTTGTGATTGTGCTCTTTCCATAAAGTCCAACTCAAACATGGTAGAGCTTGCTTCCATAATTCCTTAATATAGGGATGTGTGAAGGTTGAGTTCCAACTAAGAATTACTTCTTTAAGGTCAAAATTGCAAACCCATTCAATACCAAAGTTGTTAAGTATTGTGCCCCATAAATCCCAGGCAAACTCACAGTGGATAAAGAGGTGTGAAACTGATTCCTCTTTTAAACCACATAGAAAACATCTATAAACCAAAGTAAACCCTTTCTTTGAAGGTTGTCCTGAGTAAGGATTTTGTAATGGGCAGCAGCCCACCAAAACAAGTTGATCTTTGGAATAAGTTTATGATTCCAAACCTTTTTCCATACCTCCTTATTCTGAGCTTCAGGAGTAAGCAGATGGTAGGCATATTTGACAGAGAATGATCCATTCTTATCCAACCACCAATATTGTTCATCCTCCCAAGCGAAGAGTGGGATTATGATCTCTTGAACACACTACTAGATCTCCTGGACTCTTGGGAGAAGCTCAAGCCTGTGCACACAACAATCCAAAAGGTTTTTCTAGCTCCTTATCCCATTGTTATTTTCCATATAATCACTGACCCTATCTCCAAAGAATTGGGTAGTCAAGTCAGAAATTTCTCCATAGTTTCCTTGAGAGATGAGAGCCTTGTCTCTTAACCAGGTATCCTCCCAAAATTTATTCTGCTAGCCATTTCCAAGTTTCCACCTAATTCCCTATTTGAGAAGGCTTCTACTTTTTAGCATTTTATTCCATATCACAGACCCTTGGGGTAATCCTACCTGTTGAAGAAAGTTGGAGTCATCAATGCTATGCATGTATTTGGCATACATTATTTCCCCCCACTCACTGTTGTTATGGATTAGGTTCCAACTAACTTTTGAGATAAGGGCTTTGTTTATGTTCCTGATGGATCTTATATTAAGTCCACCATGAGATTTTGGAGGACACACTTTTTCCCATCTGACTAAAGACATTCTCTGTTTGTCTTTCACTCATGTCCATAAAAATTTCCTTTGGATCTATTCTAAATTTTCATCAAAATACGTAAGAATTTTAAAAAGAGACATGAAGTAAGTAGGAATACCTTGCAATGAAGCCTGAAGAAGTTTTAGCTTACCATCACTGCTGAGTAGTTTCCCCTTCCACCCAAGAAGTTTCCTCTGTGTTCTTTCCACAATTCCATTCCAAAAACCTAGAGATACATCTTTGACCGAGAGTGGGAGACCCAGGTAGGTAGCTGGTAGGCCAGCTTCAACACATTCTAATATATCAATGATTATATGTTTAAGCTCATTAAGAGTGTTGAAGAAGTACACATTGCTTTTCTAGAAATTTATGCTTTGTCCTGATTCTCTAGCATAATTATTTAATATATTCTTCCATCTTCTAGCTTCGATCACCGATGAGATGCCAAATAAGATGGTATCATCTACAAACTATTGTACAACCATAGGATGAAGGGAAGAGGCAGGTTTGATGCCTATTAGCTTTTTTGAGACTATATTTGCTTGTATGTATCTTCCCAGTGCCTCAGCCATAATGATGAATATGTATGGGGAAAGAGGGTCTCCCTGATGAATTCCTTTTGAGGATGAGAAAAACCCTCTAGGAACACCATTAACCAGCATAGAGAATTTAGCAAAAGAGACTGCATTCCATAATAATCAAGACAATTTATCATTAAACCCAAATTTTCTGATCACTTGGAATAGAAAAGTCCATGAGACTCTATCATAGGCTTTAGAAATATCAAGCTTGAGGACCATCCCAAGGATTCTGCTCTTTTCCATGGAGTTAATAGTCTCATGTGTGGTGATCACAGCATCAAGAATCTGTCTGCCTAGGATGAAACCTTTTTGAGCAGGAGAAATAATTTTATCAAGCAAGGGTTGAATCCTCATGACCAACAGTTTAGTACATATCTTATACACAGTGTTGCATAGACTAATGGGTCTAAAATTAGTGAGGTGTGAAGGTTGAGATTTTTTAGGAATAAGTACTATGAAGGTATTATTAACTTGTTTCAAAAGTTTTCCTAATCTGAAAAAATCACAAACAGCAGCCATGAGGTTCGCTCCTACAATCTCCCAATATTTCTAAAAAAATATAGGAGGAAAGTCATCAGGACCTAGGGCTTTAAAAGCACCCATGGAGAATAAAATATCATGGAATTCTTCCTCAGATATAGGCTTTAACATTTCCATATTATCTTCTTCTGTTATCAAACAGGGGATTTTATCAATGAATTGATTCATAGATCTATCAATTCTATCATTATTGTTTTCTTTTGTAAGCAGGTTTTGAAAGAAAGCCCTAGCTTGATCCCCTATTTCATTATCCTTAGTAATAATTTCACCATTATTCAGGACAAGCTTAATTATTGAGTTGGCTTTCCTATGTTTCATAGCTGAGAGATGAAAAAAAGCAGTGTTCCTATCCCCCTCTTTAAGCCACTAAACACGGGATTTTTGTTTCCAAAAAACCTCCTCTTTCCATAAGATTCTTCCATTCTGAAGATAGGATATTCTCTTCTTCTAAGGTGCCCTCAGATTCATCCCCTTGATCTATCAATTGTTGTATAGCCTTGAGTTTTCCCACTATATTTTTCTTCTGCTAGAAGACCTACCCAAAGCTGTATCTATTCTAGCCATAAACTTCTTGTTTAATGTGTTGGAGTTTCTTGACTATTCTAAACATGGGAGTACCTTGAATGGGAATATTCCACCATTGAGCCACCATTTGTCTAAAGCCTTTGTGTTTGATCCACATAGCTTCCAAATTGAATGGGGAGGTCCATGATGTCCCTATTCCCTCCAATTGAGGACAATCAAGCAGTGGTCAGACATAGTTCTAGGTAAAGCCTGCACCTGCATATTCTGATAGTCATTCTAGTTACTTGATATCAAAAATCTATCTAATTTAACCTAAATCATTTGATCTCCTCTTCTTCTATTGGTCCAAGTAAAATTTTAGTTCTGCGGCTCTATGTCTAATAATCCCCAATCATTGATGAATTCAACAAAGTTGAACATGCTGTCTGAGTAATCAATAATTCCACCCTATTTTTCAAAAGGGTATAAAGGAGTGTTGAAATCTCCAACTAACATCCATTTAGTGTTCTGAGGATTATTCCTAAAGCTGCTCAAGTCTATCCATGATTTCTACCTCAAAGCTATGTTATTCGGTCCATAGACATTGACCAACATCTAGTTCAAGGAATTCATGGAAAAATTGATAATCAAGAAGTGCTTATTATGGGCCATAAGAGATCCTTGGATTTTAGCACTATTCCACATAGTGACAATCCCTCCT
The DNA here is from genome assembly GCA_037957365.1 of Torreya grandis. Classification (NCBI taxonomy): domain Eukaryota; kingdom Viridiplantae; phylum Streptophyta; class Pinopsida; order Cupressales; family Taxaceae; genus Torreya; species Torreya grandis. The sequence goes on along the minus strand of JARHVA010001810.1, from coordinate 1,554,582 downwards.
GAAGCCCCTTCGACAGGACTAATACAAAAAGCCGCCTTAGGCCATATATAGTCAGCAATTTTTGCAAAATTCTCTTCATTCATCTTGACTTCTTGGAGTAATAAAATATCTAATTTATTATCTAAATGTAGTTTTTAACCTCAAAATGCTTTGAGAGACTGTTAAAGCCCCCCAAATTCCAAGATAATATTCTCATTTAGAGAGTTTAGGGGGTTGGGACTCCAGTGTTTTCTATTTTCCATTGGCAATCTCCCTCGCAATCTCTCTTTATCTTGTTTCTCTTAGGGTTGGCCTCCCTTGTTTGGGATCAGTGCCAACATCTACATATATTTTACCTTTTCAGATCTTTTTCTTTGGGGTAACCCATTCCTCCTATTCAATATTGCCACTTTGTTCTGCTACCCCTATTGCTAAGTAGTTTCCTACTTGGTCTCTGACTTCCAGAGCATGGAAAGTGTCTATGTTTAATTGTGGTTTTGTTACTCCTTTAGTGTGATTTTTGGGTGTTACTTCTTCCTGTCCAACCCTTGGAAATTTGTAATCTTCATTGACTTCCTCTAGCAAAAGGTTACCTCCTGCCCCTTCCTTAGACATATTAGTCTATTTTTCTAAAATGTTGACTGTGTTAAATATGGCCTTCTAACTATCATCAGATACTATATTTTCCTTTGGGATAGCTTTTCCCTCACTACTAGTGATATCCTCATTTCCCTTCTCCTCCTCTCCTTTTTCTATAGCCTTTTGACTATCATCTAATACTATATTTTCCTTTGGGACAACTTTTCCTTCACTACGAGGGATATCCTCCTTTCCCTTCCCCTCCTCTCCTTTTTTTGTATTGTCGAGAATTTCCACATTACTCTCCATTTCTTGCTTGTTTTTCACTTGCTCCTCCCCTACATTTTGGGAATCATCTTTCCTCCCCCTTTGCTTCACTATGCATTGTATCATTAGATGTCCCTTCCTCTTACATATTTGGCAGAAAGTGGTAGCATTTTCATAAGTAATTGGCTGAGTCCAAGTCCCATATTTAGAGTTTAGCTCTATGGTCATAGGGAGAGTCTTATTTATTTCAACATTTAAACAAAGTATATCATACACACATTTGGATTTTGTTCTGGTTATATGATCTGAAGTGACATATTGACTAATGGAATTTCCCATAGCTGTGAAATTTTTTTCATCCTAGAATTCCAAAGGGAACCCTAGCAGTCTTACCCTAGTAGGAGCAGTCTTATTGAGGTCTGAGTTGGGATCAAATCCTAGTTTCCATGGGCATAAGGCAAGAGAATGTGGTTCATACGCCAGGGTCTTCCAGCAAGGGTAGTGATCATGTCCTCCCTATTCATAAATCTAAAAAGGAATAGACCTCTAGCCATGGCAATGATCGAAACACTACCCTTAACTTTCCACCTAGATATAATCCACTTCCTAACCATTTCTATATTAGGATGGAAAGAAAAAAACTTACCTACCAATGTAAGGTCCATGGATGCCATGATTTGCTCCACCAGATCATCTGGGATACTCAATGCCTTGCCCTCTGAGATAACAGGGAGGCTCGACATGCCTTTTGAGGGACACATCTTTTCACCTGTAAGTGCCTTCTTCAATCCAATGGATGGACTATCCACTACCAAATTCTTGGATAGATCCCTAGAGGTACTACCACATGTAGTGACCTCAATTGGATTTGTGATCCCGTCGGTCGCACTCAGGGGGCCCAAGTAGGTGGGAAAAAACCAGTTTCAAATATTATCCACACGCCACCAACTCCCAAATTGCTTTTATCCACATCATATGTTAAATAATGAAAATGATGATATTTATTAATGTTTAATGTGGGACACATGTTTTTTAAGTTACCTTATAGGAAGGAATGTGGTTAGCCATGAAATATTTTTTCCCAGCAAGGTGGTAGAAGATATGAAAGGATGAGTGGTCAATAAATTTAATCAATGAATTTATTGTTTTTCTATATATTGTAAGTCACATGTGTGAATGGTTTTGAATTATTATTTTTTCACTAAAAAAAATGATTTGATTTTTTGATGGGATATTAAAGCTAAGGTATTTTGATAGCTTGACACACATATACTAGAGATTAGTCATGCAGCCATTATTAGGTGACTTAAGTTCAGATGAGTGTCTCTAGATGAATGTGCTAAGATTTTATTTTTTCCAATAATATTTGTGGTGGAAAATATTTGAAAATGGTAACAACCATAAAGCTCTAAATATTTTTTGTTATAATTTGATTTTTTGGTACTCACATTTTATTATTATTTGAATGATTATATAAGTTGTTTGTTCTTATACATGAATGACTAATACATATCAATTCTACGAAAGTGCTTTCTTTTTCTCAAAAAAATGTATACAAATATATAGGGTTGTGATTTCATATCTACCGAACCCATTTAGGTATTTATGTTTTGATATATGCTATTAATTTTTTTCATTTGAATTTTAGTGTGAATGTAAGGATGTAGAAGTTCATTTTAAGTATTTTTTAGATTTGGATAGGGTATATTATAAATAACCATTTTTTATTAACTATAAATAAACTATTTTAGATTTAAATAGGGCATACTTGGGTCATGTTCTTTACAATTATCTAGGTTGTGAAATTAATAAAGCAATAGGACATATTAGATCATTTAAAAAATAAAAAATAAAAAATGACTATATAGGTTCTTCATAGTTATCTATGCCTAGATAGTAAATTTATTCTTCTCAAAAATTTATGTGTAGATATTCATTGTTGTGGTTTTGTTTCTATCAGAACCTTTTATTTTTTTATGTTGATTTTATTTTGGGCTATAGTTAGCCTTATGTCTTATTTTTCGTCGTGGGTTTATTGTGAAAATACCATTAATTACATGATTAGTTTGGGTTAATAATATACTAAATGACATCTGTACAATAATCTTAAAATGATGGAAAAGGTATTCCTATCATTAGTTATATTTATTCCACCTTTAGTTTAGATTAATAACGTAATAATGAAACATTTGCATCTTTATATGAACACTAGGAATGTAAATATTTTTAAATAAGAATTAATATTGATAAAAAAAATTACCTCTATAATTAAATCAATTTATTGAACACTCACCCTTTTGTAACATTCAAAAGATTATCTAGTTTTATAGTCCTAAATTTAGGATTTTCATGGTACATGGCCTATATTTAGAAGATTGTGTTTACAATAGTGAGGTCCAAGAGGCTTGATTTATTAGTGGGTTGGTTTGATTTATTTTGGAATGATATCCAAGGTTCATTATATACCCCAAAACCACATCATTGTAAATATTTGGTTGTGTTATGCATGGTTACATAAACATGATAGTGAAGGTGAATGCAAGTAATAAGGAACCTGGTTGAAACTATTCCTCTTACAAGATTGATATAAGGATAAAGTGATGGTCTTCTTTTATATAATAAATGTAAAGTTTATTTCTTAAATAGAGGTGCATATGGAAATGACTGCTATATAAATCCTTGTTTTTTTCAATCATGTTTCCATTAATTATTTCTAACATTTTTATCTAACCATGCATAATGTAATATGATTTGTTTAATTATATGGTTATTTAGTGTACTTTTATTTTATTTTATTTAATGTTTTGAAGAACATTTAGACATGAAACATTTCTTACTAAACTAGTAAAGTTATTTAAACTTAAAAATATGTAGTTTTTTATATTTTTTAAACATATGAAAAAAAAATTAATTGTATTATTATTCTTTTTTAAATGTTTTTATAAGTTTTCTAATTATTGCATATATATTTTTATGAGGCTAATTGATCTAACCATTTTTACAGATCTTGTATCAAAGTATCTATTTTTATCTTAAATTAAATTAATTTTGGTGGATTAATATTATTTTTTATAAATATATTAGAATATATTAGGGTGTTATAAATACATTTTTAAATAGGAAATTGAACCAAACAACTAAAATAGATTAAAACAATTATTGAAAAAAAGATGAAACAATGTAAATGAGAGATATACTTAGCTTTTTCCCTATGTGTTGGTTTATTTTTAAAGCATGCATTATGTATAAAGTAAGTACCATAGTGACCTAGCTTGTAACATGGAAAAAATAACTCTTGCTTTGCTCCTTCAATACTTCAAACCTATAAATAGGGAATTTTTGCTCAATTTAATGCTTGATAGATTGTTTTTGATAAGTTGCCTTTGTCTCTTTAAATATTTTCTAGCTGAGGAATGAATAAGGGTTGATCTCATATTTATATCAATCCATTTGGAGAAATAACTCACATTAAAGCACTTAGGCCAACCATTAGGATATGTTTCATTTTATAGTTAGATTACTTTAGGGCACTAGACACTTGCATCAAGATAGGATACTAGTGTTGACATAGGGTTTTAAGACTGATGCTTGTGTCATGGCATTAGAAAATAGGTATAGGCTCAAAACTTATAAGAGCATAAGATGAGCATATTTTAAGAATTATTGAGCAATATATAAGTTTTGGGCCATCAACATAAGATTGGTCATACCAATAAATAGGCCAAGGAGCATAAGATAAGGTAGATGTTAGACTTCTAAAAATGGGAAAGTCCAATAACTCAGAGGAAGAAATAAGTTATGAGTTTTCGAAGTGTGCAAGACTAAGGTGCTATATAATTCATAAATATAATCTATAAAATGAAAAATATTGACATAGTGATACATATTATAGGTAAATATGACATGTATATGTAATCACTTTATAAATACTTTATTAAATATTCATACCACAAGAACAAAAATTAGATGTTTCACATGTAATTATAATTAACCTTATAGATACATATCATTCTATATTGTTTGGCACATATTCAAGTGATATGATAATTGTTCATGCACATGTATAGATTTTAAAATATAAAACGGCATGATTTTGACTCATGTACACATACACTATCTTAAATTTTAAAAAATTGAAGACAAATGTTTATTTTCTAAATTCAAACTTATGGGCATTAATTTCATGATGGGGCATGGATATTCTTCATTCTTTTTCGATCATGCAAATAAAATATAGATATATCTACAATGGCATGATTCATTATATTATGGCTATTGTACATTTGATTCTAATAACACTAAATGGCCTTGTAATTACTTTTATAAACCCCATTGTATTATTCCATCTTCTATTATGGGTGATGTAAATTTGAGCCTATTAACACTAAATAATGTTCACATTATTTGTAATTAACCCATTATGGTTCCTTATTTTTAATTAATACATTGGGTACTTATCTTAATTCATGAATTATAATATGCATCACTATAAATACAAGGCTTGATTAGTTAATCAAAAATGGGATTGGTCACTTTTAATTCTCCATTGGTTCAACATGAGGAACCATCTCTCCAGGTGTTTTAGAAAGGGAGCACATTTATCAAATACTCCATCATATTTTATAGGTTACACAATAATATGGTTTCATCTCCCTAAAGGTGTACTCCTTATTTTCTCTATTTAAAATTTTTAAATTTAAAAGTTCATATTTTTATAAATTCAAATATGGACAAATGACTATTTCATGTGTTGTTGAAAAGTTTTCTAAAATGAGTTACCTACACAATTGGAGTATCCTATCAAAAAATTGTGTTGTGCATATTCAAGTTTTATTATTTCTCTTTTACTCTATAGATTTATTTACTATAATAAATGGAGGGGAAATTTAGACAGATATTTGTGGGCATAACTAGTTGATAATGTTAATTCTTGGCACATCTTAAATCACATATCTCATTCTTGAATAAAGGACTCTTATTTTACATTACTCTAAACTATTTATCTATATACAATATTGAACCTATATTTATTTCAATACTAAATAATTTCTATTTAAATGCTCAAACCTTTTTATATCATCCTCAGACTACTATCAGTCAGAGAATAATTGTCCTTGATTCTCTAAAATAAGTCCACCCTAGGAAAATAGATCCATCATTGTGGACCTATCCACATGGATTGGTCTTGTTCCCACTCCAAATAATGACTAATTTTAGTAATATAAATATTATTTTGGATCTTATCACATTATTTTCAAGGTATCTAAAGGTCATTATCAAACGTTTTCACTATAAATATAAATGAAAAGTCATTCATTATTCCTAGTTTGGCATTATACATTGAACACTTACACACTAGTATACATTCATAAATTATGTTTTATTCTTCCCAAATTCAAGATAATTCTTAAGGATAAGTCATAATAATAGTTTAAATAATCTCAAAGAAATTCAAGAGTTATTATTTTCAAGTATCAAACAAAAATTTCTAACTACATACATATAATTAAGGGGCATAATTCCACAATCACTATAGGTGGGATAAATATGTGTGGCTTGATTCCCTCTTTATCATATTTAGATACATAAATAGTAGCCAATCATCAAGTGAATGATTGGTGTCAACTGAACCGATTACACCCCCCTCTTTTTGTAAGTTTCTATCTCTCATGGAGACCCTTGGGGTTTCCAAAGCAAAAAGAAAGAAAATATTGACTTCTACATTGAACAAATGGAATAAAAAATATCATGTTAATCAGTAGAAAAAGGTTTATGAGGAAAATTAATCAGATTTTTGTCATAGTAAACATGGACAAGTCATAATCAATAATTATTTTTAGATTCTTGCTCTGATCATGAACAATCATAGTCTTTTTTTTATGTTGATTCTCATTTTTAGATATTAGAAATAGTCAACATAAAATTCATATTTAAGTTGAGTAAATTTCTTATTTATATTTTCCAAAAATAGTATCTTTATATATTTTTAAAGTTACAATTAGAATTTTTAATAGCTATATTTCTTTTAACATTTTGATCTCTCTCAAGTTTTACACCTATTAGATAAAATGTTAATTGTTAAATAAAAATAGTTAATACATGTTCTTTCCAAAGTCATGTTTTGTCATTTATAGGTAAGATATTTGTTTTAAATAAATAATAATTATTAGGTGTGTGTTGATTTTATATAGCAATTGATTTTCATTTTTATTGTGTTATGTTTTTAAACATGGAGTCATTGGTTTTTTGTAAATAAA
>JARHVA010001810.1:1427500-1542500 GCA_037957365.1 Torreya grandis | reverse complement strand
AAAAAATTATGTTATTATTATTTTTTTGAAATGCTTTTTTATAAGTTTTGTAATTTATTGCACATATAATTTTATGAGGCTAATTGATCTAACCATTTTTACAGATCTTGTATCAAAGTATCTATTTTTATCTTGAATTAAATTAATTTTTGTGGATTAATATTATTTTTTATAAATATATTAGATTATAGTAAAGTGTTGCAAATACACTTTAAAATAATAAATTAAACCAAAAAACTAAAATAGATGAAAAAAATGATTGAAAAAAAGATGAAACTATATAAATGAGAGATGTACTTAGCTTTTTGATGCATTCAATGTATTTTGATGACCATAAAATTATAGAAATATAGATATAGGCTAAAACCTAGAATATTCCCAGAAGGTAGTCTTGAGACCCTATAAAGATAGATACGATGAACATGGTCAATAGTGATGAGCATTTTTATTTAAGGATGGCATTTTTTCCATTGCAAGAATGTTAGAATTTAGGGCACAGTCTTGTGAAACTATGTAAAATAAGAATGTGTGTGGAAATTTTGTCTTATATGATGTGTGAGAGACCAATTGGTAGCTTATTGAATTTGAAAACACTAATAGCGTATGCAATTATTGAATGACCTAAAAATATGGAAAAGAGGAGTGTAGTTGCATTGAGTTGACCCCAATCATCCCCATAATGACTGAGCAATGCCTACATATCCATTAATTTAAGGAGTGAACTCAAGCCCAATGTAATTCTCCCACCTAAGTACTTTGTGAAATTATGATCCTTTAAATATATGGATGCATCTATAATTAGTTGAATAATTGATCATGTTGAATTAGGGATACATGGAAACTAGTTTGAAACATGGTTGAGGATTACTTGAGGTGCTTGGAGCCTGATTTGGGAAGGATAGGAAACTTTTTTTGAATGAGAACTTATGTAACAGGCCTCTAAATGGAATTTTTACCAAGTTATGTAATAAGTGACTTGAGAATCCATTTATATTAATCCAAATGTATGACCATAATCAGGGAAACCCAAAACTATGAAGGTTGACCTAAGAGAAGGTTTCGTTTGAAAATGTGATAATTTTTGTGAAAAAGACAACAAATATGGATAAGGACAAGATTTCCAACCAAATTTAACCCTACTTGGAATTCTTGTTCCATAAGGAGAACAATGAGTATTGCTAATATTTGGGTCCAAATTAAGGTATATAGATGTGTAATGGTATTTTTGGCAATTATAACATTTTTATATGTGATAGATGATGGTTTTTAGATAAAATAGGTCCTCTCTTATTATTTAGATAAGGTGTGGTAGAAAAATAGGTACTAATTAAGTTAAAAAGTTAATTAAGGATTAAAGGGGCTAAAATAGACTTTCTCAAGTATTCATGACTATAAATTATTCATTACATCCCCCACTTAGTATAGAAATAAAATTACTAGATTAAAGGAAATTATATATCTGAGTATGTAAGACACACTTTATCTTTGTCTATTACTTCAATCATGCAAGTCACCTTATGCTATGGTAAAGCCTAAAAAATATATGAATTAGTTTCTCTATTAATTTTGAAAACTATGAGATAAAAACATTGAATTTAAGAATTTGAAAATTGCTTGACCTTTTGAACATTTTAAATTTTCCTTGAACTTTGACATTTTTAGAGTTTGTTTGAATGTTGATACTTTGAAATAATAATATGGAATGAATACAAATGTGTGTGTAAAATTGATGTTTCTATTTTGTAACATTGTTTGGTGATGATACTTCCTTGAAACATTGGATAATTAGTGCTTCTCATGAAGAATTTGGAGAAGATGGTTCCTTAGTTGAACCATTGGAGAAGAGTGGGGGTGATTAATCCCCAATTTAAATTTGCAACTTATGGATTTTTAATAATACCATTGAGGGATGTTGAAACCTCAATTAACCTTTGATGGTATTTTTAACCTAAATATGTTAAATGAGTTCAAATCCAAATGGATTTGCACACAAAATGTTTGACTGCACATTAATCTCCAAGCTATGCACCTAAAACTTAATTGACCACTACATATAGTAAATGATTCAATTATTAGTTTTGTTCTTGAATACATGGTCCAAATTTAATTTTTTTAATTCCATTCCCATACCATGTCTATTGATAATATATAATATGTGTAAACATGAACATGTATCATGCCTCATTGTGATAATTGCATAATTTGTAAGTTTGCCTTGTGAATTTGATATAGTATAGTGAACATGAAGTTGTATCATTCCTCCATTATAACTATAAAATTTTTAAAGTGAAAATAAGATTGCATATGCCACATAATTTATGCTAATGACTAATTTTTAAACATTTACAATTTTTGATATTGTGTTTTTGCCAAACTTATTTTTAACACCCTTGTAACTTCTAAAACTATGTTTATTTCAAACTAATTTTTGACACCTTTTTATAAGGATTCATTCATGAAAATACTACTAAAAACCCCCTCTTTTGAGGTGACGGTAATGATCCTAAAAATTCACTCGTCTCAAAAGAAAAATTTACTTGTAATATGCATAGTAAAGATGTTATCATCAAATAATGTGTAATTTGTAAAAGAGATGTGTTAGCATAGTAACATTTTAACTTTGTATGTAATTAAAGAGGAAAGGCCTATATAATGTATTAATTAAACTCATAGATAAACAAGATATAATTAGTATACATTGTATTATGAGTGCATGATATAGGTCATGATAGTTATCAAACATAATGAGTTTAACAAACAAATACTTAACAATAATAATGATAGAAATGTAAAGTGATAAGGCTAAGGGTTGCATACATGGAATATGTTAAAATTTTACAAAGTGAAAGAGTTCACAAATAATATACATGAATAATATAAATAAAAAGGGACATGTTTAAATGTATCACATACATAGGGCCAGTGGCCAAATCAAAGGACATGTTCAAATGTTGCACACCACACACAAGGGACATGCTAAAATGTTGCATACCACACATAGCACCAAGGGCCAAAGAAAGGACATATTAAAATGTTGACAACACATATAGGACCAAGTGAAAAATCAAGGACATGTTCAAATGTCACACATAATACACACTATGAATATGTACCAATCAAGTTTTTCACACAAGGGATAAGGACCAACACAATATAAAACACTGTGTGATCTACTATGTAAAAGCAAATAACATAGGATGGAGTTATAAACATAGTCTAAACCATCTCATATGTCATGTGATCATATCCTATAAAATAACATATTCATTTATGCTATGTAAGATATATATTTTATAAAGATGTGTAGATAAGATAAATCTCAACAACATAGTGGTCATATAATAATACCACTTATGTGTTATCATATGTGAATACAATGCCCCCATATTATCATGGTTAATGGGTAGATGAAAGTAAAACATTTTAATCCATATAAAATTTTGTATGTCATTCACACCACTCATAAAAATTGAAATATATGTGTGATATAGAAATAATATTATATCTACTAATCCTGAGATAAATAATATATTTCAAATATGTAAATTAGATCGCTACCCATGTTCAAGTCATGATTTTTTATTGTTTAAATTATTTGAATGTTTTATATTTTGACATATATGAATTTTTTTTATTTTGACATATTAGAAACCATCAAGGCTATAAATTGAAATAAAATCTAGGTGTTAAAAAAAGAGGAATATGAATGAGATCTAAATAGTTTACAACATGTGTTAATAATAACAACGTGATAGAAGAGATCAACATGGTGAACACAATCAAGATACCCAAATTATGATATTGAGAAGTACACAAAAATAATATTAGTATATAAGATATTTATTATACTCTCATTTATTCAAATGTACACTTGTCAAAATATGTCACATGTTTGAGCACCATGGCTTGAACAACGTTTTTCATTAAAAATAGTGTTTTACATACTAAAACTAATTGATAAATATAAAAATTACAATAAATAAGGACCATTGTTCTAAAAATGTGATTTTTTGGTATTCAACAACAAAGGATAGGATCACCCAGTTGGAATAGTAGTGTTGGGCACTACTACCTAAGTTTAATTTTTTTTAGATGAAAAATGATTCTATGTCTATATAGACTGTAACAACTGAGAGATAAATGGAATTTGAGTAGAATTTATTCATATGTTGAGTCAATAATATATATAAGATGAAATAAAAAGGTCAAAAGGCCAAAAATTCAATAAAATTTAAGGACAAGTGATCGAATATACAAGCAAGTAGAAGAATAAGATGCAAAAGTACAAAATCTATGTACAATCATATTTAAATGATTGTTTATGTGTGTGATTTTTTTTAGAATGTTTGAAAATGAATCAAGCTACCAATGATCATGTTTAGATAGAAATTATAATATATAAGTGATTATTAATAAACACCTTACTTTCTTCAAACAAAATTTTACAAATGTGTCAACATCAGAATTAGATTATGTATCATATTCAATGACAAAACTGTCTAGAAGATTAATCATGTAATCTTGCATGGAAGGAGTAAATCTCAGAGGATAATGTATAATCTAATGAGGTTTTTTACAATATTATGCCATATATTTGGAATTTTGAAGCTCATGTTGATTTTATTGAATAATTAATCTAGGGTCACTTGTAATTATTTGTGCTTGTTGAGGAATAGATTCCTTTGTTCTATAAAGTTGTATTTTTATTTCTTGATTATGACCTTTTATAACCACCCTATATATAATTGATTTGAAATCTTTATTTTATATGCCACCACTAAATACATGATTTGGTTTTTCATTTATTTAATATTATATTGTGGGACTATGATGGTGGATGGGGGGGAAGAGATGCCATTGATTGTATTGGGTACTCATAATTAATTCACAAAATTTGTAACAACTTGATTGTAATAAATATAATTGATTCATATATGTACCATAGAAGCTACAACATAGAGCTTTAAAAACCACATGGTCCTAATATCATACCAAATACCTCATTTTGTGTTAAAACTATAAAATGAGTAGAAAGCATTGTACGACATACATGAAGATGTAATAAAATATGTCGCAAAGAGGTTTGTTGCTTACCATTCAATGATTTTTCACTTTTGGTAATTTATTGTATGTCATGTTGTGTGTAACCCAATGAATTTATCAATGTAAGTATGCATAGATTTTCACTTTATCCATTATCAACTAGTATAATATGAATAGGTTGTTGATCAATGTGACCTCTTATGCATAAGGCATGAAAACCATAATGATCATATCATCAAAACTGATCATGGGGCATGGTTGAAATTTTTAAATTGTACCATTAATCCCACCTAAAGGATGACAATATGTTGTAGGAGGTGGGTGAGAATTATATGCATGATGTGCTACTAAAGTATCCTTATGTGTATCATGATTAGGAATTGGATCACTAAAAAATTCCATTCAACATTTTTAATTTCCTAAGGATTATGTTACTCTATAGGATTATCAAATTCAATGAGATTGTTATCAATAAGATCTTGAATTATATACTTGAGTTTGAAACATCAATTTTTAGAATTGGCCATTTCATCTATGGTAGTTGTTGACCAAATTTAACCTTGTAGGTCAAATTGGGGCACTTATAGGTAAAAACTTGATTCTTAGGTGTTTTAGGGGGTCTAATATATTTTCATGGGGTGTATTATATGTTATTTTATGTCATCCTAGCCTTGGTCTTAGTCATATTAGTCAATCTACCATTTTAAGTCATTTAGAAGGATTTTAGGGGTCATAAATGTAAGTGGCACAATTATCAAGGTGTAAATATGTCAATTTTTAATTAAAATAATCCAATTTGTTAGATTACCTATCAATAATGTTATCTCAATTAGAATATTGTAGGTTATCTAACTAAAATTCAAGAAACTAACTGAAAAAGGTGAGTTTGGCACTTATATGTCCCATGGGGAAGTGTGCCACATGGGTTAAGGTCATGGAATACCTATTCATATTAATCACACTCATATCAACTTTTTACATGCTTTGAAAGTTCAATTTTTGATCCAAAACCATTATACTCCTTTGCCTTTCTAGACATATAGAAGTGACCAATAGGTTCATGATTAGTACAGACAACTAAAGAGGTTTTAGGATAAATGAATTTGGGAGGTGGTATTGAATTAAAATAAATTAATTTTAATTAAAATGTTTTTAATATTTTTGGATTGTGCTTTATGAACCATCCTCATGAAGTTGACTATGTTTTTCTACTTCTTGTTTCATGCACCCTATAGGTTTTCCTCTATTTTGGGCACATCCATATGAATTAGTTGTTGATGTTGAATCCAAAGGATGTTAGATATATTATATAATTCTCTTAATTCTTATTTTAATGTTTCATGGTGTTTTTATGGGCAAATTTGTCTCATGTGGTAGGAAGGTACTACCATGTGTAGTCTTAGTCAATTTCCACTTATAGAAGGTTGAATTCCATGCAAGGGATTTCATGTGAATATGATATGGTGTATTTACATGTATCCATGTCATATTGATCACATAACTTCATGATTAGTTTTAGAACATCATGCTTTGGGTAGTTTGTAGTCTTGTCATCCCTCATAGTCAAATCCATGCTTAATTTCAATTACAATCACATGTTTAGAGCCTATATAACTGGTTCATGAAATGGTAATCAAGGTGTGTTAGCTATCCAATTCATAAATAGATGAGGATATTTCACTTTTTTGTTAATGAAGATACAAGACAGTTTACAAACTCTTTTCTCACACCAACTAGTCATTAAAGACCCCTACTTACTCTATTCCATATGTATACAAGTGGTTTTCATGTTGAAAGGGATGTTTTGGATATTATTTCAAGATTTCATTAGCATTAATCATGTATTTTAAATATTTTAAATAAGTTGAGTTGTCCATGAGGATTTTCATCCATACTTTTGCTCTATTTCATGCTCATTGTCCACATTCAACCCATATGCACACCTATAAGAGCCTTTGTTGATGTCATGCTAGAATTGAAGAGTTGAGAGATGTCTTAATCTATTAAGAATATTTAAGGGTGAATTTGGATATTTGATAAGAGCACAAAAGGTTCATAGCATTAGTATTTTGCATACTTCCCAAAATACCCTACTTCACTACCTATGTGTGAGAATGCCCATCCATAGGTGTATCACAAAACCTTAATAATTATTGTATGGATATTTGACACATGGAGGGAAATTTATTTTAGATTATAGTATGTGAATTTACCATAACATACATATATAGGGTGTCAAAAGGACAAAATAAGGTATGAATCATGTTGAAGGGAACAAGGACTGAATTTTGGGATCAAATCCTTAAAATGAAGAAACAGAGGTCTAGGGGATTTTTGTGGACATATTAAAAAATGGTGGTAAGGATTTTTAATTCATATAAATAGTTAAATAGAATAGTCTCTAGTATGGAAAAGAGACATTTCAAATATGAGGGTCAAAAAATGAAGAGAAGATAAATTTTTGTAGCCTCAAAGTTGCTTAAAAAAACACTGAATTTTTATATTTATCTCTACAGGATTGGAAGTTTTGAGTGACTATTGATATCCTAACTTCAAAACAATGCATTCCATCATGGCTATAATGTTCCCATGGATTTAAAGGAATACCAAATGAACATGAATATTATTAAAGTGACGTGGATATGTATTGTTTTAAGTCTTGTACACCTATTAGTTTCTCATCAAAAAATGCTCACTTATAGCAGAGAAGGTAGATAGTAGGTGATGAGGCCACCAATTGCTTAATTTTATAGCCTCATCCATGCTTAGTATATATCTTTTTATATGTAAATCCCATAACTATCCATCATTAATGCAAATGAATGAATGTAGTTTTGATTTTGTATGTTCATTAATATGTATATGTGTTATGTTATGAATTATCAATGCTTTTCTTTAATTGAATTATATTGATGTGACTTTATCCAACAAGCATTTAAAGGGTCATGTAAAGCTATAAAATCTGGTTAAGCCATTGCCACTATAGGCTACCCATAGCAACCACAAGCTTCACCTATAGATTGATCATAGCCACTGCAGAGTGCCCATATTAATTATAGGCTTCACCTATAGGTTGCCTATAGCCACTATAGAATACCCAAAACAACTTTAGGCTTCACCTATAGGTTTCTTGCAACCACTATATAATACCCATAATAACTATAGGCTTCACCTACAGGTTGCCTATAACCACTATAGAATTCTCGTAACTGCTGAAGGTTTCACCTAAAAGTTGCCTATAGCTACTGTAGAGTGCCTGCAACCACTATGAAAAGTAGAGTCATTATTGAGGAGATCTTGTAGACACATATAACTATCTTGGGAAACCAAATGAATGATTATGAAGAATCATAGTTTTATAGACTGCCTACATGCCAGGAGACATTGAGTGTGTTTCCAAAGATGGTAAAGACAAGGATAATGAGAAAAGACAAAAGGAAATAAAATATCAAAATAATATGTTTTATCTCTAACCTAATCAAACCTAAAACAAGTAACTTCAGTTGCTAACTACTAGAAGGTTGATTGGAGTAGCTTCTAAGTATTTGTATTTTTTTCCTAGTTTGGTGTTTTTGGTTAAGAGTTAATAAACTACCTTTTGTATTTAAAGGTAGAACCTAGATCAGACTAGAAGTTAGATAATTTAAAGGAAATAATAGTAGAAGTTTTGGAACTATAACCTTTAAATTTAGAATTGAGTAATGAGAAAGCTAAATTTGTATGAAGTTTATGAATTCTCTCAGAGAAGGATTAGAATTCAATTCTGAACAAGAAAGGCCCCCCTCAAAATGAGCTATTATGAAGATCCTGACCCCCTTAATTATTAGTATGATGTGTAAGTTGATTTTATTGTTAAGTTTTATTATAAGTATGATGCATGTATGATTCATAAGTGTGGAATAGTTCTATAATTCTATCATAGTAATTTCATAATATATATCCATTTGGTAAATTTAGTATAAATTCATTATACTACAACTAGAAAATCAAATTGATTTTTGAATCAGTAATGCATATATAGTGCTGACACTCTTGAAAAGCTTACACACCCCACATTGATAATTAATGTTTAATCAGACTAGTGAATCTAGTAATAACTGGGTAATTAGTCTGCATAACACTTTGGCATAATTGTCAGGGAGGGTGTCAATTATTATTTTTGAAATCAATCATTAATTTTTTTTTGTTTGATGCACTATTCTACCCAGTTGAAAAAGTTGAATGAGGATACTATGATGTCTTACGCCGAATGTCTAAGTTCTTGGACATATAGTTCCAACCAGGCAAGTCAAGTGAGGGCACTACAGTGTCTTATGCTAGATGTCTAAGTTTTTGGAAGTATATAGTGCATAAGTTAATTAATTCTTATTTCTTGAATTTATTTCTTGTAAAAGTGATTTATTTTTGGCAAAGTGTGCCTTTAAATTTTTCTACTTTCTAGAATAAATTTTCCTACTTTCTAGAGTAAAATTTTTCTACTTTCATTTCTTGCTTTCTAGAATAAAATTTTTCTACTTTCTTTTCTAGCTTTCTAGAATAAATTTTCTTGCTTTCAGTAGTTAATTTTTATTACTTTATAAAAGTAGAAGTTCAATTCTTGTTGTTTTGATTTTAGCATTTCTTTATTTCTACATTAAAAAAAAAATTGGTCTGAAACAACCCCCTTAAAACAAACAAAAATGAAAAAAAAAAAATCTGTGCAGGAAGGGATAGGTAGTTGAAGAAGTGGCATAACATTTATGTAGAGGGAAAGAGATTCTTGAGGGATATTCCTACCCAACAAGCTACAAGTTACTGCTAGGAAGGAACCAAAAATACCTGCAGCAACTAAGAATCTTGTTGAAGAATATACCATAAGCCAAAAGGCTCTTGAATAAGAGAACACTACAAATTAAGGGAGGCAGCTTGTAGAAGAAGCACTATTGGCTCTAAAAACATAAATGGAATTAGAAGAATCATTAGCTAAGCTGGTAAGAAGAAATAAAGGAGAGGAAATACAATAACCAAACACTAGAGAGTAACATATTTACAACATTTCAACAAGGATTTCTTGATCAAATCAAAGGAAGATCAAGAGAATCTTCAGACCCTTCATCTAGTAAAATGACTAAGGATCAATAGATAAATGTTTATTATCATGCTGACCAAGGGATTAACATAGATTTTGAGGATGAGATCTTGAGTACCTTTGATATCCATATCACAAGAAGATCCATCATGAGCAGAGAAGGAGATTTTGTGGAGGATAATGGGACTCCAGACCCAGTTACTTTTGAATTTCCTATTCCATATGCAACAAGTGTAACACAAATGAAAAACATCCCACCCTCAACCTTGCCCAATCTTAGAGGTACATTATCAGAAGGCCTAGACACATTCTTGTTTGAATTTGATATCCTCCGTATAATTTATGACTACAAATAGGATGCACAAAAATTGAAACTTCTTTTAGCTACACTTAAAGACTCAACACTCCACTGGTTTATAGAACTAGGTAGTAATTCGGTCTACACATGGGAGGACATGAAAAATAAATTTTTGGCCAAATATCAAGAATATAGAAGAGAAATGACATCTTTCGAATGACTCAGGAGGGGGATGAATCCTTGGAGGATTATGCTAAATGGTTCATGTTTAATGTACAAAAATTCAAGCAAAGTGCACTTGGAGAAGAACCTTTGAAACTCATCTTCCTGAAAGGAGTCAGAGAAGATTATCTGGAAGCCTTGGACCTAATGAGTGGAGGAGATATTTCTCACCTACTATTCTCATATATCAAAGAGCTGAGCAAGAATTATTCTAGATCTACCATAAACAAAGTCTGGAGCAACAAACTTCCATTGGTAGCTACAAATGGCCTATCAAAAACTAAGGTTAATAACCTATTACAAGACATGAAACAAAATATCATTAGCCATTTGGCAACCTAACTAGATAGCCTACACTCAAGACAAAAGTAAACAGATTTGGATCAAGCCTTGACCATTTATTGTCTAGACTGTAAGAAGAAAAATGTTGATTGTATATATCATGAGGTTTGGGTTAAAGTAGCTCACATCATAGTTGAGGAACCAAAAATAGTAGAGCTATATTCTGTAGGTAGAGATAATAACCATTTTTTCTATGTTACATAAAAAAAAGTCATGAGTTCAACAACCACCTTATCAAGGTATGGGATAAAATCCTCCTTTTTCAAATTCTACCTCCTTTAATTCACAATTTACAAATGCTAATCCTAATTAGACTAGCCCTTGGATGAACATTCCACTTCCTAATTCTATTTGGCATCCACCTCAAAAAATCTACCCCACCACCTCTTGGTAGCCTCTATACAATGCATCTCTATCTTGGATGCAAGCTTGGTAACCACCCCAAGGCCCATCCTTCACAAACTAGTGGCAACAACCTTGGAGACCTAACCAGCCATGGGGTATCTCTCTAGGAGGATGTCTTCAGCAACATCAATAATAACCTCCTACTTTTATACCCAATACACAAGTTGCACCCAAGTCTAACTAGCTACTTACCCAACTTGAATAGAATCTTGTAAATAAACTGGTGCAATCCACATTTAGTACTGAGCTTGTTTAATACCTGACATACACAATGAACATCAATGAAGTTCACCTCAATTCAGGGAAGGTTCTACCACCCCCAACACTTCCCATAATAATGGAATCAAATGATGAAACCCTATAAGAACATGCTAACCCACCTCCATCACCTTAAAAACTATTTGAACTAGTAAATAAAGTTGTTAATGAAACATCCCCCCCATTTTTAGAATGTCTTAGCCTTTAACGCCATATAATTAAACTTGAGTTTGATTTCATGGGATAGCTTAAGAACCTTTGTATCAAAATCCCTCTATTCCAAGCCATCAAAGATGTACCCATATATTTTAAAGCTATTAGATACCTCTATTTAGGGAAATCAGGAAAGAAGAAAAAAGATCCCAATACTGTGTAAGTGATTGGCCAGCTAGTAGAAATCATGCTAGGAACACCCTACGAAAGAAGTATTCAGATCCTGGATGCCCTGTAGTAATAGTCTAAATCCATGACTAGCAGCTATCCAACACATTGATCAACTTGGGGGCTGAAATAAATATAATGACAATTAAAATTATGCACAAACTACAACTGAATAATATTCATCCCACATCTACATTACTACAAATGGTTGACACATCTATAGTTAGACCAGAGGGAATCATTGAAGATCTTGTCATCAGTATAGATTCTGGGGGCTATTCTATAGATTTTCTTATGCTATAGTCTAAGTTTAATTTAAGTGGATACCCCCTTATCTTAGGATGACCTTGGTTTTCCATAGTTGATGCCTTCATTAGCTATAAAATAGGTAACATGATGATATCAAATGGATACCCTACTAAGCAGTTGGTTCTTTATCCCCTGGCACAGCTAGTTTTTATACCAAAGCCTACATTATGGGCTAAAGAAGATGAGGCAGATCAACCTTTTTTTATTCTTGTATTTACCATAGACCCTGTATGTACATTGGTTGATCAAGAAGAATATACCATTCTCTCTAAAAAATTTTAGCATAATTACCAAACTCCTTCTATAGATCTCAACCACTTGAAATATGTTGAGTGCACTTTTTCTAGCTTCTAAGAATTGGATAATTTTGATGCATCTATATAGAAAAAATTCCACCAACTGCTACCTCATAGCTATAGCCAAATCAGATCTATTAGCAATATGAAAATAATGAAATCAATCTCATAGAAAATTGAAATCGCTCTAGGGAAAACATTGCTTATTAATAGCAAGTTGGAGTTAATTAAGGGAAAGTGCCTAGTCAGCATGTTGCATGCCAACCAATGTGATTTTGCATGGGATTATGAGGATATACAAAGAATCAGCCTAAAAATATGCACACATAATATTTACATCAAAGAAGAGTGACAACTAATCAGACAACCATAATGTAGGATGAATCCAAATCTTCAAGAAATAGTCAAAAGGGAATTACAAAAACTCTTGACTATTGGATTTATATATCTTATCTCTAATAGTGAATGGGTGTCACCTTTGGTAATTATACCAAATAAAAATTAAGAATGGTGTGTATACATTGATTATAGGGAACTCAACACAACAACCAGGAAGGATCACTTTCCTCTACCCTTTATTGACCAAGTGTTGGATACATTAGTAGGGAAGAAATATTTTGCCTTTTATGGATGGCTTGAGTGGTTATAACTAGATTAGAATTGCTCCTAAGGACTAGGAAAAGACTATCTTTACTTGTCCTTGGTGTAATTATGCTTATGTTGTATTACCCTTTGGGATATGTAACACTTCTACCACATTCTAGAGGGTTGTCCTAAATATCTTTGTAGATATGGCTAATGAATGTGTAGAAATCTATATGGATGACTTCACTATTTATGGAGAGACATTTGATGAATGCCTCAATAACTTAGAAAAAGTACTACAATGCTATCAGAAACACCATCTATCTCTTAGCCACAAGAAATGCTACATGATTATGACATAAGGTATTGTCTTAGGACATCACGTATCTACTGTGAGCATTAATGTTGACCCTACAAAAATTATCATCATCAAAAACCTATATATTCTTCAAAAATAGAAAGATGTTAGGATTTTTTTAGGCCATGCTAGTTACTATAGGAGATTCATCAACAATTTTAGTAAAGTAGAAACACCATTATTCACCCTTCTGGCTAAAGATCCTAAATTTCTCTGGACTCCTACTTGCGAGTCAGCGTTCAAATAATTGAAGGAATTATTGACCACCATCCTTATTCTATGTGGTCTTGATTGGAAATTTCCCTTCCAAATTCACATAGATGCTTCAAATACTACCCTTGGAGTTGTTCTTGGCCAAAAAAAGAAACACTCAATTATGCCATCTATTTTATAAGTAAAAACCTACATGTGGCAGAATTAAATTACATAGTTACTGTAAAAGAGTTCTTGGTGTTAGTCTATGCTATTAATAAGTTTTGTCACTAAATCATAGTGTATCATGTCTTTATTCATATAGACCATGCAACCATTTGATACTTTACGAACAAACTAGTTATTCCAGCTAAAGCGATAAGATGGTTGCTCTTATTATAGGAATTTGATATCACCACTGTAGATAAGCCTAGTAAGGACAATGTAGTGGTTAATTTTTTATCATGTTTTTAAACCCCTTAAGAGTATACCATAGTGGATGACTCATTTCCAGATGAGTACCTATTTTTTGTCTCCCTTACCACACCTTGGTATGCTGATATTGATAACTACCTTGTAACAAGGTTACTTTCACAACACTTCCTTCCCAAATAAAGGAGAGTATTGATTGACAAAAGTTCTAGATATTCATGGTTTTTTGGATTCCTTTTTTATATTGGGATTAACTCTATCATCATAAGATGTCTCAAAGAAGATGAAGTTCTAGATATCCTCTAAGCTTACCATGATGAACCCTATAGAGGACACTTTACAACCAAGCGTACAATAGTCAAAATTTTGAATACAGGATACTATTGGCCCTCACTCCATAAAGATGCAATAAGATATACTGCACATTGTGACAAATGTCAGTGTATGGGGAGACCCACATGTTTAGATGAAACTCCTTTGTAGCCTCAGATGGTGCTTGAACCATTTAAAAAGTGGGGTCTAGACTTTGTAGGACCTTTTGATCTAAAATCCAATAACAAAAAGTACATCCTTGTCTATACTAACTATGTCATTAAATGGGTGGAAGTCAAGGATATTACACACACTAGGGATGAGAAGGTGGCAACTTTACTCTATGAAGAAATATTTACTTGATATGATGTACCATGTGAAATAGTCACTGATTAGGGACCCTAATTCACTACTAATTTAATTACTACCTTAGTCTAGAAATATGAGATTAGGCATAATAAACCAACTTCATATCACTTATAGTCCAATGGACAAGTGGAAATCACCAACAAGGAGTTAGAAAATATTCTAAAAAAGATTGTTAGTCTGTCTCGTAAGGATTGGGAGGCTAGGATTCTTGAAGCTATTTCAGCTTAAAGAATCACATAGATGACCACTAGAGGCCTCACTCCATATGAGTTGGTCTATAGAAATAAACCCATCTTGTCCATCGAATTTCATCATAAGACATTATGGACAACACTAGAACTTGGGATGGATATATTTGAAGCCCAAAAAGAAAGGCTTCTATAGTTGAATTCCTTAGATGAATATAGATAACAGGGATTATAGAACATAGAACTTACACTATAGTAATGGATTGGATGGCATGACAGGCTCATTAAGACCAGGAAATTCTATACCAGAGATTGGGCCCTTCTTTTTGACTCTAAATATAAGGACCACAAGGGTAAACTCCAAACCAAGTGGCTTGGTCCTTTTGAGATTGAGATTTTTTTAAAAATGGAGTAGTTCAACTCCAAACCATTGATCTATTGAGATTCTATCTGCTAATCAATGACTATAGAACCAAGTTGTATAAAAAGTCACTTACTTAATAAGAACTTACTCATCACATACACCAATAGTTACAAGATGGATACAATGATTTCTTGAATAGGCATGTTGTCCCACTAGATAATGAGAGCACTAGTCCACACTCAGTTGAAGAAGGAGAGGAGGACATCCTTACCCTCTTCTGGCATGATGAATGAGACCTTCCACTAGTCCTTGACGAGTCATATTTCTAGGTGACTTGGTCAAGACCTTGAATAAACATTATACTACAAATAGTAGTTAGAGTAAAAAAAAATCCAACAATGAAAACCTATTTTTGGGCATTGTTTGTAGCTTTTATGTAGAAAAATAGCCTGCTAGCTACCCAAATCTGTAAAAAGGGCCTAAGTAGAAAACAATCTTACTAACTATTTAGGGGTAAAAATAAATAAATAAATAAGGTAATGTGAAGAGAGAAGGAGAGAGAATATAATCCCTCAAATCCCAACTATTCACATAGGTTTTCTAAAGCTACTACATGCATTTCTAAAGCTACTATAGACACCTTCTACATAATTGGTCATCACTTTGTAGCTTGCTATAGGCACTTCTATAGCTACTATAGGTACCCTCTCATACCTATTCTCACCTTTTTATAAATCATATAAGATAGATCCTCCTAAAACTCTCACTAATGGCTTGGCTATTATCTTTTGGGGATTGCATGAAAGTCATCAGACAACCTCATGGAAGGATGAAGGAGGATTGGGGTATTAAATGCCATATCTATTGCCTAAAACTACCCATGAATACCAAGATATAGAGCCCCAATAAAGCATAAAACTTTTATTTCCATGTGGAAATGTTGTAGACCAATTTTTTTGCTTACAGGGACACTAATGATTCATTTTCAATTCTAGTCATTTTAAGAAGATCATCTTATTATGCTCACCTATGAGATCTTAGATTTCTTTGGCAAACGAGTTCCATGTTGAAGACCCTATTGATTACTACAAATAAGCCCTAGGCATAAAAAATCTAGGGCATAAGAAGCATCTAGACTCCTATCAGCAGGTTCATCTAGATGAAGGTCACTAGGTAGTAATGCCCTTAGCTACCTACTCTAGATCTTCTAGTTCATCACTTGGATCACTCAGCTTTGAAATTCCAACCTTAGGGGATGATGACAATCATGTATCCTCCAAATTTTAAGACTTTTGTTCTATGAATACTATCCTACATCACATGCATGTGAACTATAGGGATCATCAATGCCTAACCATTGATGATCTCCCAATCACTTCAAAAAAGGGTCCAGTTCACTCTAGTTTCAAATGCCAAACCAATCATTGCACCCGTTAATGATTCACATGAAAATATTTGCATGCCAACACATGTGTGACTTTCTAGGTATCACATCTAAAACACCATTATTAAAAGGTACACCATATTTTTTATCATTGAAAATGTCATTCATTATTCTAATATAGCACATATGGTATTAATAAAGCATATATAATTATGATTTTCATCATTCATTCAAAAGTCTATCACATCACCATTAAACTCATACTTCTATCCCTCATAATGACCCATATTATCTCATACCTCCTACTCAATCCATGTAACCTGAGGACACATGACAACTCAAGTGAGGGGATACTACTATGAGTTAAATATCATGCACCATAAGAACCCTTGAGATGCCATAATTTACAACCTACAAACCCCATATTTTCCATTTTAGACCAAACCTACTGCAGGTATATTTCCATAAGTCCAAAGAGTATGCCATTGAATCTTGGTTGAAGGGACTACTAGAGAAGTTAAAATGGGAGGGTTATTCATGTGGAGAGAGCCCTCTAACCATAGGTACTTATGGGGAGACCAATCCAGTTGGGATGTCTTCCATAGAACTGGTTGGACAACCTATTTTGAACTATTGTAACATTTTTTAGAGCCTTTTTTTAGGGCATTTATAAGTTATTTTGATAGAAACCAAGCCACTGTATGTGGAATAACATTTCCTTTTATTGAGACCTTAGTGAGCCAAGAAACTAGACTACCAAGCATGAGGGAAAATTGTCAAAATAGACCCAATGGCCAGGAAGCCAGGAAATAATTTTTTTAGGCAAATGAAAGATTGTTATTAAAAAAGGAGATGTGCAAAGATAGTATACCTATAGAATAGAGAGATATCATCATATATTATTAGGTACATGACTTATGAGGTAAGATATTCCCTTGTTTACACTCTACAATTCAAATTTTTTAATCATTTAAGACATAATAGAGTCATTAATGTTCCCAATTTCTTATGGAATATCTTGAAAAGCATATCAGAAGGGCACTAAAACAACCCTATCTCACCACTACCTCATATGGCTCATAATTAAATAAGGAATAGCTTCTATCAGATCTGAGCTCACTTGGGAGAAATTTTTGGGCCTATAAAATATTGCACCCTAGTAAGAAGGCATTGATGAGAGGGAATCCATTGAGGAGCAGCCCCAACAAATTATTTAGGAAGATGTTGAGGGCACTAGTGCTGCTAGTCAACCCGTATCCAATGAAGGTCCATGTGAGACTATTGTAGGAAAAAAGAATAGGTGAAGATTTGTCTTATATCCTTATGATATAGAGGAGGAAATCCCATATTATCATGTCCCTTCTCCCATTATGTCCTCACCTCAGGTTGATTCCCCCACACTATCTCTTACTAGACAAGAAGAGGTTCCCCTATCAACTGATGCACAAGAAACAAAAACTCCATCAGTCAACCCTCCTACAATTAAAATGAAAATCAAGGGGAAGAAAACCATTGTGTCAAAAATAAAGAGACCTTTTAGGATATCTCAAAGGATGAAGAAACAAAATACCACTACAGCCTCCTTAATCATAGCCATTAGTGATGATGAATAACCAAGAAAAGAGCCTAAGCTTAAGAAAACTCCTGATGGATTTGAAATAGAATATGGTCTACTTATGAAGGATATGTTAAAGTAGAAGAATAACACTCACCTCTCCCATATAAATTTACTAAGGAGGACATTGATTTCTTTAGAAACATTAGATACACAGTGGAAGAATTGAGAGAGGCAAAAAATCATGCAGGAGAAGAAGAATTGGTTGATGATGAGGTTTTGGAAAAAGGAAGAAAATAAGAAAAAATTTCTCATGATCAACAGTTCCAAACATTAGAATAGGCTATAGATAAAATATATAGACTAAAAAATGAGATAATAAAATTGAAAGGAAAATGAGGAATTGAAATGCTTCTAGGAGCAATAGAGTTTTTATAACCCTCTAGGGACAAAGAGAAGGAAGTAGAGGAACCTACAACATCCTCATCCACCTTGGCCATAGAAGCCCCTGCAATAGAATATGCTCTAGCTTTGGTAATTTTATGTCAAGGATTTGCTCCTCTATTTCCCACTACACCAACACCCACTATAAAAGAAGTTATTGATGTGGATTTTATAAACCACCACTCCAATAGAGACTAATGATCTTGTAGACACTGAAAAAGTGTCTAACCCTTGGTCCTTTCTCCCTCCTAGTCCTCCTTGGTCCCTAACCCACCTAAGTCTTATTAATTGGAAATAAACATCTATTTTTAATTAAATAAGGCCCCTTTAACCCCTCCCTCCTTTGACACCTCGCCTAGGACACCTCGCCTAGACACCTCACCTTAGACTAATTCTCTCCCTATGACTCACTCAAGATCTCTCCCTAATTCTTCTAACCTCCTAACAAACTCCCGTGTGTATTTAGCACAACCCTCGGCATTCTCCAACGAATAAGAACACTTGGCAGATGAAAAACGGGCTTGGTGGCTTGTTCTGCCCGTTCTAACCCCGCCGACGTCGGCCACCTATTGGCCGACGCCGGCGGAATCACCGATGTCGGTTATACTTAACAAACTTCTCTTCCTCTTTCCGGGTAATCACAATCAAAATCAGGAGTTTTGGAATCTGGGGTGATCTAATAGGCGAATCTCTCTCTTCCGATGAAACAAAGCTCTAGTGCTCTTGCTTTTTGGTGTTCTGGCATCTTATTTTCTTGCAAGAATCAGCATACTTGACAACTTCTCTCAGGCACTGAGATCTTGTATCCAATGTTTTGTACCGGGACTGCATGCTATCTTCATCAACTATTCAACACAGCTAAGTATTTGTGCTGTCTTTATTTCTATATCATTTTATTTATATCAAATACTCTATCTTCTGTCTATTCCAATATCCTTCACCAAAATCTTCTCTGTTCCTCCCGGAGACGCTGAAAAGCTCTCTCTCCTGTCCATCTGCCTTTCTCTGCCTTTTGCCTCTGTCACTTATCCAGTTTATTCCCAGACAATATTCTCTGTCCCTTAGACCTCAAACAGACCCTCACAGACCCCAGACCCCCAGACAAGACCATAGACTATCCTATAGCCCTGAAACCAATCCTGTAACCAGCTCTTGACTATTGCCCCGACCGATGCCGGTCACTTCTCCAACTGACGTCGGCAACCTTCTGACTGACGATGGCAATACCACTGACGTCGGTGACTGTGTTTACCAGATTGCAGCTTATCAGGTACGCATTTGTTTTTAGTCTTTTCTTTTCACATCTTTCATTATTTCTCTTTTCTGTCTCTGTTATATTCTGTCTTAAACAGTGGATTGTCATCCTTGAAGAAGCCTTAGCGCTTCTAGTACCAAGCTTTTGCTTGGCAATCCACTCTCTTATCAACTAACATTCTTTGTGTTTTTAGTGTTTATCTCTTTCAGGTGTTATTCCTTCACAGCCAAAGACGAGTATTCACAGCGTCTGGATTTACGGTGCGCAGTCTTTATCCAGGTACTTCACAAGCCTCGACCATTATTTTTTTAGTTTCTTCTCTCTCTTAAATTTGAAAAAAGCAAAATTTTGAATAGAAACATTCTGGCATGCCCGGTGGGACCCCTTTAGGGCCTTCCGTGGGTTCCCTTTCTTCTGTATTCATTTAGTTGCATTAGGCTTCTTAAACTTCACATCTCCTTCTTTTCTAAAAAAAAATCTTAAGCAGGAAATTAAAAAGAATTCTTTCTTACTTTTTCTTGCATTTTCTAGACTAGAAAGAAAAATCATTCTCTTCAAACCCTTTCTCCAATTGTTTTCATTCCAATATCATATTTCGATTTGGGACTTTAAAACTTGTTGCATTTCATTTCTTGCTTTCTTGCATCTTTTTAGTCCACATCTAGTAACTTAAACGCATATTGAATAAACCGTAGATCACATGATGTTACACTACCAGACCACAAGCACTCAATAAAACATCAAACACACTTGAGACAAGGCCCGTCTGGGATTTCATCACCTAGCGGACAACCTTACCCCTACCCGGCAATCCTACTTGGATTTCACCACCAAGGGGAAAGCCAACTTTGTTCTCTGGCAGAGTATAAACTATAGTGAAAGTATCTATTGGCTAAGCGAAACCAGCTAACCACTGGAATCGTGAAGTGAGGGGAGCTTGCTCCTTAGCACCAGGCCTGTACGGAAGCTAACACAGATTTTTGAGCACTTTAACTACCTGAAACCATCTTTAGATTGCCTATTCTAGGACCCTTCTTATAGCCAACTTCCTCAAACATCTTGTTAAGGCATAAGCCATACGATCCTAATAAAATTGTTTATAGGGATTTAACGCTAGGATCTGTCTGTTATCATCATCTATTCTATTTTTTATCTATCTTTTTGAGCTGGTAAGGACGTTTTCCTCATTTCCAAAAACTTTTTTTTCTGAGTTTCTGGAAAACACAGTAACCGACATCGGTCCTATAACCGACGTCGGCAACTTATCTTAACCGACATCGGTCATCTGACCGGCATCGGCAGTCCTCTTAACCGACATCGGTTTTCCTACCGACGTCGGTCTCTGTCATTTTTCTTTTTCCCAAAAATAGCAAGCATAAAATCCAACTTTCTGACTGACTAATCATCCATTCTGGTTTTCTGAGACTGACAAGACACAGTTTTCTGAAACCTCCCCCTTTCCAACCTTGAATGGTTTTGACACGCAGTCAAACCAAGGCCCTTCTTGACCACGCTCGTCAACAACCGCTTCCTCCTTCACCACCTACAACCAGTCCAATAATGGAGTTCAACTCGAAAACTGAAAGAACTCCCATTCGCCCAACCCCGCCTCAAACTCTATCATTCCAGAAGGGGACCAAGACTTTGCACAGTTTTTAGACCTTAACGTTAAAGCTTTGCAACATTATCTCGCCAATAGCCAAATGCAAGACTCCCTAGGTAACCCAATCTATGGGATGCCAACTTCCTTAGTTGACACGAGAATCACATCGACCGCCCCTACCATTCAACCATTAGACAACACCTCCACTAATAACCCAACCGTATCTTACCTTCAGAACATAACTTCTCCATCTAAACCTAACTCCATGGGGGTTTCGATACTCCCTCAACCTCAAGTCACCGAACCAAACCCCACACCTTTCCAAAACCTTCTAGTCTCTATTCCCCCTACTCTTGCACCAATAAATACAAGAGTAACCGTTTACCCATCAACAAGTGTAGCCACGCCTCAACCATCCTTGACGGCTCCTATCCAACTTGTGCCAACCAATCCCATGACACAAGTACCATTGGCCCCAACTTTTGCTCCCATAACCACTTATCCATATGTCGCGTCTATGCAACCATCCACATCATACGCCCCTCCCAATATCTTTCAAGTGCCTTATAATCTAAGGGGCGCTCCACCCATGAATCCGTCAGCAGACATTATCAAAATGCTGATGGATAAAATGTCTAGCTTAGAGACATCCATTTCCAGCTCACGCAATGCTCTATCATACGAGCAAATTTGCAATGAGCCTATTCATCCTTTCGTTTCGATTCGACCATACCCCAGCCAGTGGGAGCTTCCCAAATTTTTGCGCTTTCAAAGCAAGGAAGACCCACAGCAACATTTATGGGCATTTAGACATGCCTGCTACCTTATCACCCATGATGATGCATTACTCTTGCGTACATTTCCTATGTCCCTTTCTGGTGCTGCACTCGATTGGTACAGCTCCATTGCCACCCATTCCCTCTTCTCATTTACACAATTGGCCCAGCTTTTTCTTGACCATTTCTCCATTAATATCACTAAAAAGGTTTCGATCATAGACCTTTACACCATTCGTCAATTTGAGGACGAATCAGTAGCTGATTTCGTTGCTCGTTGGAGAGGCCTTATCAACCAACTCTCCTTTTCCTTACCACAAACTGAACTCATTGAACTATTCGCCCGAGCTTGTGCCAAACACATTTCTTCTACTTTGAGGGTTCAAACCTTCCGTACTTTTGACGAAGCCTTCACGATGGCTCGTAAACTTGAATTACGTGCCATCGAGGAGAACAAAATCAAATTGTGGAGTAAGAACCCCAACTCCAAGACTAATGACTCTTCTTCATCTAAACCTTCATCGTCAAATTCTAAGTCTAAAGCTGCAGCTAACGCTGTGGCCGTTAGGCCTTCATCTTCTTCATCCAATCAAGCCAAACCCTCCACATCTCAGAGCGCCACCCGTCAATTCCAGCAAAGATACGTGCAAAGACAATATACTCCTCTTGGAGAATCTTACGCATCTATACTGGAAAAACTTGTCAAACAGGGGATTATCAACCTCCCCCAGATTCGACCACCGCCTCAATTCGATCCCTCATGCGCCATCCCTGCGTGGTACAGGGAAAATGACTTCTGCAATTTCCATCGTGTCAAGGGACATGACACAGGAAACTATAAAACTTTCAAAAACATAGTCCAAGATATGCTTGAAAAGGGGGAGCTCATTCTAGATAATCCTAATGCACCTCCAAACCAGGGCATCGACATATTCAAACAGCCATTCCCCAATCATCCACCAACCCAAAACAATAATGTCCAGACCTTAATTGACAACACGCATGAACATGATATTCGAACTGTCAATACTGTCTCACCTTTCATCTCCAATCAACCTCAAGAGGTTAACTCATCTACCAGTCCATCACGTATGGATGAACCTCTTTCCCCGGTCAATTCTCCATCAACCCCTCTCATCCTGGAGGATGCCTTAACTTTACCAGCGCAACCAATCTCACCATCCTCTTTTCTTCTTCCTATGGAGAACCTGACCTTACCTACTCCTCACCCACAAGTGGAAGGCACCATAATTCCTGTCCTTTACCCACTTGAGGAGTCACACTCTCCAGTTCCTTCTCCACCAAGAGAAGAACCTGACTCGCCATCTTCTTCGACCAACAACAATCCAGTGATAACTCCCATACACTTTGGGTCCAACATTACTGCCACACCTAGCACATCTTCTCCAGAATCCTAACTTCATCCAACGTCCTCCCAACCATTTTCCCGACTAGTGGAGAAATTAGAACTTCTCCCTTTAAGGAAAGTGGAACATCGGGGATTGTGGGAACATCTTAAAGTTCTTCAACATTCTC
The DNA here is from genome assembly GCA_037957365.1 of Torreya grandis. Lineage (NCBI taxonomy): Eukaryota > Viridiplantae > Streptophyta > Pinopsida > Cupressales > Taxaceae > Torreya > Torreya grandis. Next base: position 1,518,525 of record JARHVA010001810.1, on the reverse strand, counting down.
GTGCCACTTCATCTCATACTGCCAATCCTCCTAAGGCAGAATCATCCAAGACTACAAACAAAGACCAAGCCACCACTTCTAAACCTACATCTACCCAACCCAAACCAATCAAGCCATTTGGCATTCGCCCTCTCTCTGCCCTCACTCACCCGCAAGTGAAGGTGGACTTGAACCAAACCTCGCCCAAAAGTAATCTTCCAACCACATCCAAGAAAACTGCCAAACCACAAAGGCGAACCCCTCCACCGTCAACTTTGCCTTCCATCTTAGGTCCTCATCCTTCTAGTTTACTTGGCATACTTCCTACTCCATCTCTTAACCAATACAAATCACCTCCCTTACTTCCTTCACCAATCACAAGTCAACCTCTTAAAAAGTCGGCACCTCTCACAAAGAAAGTGCCGTCTTCCCCTGTCACCGCACCACCAACCCAAAAGGTGGTACGAAAACCTTCTTCAGCATCCCCCAAGCAGAAGTCACCAGCACGTCATGTATCAACAAGCATGGACCCCTTAGAAGGATCATACGCTTTAATATTATGTCAACTTTTGCAAACCTCTAGCATTACCCTTCCTCCCATCAAGCCATTTCAACCTCTCGGGTCAAAACCGTCTTGGTTCGATGATACAAAGATTTGTTTATATCATCGCACACCAGGACATGATACTGAGACCTGCTGTGCCCTCAAGGCCGTCGTTCGCCGTTTTATGGAGAAAGACACTCTTCTCCTTGAGGACACTCTCGACCAACCCTCGTCGCCTTCCCATCCAGTCTCATCAACTGCATCAACATCTATCCAACAGACCATAACCCCTTCTTCACCAACTATCTTCGAAATCAACGCCATTCATGTAACCACTAGGTCACAGAAGGACAAAGCGAAAGAAAAAGCCGCTATCCCTTGGACCTATCCTTTCGTCCAAGCACCTCAACCACCAAAACCCAAGATTTCTATCTTAGGTGCATCCCAACCCACTTCTTCACAGGCAATCACAGAATCCATGATAAAACAACTTCACCAAACGCCTGTGAAGATGACCCTCTATGACCTTATTCAAAGCTCCCCCCAACATCGCCAGGCTTTAATCAAAGCCCTACAGGCAGCTGAGGTTCAACCTAAAGACCCTCAACCACTTGCTGCCTTAGTCCATTCTTTATCCCCCATCGCATCCATCACTTTCAATAATTCTGAGATTCCTACCTCTACCGAGGAAGATCAGGACGCCACCCTTTTCATCACAGCGTACGTTGATCAAACTTGTATTAAACGAGTTATGATCGATGGGGGCACTAGCATCAATATCATTTCCTCCCATGCCTTCGACCAATTGGCCCTTCCAAAGAATTGCATATCAAAAATTGACGCAATCCTTAGATCATTTAATGACACAACTGCTAACACCATCGGCATTGTTGTCCTTCACATCCGCATTGGGCCACGCACAATCTTGGAGCTCTTCTACATCATCGAAGGAGAGTTCCAATACAACATCCTCTTAGGGCGACCTTGGATCTGTGCCATGGCTTGTGTCCCTTCAACCCTCCACCGTTGTGTCAAATTTGAACACGACAAACAAATCCATATCATTCCCACCAATCCATCTCCATTTAAAACCTGTAACATGACCTATAGCCCAAACGACGTTCTTATACCGCTTAAATCATCAACCCGAACATCATCCCCATCCGCAGAAGCGTCAACTAGTATGCAAACAGCGGTCGCCACCACATCCTCTTCTCAATTACCAACCAAGGACCCTATGGACGACATCTTCCAAAGACTTTCACTAGGAGAATATCGTCTCCTTACTCTAGACATGTTCCAAACTCCTCAAGAGTATGGACAACTTCATCAACACCCAAACTATGACTGTCGGATCGGGATGGTCATTCCTTATGGTCCTCCTAGCCTTCGCACTAATCTTGTCTATGGGGGGCTGGATCAAGCCCCTACTGAATCAAATCCTTCTTCCTCGCCTCAAATCTTCACATCCGATTTCTCTTTTCTTAGCAACCCCACCTTTGCACATACCTATCTTTATAGGTGTGCATGGAAGGGTTTCGGCTTTGGACGTTATGAACAAGGTTCTCATCAGCCTGTCGAAACACCCAATGACGATAATGCGAAGAAACGGTATGGACTGGGTTTTCAAGAACCCACTGAGGCCTCCACAAACCTTTCTCCTGAACTAGATATTGACCAATTTCTTCTAGACTCACCAATTCTTCCTTCCTCACCTACGGAGTTGGTGGTTTCCATCCCTCCTAGTTTTTTTTTCCATAAACACCATCTGCTTGGAACCTCTAACCTATCAACTCAACGGGGTTCCCAAATCTCTTCCTCTCATTTATCCTAGCATGATAGACGATGATTCATCAACCATCAACACAATCCACTGCGTAGATGACGACGCCATTCTTACATATATGGGTGCTGACGATTCTTTCATTCAGCGCTCTCTCCCTTCTGAAACACAGGTTATGTTAAATGAATCGACCATTAACATTAACCTTCCATCTTCTGATGTTCCTCATGTCTTAAAGATTGGTCAATCTTTAGACACTCAGGAGCAGCTTGACTATACCCAGTTCCTTTTTGACCATAGCAAGGCCTTTGCCTGGACTTATAGCGATATGCCTGGCATTGACCCCACCATCGCTACCCATAACATCGTCACAAATCTAGAGGCTAAGCCTGTTAGGCAAAAGCTTCACAAAATGCATCCTCGTGTTGCACTTCTTGTTAAAGAAGAGCTTCAGTGTCTTCTTTCAGTCTCTTTCATCCAACCCATCGATTATCCACAGTGGGTCTCTAACATCGTTCCTGTTACCAAAGCGACTGGGGGGATCTGAATCTGTACGGACTATCGTGACCTCAACTTGGCTTGTCCCAAGGATGACTTTCCTCTTCCAAACATTGACCAACTTGTTGATCTCACGGTCGGTCATGAGATGTTATCTCTTATGGACGGGTTTTCAGGATATAATCAAATCTCGGTTGCACCAGAAGATCAGCACAAGACCACTTTCATTACCCCATGGGGGACTTTCTGCTATCGAGTCATGCCTTTCAGCTTAAAGAACGTAGGCGCCACTTATCAGCATGCTATGACCTATATATTTCACGATCTCCTCCATAAAATCATGGAAGACTATGTGGATGACCTATTAGGCAAAGTCCAAACTTCGTCGTGACCATCTGACTATTTTCAAAATCATCTTCTCTCGACTTCTTCAATACAATGTTTGCCTTAACCCCAAGAAATGTGTTTTTGGGGTCCTCTCTGGTAAGCTTCTAGGCTTCATTGTTTCCTTTCGTGGCATCGAGATAGATCCCGCCAAGATCCACGCTATCCTCGAAATGCCACCCCATCTAATCTCAAGCAGCTTCACAGTTTGCAAGGAAAACTCCAGTCCATTCGACGTTTTATCTCGCAACTTTCTGATCGCTGTCAACCTTTTCATCATCTTCTTAAAAAGGACATCTCTTTTACATGGGATAAGGATTGTCAAGAGGCTTTTAAAGCCCTTAAACACTATTTGATCTCTCCACCTGTCCTCATTCCACCTCAAGATGATAAACCCTTTTACCTTTATATCTCTGCAACCAATCATTCGTTAGGTGCCATGATCGCGCATCGAGACGAGCAACACCGCGAGCAAGCAGTTTACTATATCAGCCGAACATTAGTCGACTATGAAACTCGATACACCCATACCGAGAAACTTTGTTTGGCGTTAGTCTTTGCTGCTACTAAGCTTCACCATTATCTTCTTCACCACAAAACCTTCGTCATCACTCAACCCGACCCTCTCAAGTATATGCATTCCAAGCCTTATCAGAATCAACGTATGGCTCGGTGGCTCATGTTGCTTGCTGAGCTCGACCTCGAATTTGTCCAACAAAAATCTATAAAGGGGCAAGCTATCACTGATCAATTAGCCGATGCCCCACTTCCCGATAATCAACCTTCTCACTGTGAGTTTCCTGACGAGTCCATTGCCACTCTTTCCACCGATGACGCAATCTATCAAATGACCATGTTCTTCGACGGCTCTAAATGTCAACTTGGTGGAGGTGTCGGGGTCATTCTCATCCCTCTCAAAGGGGAGCCCATGCCTCTGTCTTTTAAACTCGACTTTGAATGTACCAATAATATGGCTGAATACGAAGCCTTAATTTTGGGACTTCAGACCGCCCTTTCTTTAGACATCAAGACCATCAACATCTTCGGCGACTCACAGCTCATCGTTAATCAGGTCAACGGTTCATACCTCTGTAAAAATGAAATTTTACAAAGGTACAAAAACCGTGTTGACATTCTCCTTGCATCTTTTGACCATCACTTATTGCAGACTATTCCTCGATCGACGAATAAATTTGCTGACACCATGGCTTCACTTGCCTCTCATATTCCTTCATCATCATCATCCTCATCAAGAATTTATGTCATGGTACATCGTGTGCCATTGCCTTCATACATTTCCATTGACATCAATCTCATCCACACCATAGACTATAGTTCACAAGATGTTTGGTATAAACAACTTGAGGATTACTTGACTCATTCTCTCATTCCTCCCAACCTCTCTAGCAATGCGCGACGGGCTTTCATCAAGCGTACCGCTCGCTACACCATGCTAGGGGGCCTTCTTTATAAGTGAGGTTTCGACAGCCTCCTTCTTCGTTCTCTCACCTCCACTGAAGCCTCTCATGCCATTAAGCAAGCCCACGACGGGATTTGTGGCGGACACTTCAGTGGAAATTTGGTTGCCAAGCGCATCCTTCGCCTGGGCTATTATTGGCCCACTCTTCATCAAGACTGTAGCGATTATGTTCGGTGATGTGTCAAGTGCCAGCAGCATGCTAACTTGTTTCATCTCCCTAGTCACGCCTTAAAAGTTGCTCAAGATTTCTAGCCTTTTTCACAATGGGGTTTAGATCTCATCGGTGAGATTAATCCTCATTCTTCTCTTCGTCATCAGTCCATCATCACCGCCACTGAGTATTTCACTAAGTGGGTGGAAGCTATTCCTCTTGTCTTTACAAAAGCCGACAAGATTGTCGACTTCATCAATAACCACATCATCTGTCACTTCGGTGTCCCTCATAAAATCATCACCGACAACAGCAAGTCCTTCAAAAACAAAACTGTCCAAAAGCTATGCGATTCATTTGGCATCAAGCTCAGTTTCTCTTCGCCTTACTACCCACAAGCAAATGGGCAGGCAGAGGCTTCCAACAAAATTCTGACTAAAATTCTCATGAAGGTGGTCAACGACACTAGAAGGGACTGGCACATTCAAATTCCCTTCACTTTGTGGGCTTATCGCACTAGCATCCGAACCTCTACGGGTGCTACCCCTTTCTCTCTAGTGTATGGATCAGAGGCTGTCCTACCTCTCGAAGTACAGATCCCATCTCTTCACATTTCTCTATGTGACATTCTTTCTAATGATGACTTTTGTCAAGATCATTTAGCTCAATTAGAGTTACTTGATGAGCGTCATCTTGCTGCCCTTAATCATCTCCATGTCTATCAAAGTCGAATCAGACGAGCCTATAACAAAAATCTGAGAGAACGAGATTTTAATATCGGAGACCTCATCCTCAAAGAGAATCAACATGTGACTAATATGGAACGAAGTAAGCGAGGAAAATTCGCTCCTAATTGGCTCGGACCTTACATTATCACGCACAAGTACGGATCAGGGACTTATCGTCTGTCTTCTCTTGAAGGCCGACCAGAACCTGAACCCCTTAATGCATTGCATCTACGACCATTTTATTGCTAGTTGAGTACTCGTTTACTTAACATTTAACTTGAGCTCATCCCTTGAGCAATCCCTCATCTAGCTAATCCTATTATTTTTCAACCCTACATCTTTTAATAAATCCTCTAAAACCCTTTTATATAGTATGGATACTTTGTCCTAATAAAAGGGAGCCCCTTGAACTTTTATAAGTCTTGTCCATGACTCAAATTTCTATCAACAATCAATCAAGATGTCAAAATAACCAAAGTCACAAAATCAAATTAAAAATTAGACTGCTCCCTTGAAGGACAGCTGTACTATCATTGCTGTAATTAATAGACTGCTCCCTCGAAGGACAGCTATTCAAAAGCCCTCTTATTAAGCAAAGATCTAGACCACTCCCTTGAAGGATGGCTATGACTAAATCTGGCAATAAACAGCACTATCTTAGAAGCTTCTCGCATCGATCAGCTTCATAACTGACCATCAAGCACAATGACATCACTATGCAGGCTTCCCGTATTGATCAGCCTTAAAAAAAAAAAAAAAAGTCATGGACTTGGCTTATGTTGTCTCAGGATTTCCTATAAAAAGGGGCGAAGTTATCTCTGCTCTTAAAACAGGTTGTCCTATTCTCTTTTCCTATAACCTGCTCAAGGGACTTCGAGCTCACTTTAGTGTCAAAGTGATTCGATCATCACTCTAGCATAACTTATGGTCAATGACACAACGCATAATGGGGTTCTTGGTTCTAATAAACCCTATCTATACTGACTTCTTGGTCCTTGTCAATGAAAGAGCAAATATGCCTTTCACTTCTCTTTTTACACTTTAGTCACATTCAACCAAACCCTTTTCAAACATAACCATGACTATGACCATGACCTTGACCTTGAATAGACCATCACCCACTTTGACTCTTCCTCCCTTTTGGGATAACTACATAGGCCTGAGGTCCCTAACAATAGGGGCTATGTAGGCAGCACTCAGTTGACATGGGGTCTTCTGGGGTTAGCTCGGCCACTTTCTTCGTCACTTTTTTCAATCTCATTCTCTCGTCACCTGTCAATCACATCACAATCAATAAATATATTCACATAATCATTAATATACTCTCATTTTCATAAGTCATTAGTCATAAATTTCATCCATCATAACTCATTAAACATTTGCATAATTCAAAAGTTAAACATTCAATATCATATCTATTACATCTTTCATCATCTAGTCTAAAGTCATCATATAACCATTTCATAAACATTGTCATCATCACATACTCATTTATATCATTCTCATCGTTAACATCATCATAAAATAGCATTACATTAATCATTAAGCATCATCATAACATAATCATCATACATATCATATCATAACATGCATCATGAAACACATCAAATATTTATAACATCCCCATAACACATCAATAAGCCAAAATCTCATCATATATATCAAAAATAAGTTTTATACAAAGCAGACACAATCTGTATCTGTCTCTCTCTCATCATACATCTCTCGTCTTCAGCTCACAGGCCAGTATATACATCACAAAAAAATAATGCAACGCTGTGGCTGCCCTCAAGGCTGTGGCTGTGGTGGTGGTGGCAGTGGTCGAGAAGACACTATATCTCCTCCTCCCTCTGATCTCTGCCATCTACGTGACCCTAAAGCCATCGCTCATGACATAGATCTCTGTCTGCTCTGCTCCACCCTCATCTCCGAGTATCGCTGTATATGAGGGATCCCCCTGATGGCCCTCTCATAATACGCGATCTCATCCAGCGCATCATTGTATCTAACCATCGACACAGTCTGCGGTGGACCCATCTGCCCTGCTCCTATGGCCTATCCTGATCTCTGAGGCTGTGGCTCACCTAGGTGCACTGATACTGATGGTCCTGCCCCCTGTGAAAATGCTGGCTACTGCCATGGCCCCTACCCACCAAAACTCTGCCTTGCACCCACCTGTCCCTGAGCTGTGGCCAGCTGTCCCTATAACAGAGTGACCTGCGCTGTCAATGCTGCCACCTGCCCTGTCATCTCTCCTAACTGCCCTGTGACTCCTGCTAGCTATCCCTACAAAACTGAGACCTGACCCTGAGCCGTGTCTCTCTCCTCCCGTGCCGTGTCTCTCTCCGTGCGGGCTGTATCCCGCTCCCTGGTGATGACCTGTAAATCTGGCTACTGCCTGATCTGTATCCCTTTGTATTAACCTGCCCACCATGCTGTGTAGGCCTCTGTACACCCTGGGTCGACTATCCCAGGTCCTACCGGCAATTCCTCAAAATCGGGCTCCTCTGTCTCCTCTGGAAGTGGGAGCGGTGCCTCTATGTCATCCCACCTATACTGTGAGAAGGCGGGAGGCACATCTTGTAATAGCCCGTACTGGCACCGCACTCTCTCTGCAGGGATCCTCTCAAGCTCACCGGCTCGTCTGCCTCTAACCCATCTCCGGCTCTGAGCTCCAACCAGTTGATCTCCCTGGTCTTTGAATGCTGGATAGACCAAATATGGTCTCCAGATGATGTCTGTCAGGATCAATCCCTCCAGCACTCCCCTGTAGTGGTCGATGTCCCTGACCACTCCGTCCACCCGTGTCTGCGCCATCATCTCCCTCCATCATCTGAATCCAACTCTAAAGCAAGCTTGTATAGCCACTGGGAGGCCAAGAGGTCGCGTAACCACTATGTACTCGTAAGCCCAGCAATGTAGCAGGTGGCCCACACATAGACTGTACCGCCATCGGTGGGTAATGCCCCACAACTCTCTGTACACCTGGGCCAAAAAGACTGGTGCCCAGGCAAACACTATCCTCTGCTCTATCATCTCTAGCAAAACTCTAGTCATAGCAACCAGAAACCTACCGCCCTCTGCATCCGGCAATGCATATACTGTAATGCCAATCATCATAAGGATCGCTAGCCGATGGGCCTCCTCATCCGCCGCGTACAATGGCTCATAGGCAAAACTCGCCGAGTGGTAGCTCATCTCCGTGGCATGCTCTCCAAACAGTGTCACCATATGAATGTCATGCGCCTCTCTCAAGCACGCATATAAGTCTACTCCGTGCACCGGTAACCGCAAAATCTGGTAGACGTCCTCAACTGTGACTGTCATCTCGCCCGTAGGCAGGTGGAAGGTGTTGGTGGCATGATCCCACCACTCGATCAAAGCCACCATGAGGCTCACATCCCTCACCACTCTGCAGTAACGTCTCAGCCCGCCTAATCTGACTGCGCTCATCTGTGCCCACTCCTCGACGGACACGCCTCCACGCATCCGCGTCAGCAAAGTCAGGAGGCGATCTCACAGCATCAGAGTCTGTCTAGCCTGTACCCACCCAAAGCAATCTCATGTTAACATTGTTCCTACTTTTTCTATTTTACCAACCATTTTGACCATCTATGCCTAACCCGATACCCAAGAAACCCTTGGCGTAGCTTTGACCTTTTGACTTGACCATTTTTCAGAACCATTTCTGACCAGGCAGCCATCGACATCGGTTAGCGTGCCAGCGACGGCACTCACCTAACCGACGTCGGTCACCTAGTGGTCGATGTCGGTAGGTTAGTGACCGACGTCGGTCGCTGGTCGGCCGATGCCTGCGGGTTCACCGACGTCGGCGATTGGTTCGACCACAGGGCCGAACGGGGCGAGCCCTAAAAATTAGGGCTTCCCCATTTTGCCTCCCCCAACACTCCTCAACCCTCCCAAATCACTCCTAAGCTCTCCTAGACAACCTACCCACCTTCCTAGCTACCCTCCCCCTTGATTTCTACTTCAAATAACAACAATTTCAAAAACTCAATTCAAAATAAAAATCAATCAAAATAAGGGTTCAGGGCCCTCTACCTCATCCCGTCGACGCCGGCGTGGTGGCACGATGGGTGCCGCTAATGGTGGACCTCCAGTGGGCCCTCTACTCCCCTCTACCATCTCTTTTGCCCCAATGGCTCTGCATGCTCTTGCTGACTCAAACGCATCCCTGCGGCGTCCAATCAACTTCTTCTCTCCCCTAATGTCTCTTTGCCACCTCGCACAGCGCCTCAGTCAACTTTGAGTCACTTTCACTCAACAAATTCCAGAGCTCCTTTTTCTCTTTCAATCAAATAGCAAATGACTTTTGGTGGGCCGCCAATATGGTTTTGTCAGATTTGGCAGGCCACAGGCGTCGGCTACGGCGTGCCCTAGGCTGCCGACGTCGGCCGATTTTCGCTGATGTCGGTCTTTTCAGACACCGACGTCAGTTATATAGCCGATGTCGGTGGCCTTCAACCTTTTATCCCTCTTCCAAACAACCATAATCATGGCCCTAATCAAGTTAAGCCCTTCAAACCATGTCATTTTGGCCCCTTGGAACACTTTTAGATTAATTTTTGCATCCATCCATCGACAACCAGACATTGGAGATCATGCCCATCTCCTAAAACCACGACCACTTCCAAAGCGTTTGCCTTGGTTGTTTTTGCATGTATGCTATTCCACGACTGGTTAGCAATTTTGTCCGCAGACTATATTTTTGGACCCTCACAAGTATAGGATCACACGCCAGTTGATCCACACTACTTGTGACTTTTTCATGTTTTCAGGAGCACTTTCTAAGCCTAGGATACCTGGAACACGATGACTATTGGAGCTTTAGCCTCGATTGAATAACCCGATCAGCTACGACTCATGCTGGGGCCCAGTTCTTTCAATTTTGGCACTCCTCGACCCTTGACCTGCGATAATTGACCTGACCATCTCGTGCAGTGGCATGCGCGCAATAATGACTTTTGCTGCGTTTTCACTCACTCTTCACCCTTCTCATCTACTCTTTGTCAAATCAGCACCCGATTCCAGGTTTCCTTCCCTCGACTCCCGCTTTGAGGGGAAATACCTCATCCATACTTCGGGGCAATCTACATCATCCCTTACCTGGGGCAACTAACTCCTATTTTTGTCTTGCAGTTCGTCCAGAACAACCAACAAGACAAAAAGGGGCAAATGTAGACACTGAAAAAGTGTCTAACACTTGGTCCTTTCTCCCTCCTAGTCCTCCTTGGTCCCTAACCCACCTAAGTCTTATTAATTGGAAATAAACATCTATTTTTAATTAAATAAGGCCCCTTTAACCCCTCCCTCCTTTGACACCTCGCCTAGGACACCTCGCCTAGACACCTCACCTTAGACTAATTCTCTCCCTATGACTCACTCAAGATCTCTCCCTAATTCTTCTAACCTCCTAACAAACTCTCGTGCGTATTTAGCACAACCCTCGGCATTCTCCAACGAATAAGAACACTTGGCGGATGAAAAATGGGCTTGGTGGCTTGTTCTGCCCGTTTTAACCCCGCCGACGTCGGCCACCTATCGACTGACGCCGGTGGAATCACCGACGTCGGTTATACTTAACAAACTTCTCTTCCTCTTTCTGGGTAATCACAATCAAAATCAGGAGTTTTGGAATCTGGGGTGATCTAACAGGCGAATCTCTCTCTTCCGACGAAATAAAGCTCTGGTGCTCTTGCTTTCTGGTGTTCTGGCATCTTATTTTCTTACAGGAATCAGCATACTTGACAACTTCTCTCAGGCACTGAGATCTTGTATCCAACGTTTTGTATCGAGACTGCATGCTATCTTCATCAACTATTCAACACAGCTAAGTATTTGTGCTGTCTTTATTTCTATATCATTTTATTTATATCAAATACTCTGTCTTCTGTCTATTCCAATATCCTTCACCAAAATCTTCTCTGTTCCTCCCGGAGACGCTGAAAAGCTCTCTCTCCTGTCCATCTGCCTTTCTCTGCCTTTTGCCTCTGTCACTTATCTAGTTTATTCCCAGACAATATTCTCTATCCCTTAGACCTCAAACAGACCCTCACAGACCCCAGACCCCCAGACAAGACCATAGACTATCCTATAGCCCTGAAACCAATCCTGTAACCAGCTCTTGACTATTGCCCCGACCGATGCCGGTCACTTCTCCAACCGACGTCGGCAACCTTCTGACCGACGATGGCAATACCACCGACGTCGGTGACTGTGTTTACCAGATTGCAGCTTATCAGGTAAGCATTTGTTTTTAGTCTTTTCTTTTCACATCTTTCATTATTTCTCTTTTTTGTCTCTGTTATATTCTGTCTTAAACAGTGGATTGTCATCCTTGAAGAAGCCTTAGCGCTTCTAGGACCAAGCTTTTGCTTGGCAATCCACTCTCTTATCAACTAACATTCTTTGTGTTTTTAGTGTTTATCTCTTTCAGGTGTTATTCCTTCACAGCCAAAGAGGAGTATTCACAACGTCTGGATTTACGGTGCGCAGTCTTTATCCAGGTACTTCACAAGCCTCGACCATTATTTCTTTAGTTTCTTCTCTCTCTTAAATCTGAAAAAAGCAAAATTTTGAATAGAAACAGATCTTTTGATTTTTATAAAGGAAAAATTTATTAATAAAGAAGCCTACCATAAGGAATTGGTGCAGATATTCAAGAGATATGTTGAATCAAAAGAACAACATGATGAATTGTAATAAAAATTAGAATTTGTTGAAAATAGGATTTGATATCTGAAGGAAAAGATTGGAAAATTACATGAAACTACTGAGGTATTAATGGAGTATAGACCCCCTTCTAAAGTATATGTTGTATACTTGGAAGAAAAATGGTTGAGATTAAAGTATGATAAGATTTTTAATGATCAATCTTATATGGTTTGTGACCCAAGATCTTTCTTTAATGAGTATAGACATGTTGATCCTAATCTTCAAGCCCAACTAAGTGAATTCTACATTCACCAATATGTTATTCCTAGTGATACATAATATAATCCTAACATCTATTTGGGGGATGTCCTATTAAATGCATTTTCTTCATATGTGAATAAAATTGAAAGAAGAAAACAAATAGAAGGATATCAAGGAAAGGAGAAAGAAGCCACCTTGATGATTAGGAGTGAATCCAAAGATTTAGATGCTATAGAAAAATAATGGATCTCATTTATGAATACAAATGCTCCATAGGAATGGGTTGTTAAAAAATAGTTAGAAGTCTAGAACCACTATTTGAGTCTCATAGAAGGAGATGGAGAAATTTTTTTGTTACCTACTCTCACAAATGGGAATAACTCTCAAATGCCTTGAAAAATAAGGAACCATACTCCCTTCAAAACCTTAGGAAGGCCATCCATAGAGTATACTTATATATTGAACTTGTTAAGAAATGGAGAGTATAATGGTTGGGATTGATGTTTCAACCCCCTATATTTTGGTTCCCAGTCCCTAACTGGGAAGGAAATTTTCTCGCTGATAGAGAGGTAGAGAAGAAAAGATGGAAACACACTGAGAATGCTAAAGTTTTTTATATCTTTGAAGTGTTAGGTTATCCTGAAACCCTAGACTTCAGAAAATTTTATGGTTTTAGAGTAAAACCAATGCTTGATCGAGGTTGAGCAAGAGGCTAAGTAGGGGGGAGTGATGTGGCTGCTAATTACTTATTTTTATAGCCTCATCCATGCTTAGTCTATGTCTTTTTCTATGTAAATCCCATAACTATCCATCACTAATACAAATGAATGAATGGAGTTATGATTTTGTATGTTCATTAATATATATGTGTGTTATATTATGAATTATTCATGATTTTACTTGATTGAATTATATTGGTGTAAATTTATTTAATAAGCATTTGAAGGGTCATGTATAGCTACAAAATCTGTTTAAGCCATAGCCACTATAGGCTTCTCATAACAACCACAAGTTTCACCTACAAGTTTCTTTTAGCCACTATAGAGTACCTATAATGACTATAGGCTTGACCTATAGGTTACCTATAACCATTGTAGAATACCCACAACAACTATATGCTTCACATATAGGTTGCCTATAGCCAATATAGAATACACACAACAACTATAGGCTTCACCTATAGGTTACTTGTAGCCATTGTAGAATACCTACAACAACTGTAGGCTTCACCTACAGGTTGCTTGTAGCCACTATAAAATGTATCAACTAAAGGTTTCACCTACATGTTGCATGTGGCTAGTGCAGAGTGCCTATAGCCACTATGTAAAGTAGAGTCATTATTGATTGAAGAGATCTTATAAACACATCCAGCTATCTTGAGAAACCAAATGAATGATTGGAAAGAATCATAGTTGTTGTATGGATTCCTTACATGCAAGGAGACATTAAGTGTGTTTCCAAAGATGGTAAAGACAAGGATAATGAGAAAAGACAAAAGGAAATAAAATAGCAAAACAATATGCCTTGTCTCTAACCTAGTCAAACCTAAAACAAGAAACTTTGGTTACTAACTACTTGAAGTTATATAATTTGGAGGAAATATTAGCAAATGTTTTTGAACTATAGCCTTTGTATTCAGGATTGAGTAATGAGAAAGTTGAATTTGTAAGAAGTTTAAAAATTCTCTTAGAGAAGGATTGGAACTCAGTTTTGAATGAGGAAGGTCCCCCTCAAAAATGAGCTGCTATGAAGATCTTGACCCTCTTAATTATTAGTATGATGTGTAAGTTGATTTTATTTTTAAGTTTGATTATAAGTGTGATGCATGTATGATACATAAGTGTGGAATAGTTCTCTAATTCTATCACAACAATTTCATAATATATATCTATTTGGTAAATTTATTATAAATTGATTATACTAAAATTGGAAAAGCAAATTTATTTCTAAATTAGTAATGCATATATAGTGCTACCACTCTTGAAAATCTTATGCACCTAGGGTTGACAATTAATGTTTAATCAGACTATTGAATCTAGTAATAACTAGGTAATTAGTCTACACAACAAGAGGTTAAGAATGGTGTATATGTGATAATGTATAAGGAAGTGTTCATGATAGATGGTATTCAATGGTGTCAATCAGCCTAATAATGTTCAATGGCTATTTATAGAGATCAAGACACAATATTTACCCCTACATGTCTACCTACAGGCCTCTTTTCACCATAAATTATATACCTACAGGCTGGTTGTAGGGCTACCAAGAGTAATAGGCTTGATAACCTCAATGGTGAAATTTAATCCAAAAATAAAAGGCTCAATTTCAGTTATAATATGGTTTAGAGAGTTTCAATGAGGGTTGTATTATTTTTTTCAAGGTCTTAATGGAGAGACATGCACCTATAGCCAACTGTAGATGTCTATCTCAGTTAGGTAGTGAACAAGTTTAAAATATTAAGAGATAATATAGCCAAAATATGGAATGAATGAGTTAAATTCACTGATATATGATCATGGAGAGATTAAAGGATAGTCTTACATATTATTATTAGAGTCTAATTAGGCAAAATGCATGTACAGGGGTCTTTCCAAATAGGAAACATAGTTAAAAAGGAAACTCAATCCAAGCTATGCAAGGTGTATGAAGGGTTGAAATGATGAATGTATATTGATACATGTCTATAAATACTATGCTAGTATTTATAATCCCTTGAGAGTAAAAACCAAGTAGAGAAAATCCCAAATGAGGCATACATATCTCACAAAATGTAAACCCTACATACAATCTTTTGACTAGTAGTATGTTTTGGGTTTCAGAGAGTTTGAAGGATCAATTGACCCAATAAAGGTGTTATTTTTTATATAATATGTATCTATCACTTGGATAATCCCTTAAAACATTTAACTTTGACTAAATAAATAGGGGAGTGCCCTCTGTTTTGTCTCAGACAGAGGACATTCCCCTCATGAGCAAAACCTGCATTCTTGACAAGAGGTGATAAAAAGATGATGAAGAGGTTTTGTGGATCTTTGTAGAATGTATGGAAATATATATGAAATATCATACACCATTAATAATAAAACAATAATGGGTGAATCTCAATGGAATAGTCTAAACCCTTAGAATTGTAGTCAAGCTTGCTACTCATTTTTAGGCCTAGAGGCCAAATAGAGGGTCAATTATAATTGTGACCTGAGATGAGCATTAGACTAGATTGAGCCATGTTTTTGAAGAAATTATAGAGTTATTAAAGTTTAATTAGTTCAAATAACCTAATAGGATGGTCTAAAACACCAAGGTTACACTCAGACCTGTTAGGCAAGATTCAAGCCTAATACCCAAATAAGAGGCCATTTGCACTCCTAACATGAGATATGATTCTTATCCCATTGAATCAAAATAATAGGGTCATTCCAAGTATTTTTAAGATTTAAAATTTTATAAAAACCACAAGGAGAGTCAATTTTGGCTTGGGACCAACATTAGGCTTGTTAAAATGAGGAATCAAGCTCGACAAAATAGATTTGGATGCTCACATCTCCCTTAAAGTTGTGCATGGGAATATAAGGAGTTAAAAGATGTTGATTAAGGTCTTCAAATTTTATTTTTTGTAATTAGTTTGAGATTCCAATGTCAGGTCTTTATGAACAATGTTTAAGAGTGAAAATAGGCCTAAAACCCTTGCAAACCCTTGTTAGTGACCCAATTGGGAAGATGAAGCTAGAGAGATACTCTAATGGACCATTTTGACTAGGATGATGATTGGAAATTTTAGAGGACTCTTTCAAGATCCCTCCTATAATTTTTATTTGTACAAATTTATATAGACAAGGTATAAAATAAGGTACTTTTGACTATTTTATGTGTTTTGTAGGTTTCAGGAGGAGTCTAAATATGAAACCAACTTTGGGAGAAATATTAGGACTTGGGATAACCCTTCATGTCCATTTAATTATTTATAGAAACTCATAAGTTTTTAAATAAATAACTTCATCTTAACCAGACAAAACTATTATAATGGACAAGCTAGTGAGAAGGGTAGAAAAACTTAAGTAATCTGATTTTAAGGTGTTCTTGATGCTTATAAGGCCATGAAGGGTCTTAAAACCTGTCATCCACTCCCTCCAATGGATTTTAATGGAAAAATTATGCTTTTTTGGATGTCAAGTGTGTAGGATACATGAAGGAAGAGTTTTTTTAAACTGTAGATGATGATGGCTCATTATAAGATCATTCTAAATGACCAAGCATTCAACCAATGCATGGAGAGTCATGTATGATAGCCTTCACTTTCATTAAAATTATTATAACTATCCCTAGTTAGTTTTGGGATGTTCAAAAAGGTCCAAATCATGAAGGCAATTTTTTGAGCCAAAATGAGGAGTTTCATGCTACTTTTCATGCATTTTATGACTTGGATGGACACTTTTACTTTTTAAAATTACATGGTTTATCCCATATCCTCTTTTCATGCACAAGTAACTGATTTTATCATATTTACAAGTGTCCTTGTGACCTTTAGAATTCTCTCTTCTCCTCTCTCTTTTAAGTTTTATAAGAACTATCAATTTTGGCCTTTGTAACTTATGCTCCACCTGAGTATGGAAAAGCCTTGATCATTTGCATACCTTTTTATTAATAATAATACTATTTTTTACCTTTTCCATGATTTTTCTTAGTGTGTTCACTTGTAATGTTTGATTTTTCATATGTGATTGTTTCTATGCAAAATTGCTTTCTACATTTAAAGAAGAAATAAGAAACTGAAATAAAAGGTTAAGGCTAGAAGTACCTGATAATGTTATGCGCACCGAAATCAGACGTTGAAAGATTCTCCTCTTTGGCTGTGGAGGAATGACACCTGTGAAAAAGAGACTAAAACACGGGAAGACGTTAGTCAAAGATATGGTGGGTTGTCAGGCGAACGCCCGATCCCAGAAGTACAAAGACTCCCTAGAAGGATATCAACCCACTGATAAAAAGTGTAATGTTAGATGAAAGTAGATAAAAAGATGAAATGACAGAAATAAATGACAGAAAATAAAATGCGTACCTGATAAGCGGTGCTGTTCTGCACAGTCACCGGCGTCGGTCTCTGTGGTGCCGGCGTCGGTCTGGGAAGATGCCGACGTCGGTTAAGGTGCCGTCGTCGGTCGGGGTAGTGACCGACGTCGATAGGGGCAGGTTCTGGGAAAGTCTGGACAGGTTCGAGACAAGGCTGAACAGAGTCAGGACAGGGCTGAACAGAGTCGGGACAGGGCTGAACAGAATCGGGACAGGGTCTGATAAGGTCAGGGTAGGGTTTTGGACAGAGTCGGGACAGGGTCTGGGAGAGTCTGGGGGAGTCGAGACAGAGGCAGGGATAACAGAACTGATAAATAATAACTGAGAAAGAAATGAAATAAATAGAATAATACTTACCTGGTAGAAGACGCGATGAAAGCCATGGTGTGTAGATTAGTTGATGTCGTAGTGTTGATGATTGCTCGGAGTTCGCAGGTTGATGGAGGAATTCGCAGGTTGGTTGCTCAGCGTTTTTGAATAGCGTTCGGGGATCCTGGCTCAAATGGATGGCAGAGGTTGATGAAAGCGGGGGACGGGGACGGTTCCAGAAATGGTTCGTCAACCATTTCGGGAAACTGAATGGTAACTGATAACGGACCAGGGGAAGGTGACCGACGTCGACAGGATTACCGACGTCGGCCGATAAGTGACCGACGTCGGTGACATTGGCCGGGTAAAGACCGTCGTCGGCAGATGCACAATGAGGACAGAGTCTAGCTTTTAGTTCTCTGCTCATTGTTACATGCTGCTAGGGTCAAGGTTGGTAGGACAAGTGATCGACAAGGGTTAAATAGGCGAAGAAGAATAAGATGGAGAATGACCAGGGGAGTCGACACGATTTCGGTGTCTACATTTGCCCCTTTTTGTCTTGTTGGTTGTTGTGACGAACTGCAAGACAAAAATAGGAGTGAGTGCCCCAGGTGAGGGATAAGGTTGATTTCATCTTGTTGGTTGTTCGAATGAACTGCAAGACAAAAATAGGAAGCGGATAGGTTGCCCCGATTAAGGATAAGGTATTCCCCCTCAAAGCAGGAGTCGAGGGAAGGGAACCGAGAATCGGGTGCTGATTTGATAAAGAGCGGATGAAAAAGGGGTGAGGGTGAACGCTGCAAAGGTCGTGATTGCGCGCATACCACTGCACGAGATGGTCAGGTCAAAAGTGTCGCAGGTCAAGGGTCGAGGAGTGCCAAAATTGAAGTAATCGGGCCCCAGCATTTAGTCTTCTGCTGATCGGGTCACTCAATCTAAGCTGAAGCTCCAAATGGGTCGTCGCGTTCCAGGTATCCCAGGCTCAGAAAGTGCTCCTAGAAACGCGAAAAAGTCACAAGTAGTGCGGATCAACCGGTGTGCGATCCTATACTTGTGAGGGTCCAAAAAGGTCTGCGCACAATTCTGCTAACCAGTCATGAGGTAGCATACATGCAAAAACAACCAAGGCAACAACGTCTTGGAAGTGGTCGAGGTCGGAGGAGATAGGCATGATCTCCAATGGTTGGTGGTCGATGGATGGATGAATGGATGAAAGGATGCGGCCGAACTAACCCCAGAAGACCCCATGTCAACTGAGTGCTGCCTACATAGCCCTGGTGATAGGGCCTTAGGCCGATGTAGTTCTCCCTAAAAGGGAGGAAGGGTCAAAGGGATAAAATGGGTCATGGTCAAGGACAAGATTATGGTTAAAAGAAGGAAAGAAGGTTTGTCCATCAGAGAGACGAACAAACGAGAATGGTCGAGCTAACCCCAGAAGACAGTCATGTCATCTGAGTGCTGCCTACATAGCCCTGGTGATAGGGCCTCAGACCAATGTAGTTCAGACCAAGCGTCCGAGTGGTAGACAGGTGGTTAAAATGGTTGATAGATTGGTCGATGATTGGATGAAAGGATGAGGAAAAAAAAGAGATGTTGCAGCCTTTTCCGAATGGTGTATTCTGCAACATTGGTTGAGGGGTTTTTCATCCCTAGCAATATTCCATATTCGTGATGGATGTATGCTAAAAATGAATTGAGGTCTATTTATGCTTCAGCAAGTATTGGTTTATGCTGAACATAAATTGTGGCGGGTCAATAGTTTCTGTGTGTATTGGTGTCCATAGAAACTAGGGTGAATAGGCTAGGTCAGGTTGATGGTCTGAAAAGAGAGTTGAGCTGAGTCGATTGACGAGTGATGAAGGTGAATGTGACCAAAGTGAAGAGAAAAGATGAAAGGCAAATTGCTCTTTCATTGACAAGGACCAAAAATATAGCATAGATAGGGGTTATGAGAACCAAGAGCCCCATTCATGCGTGACGTCGTTGACCGTGGTTATGTTAGAGTGGTAATCGAATCACTTAGACATTAAAGTGAGCTCGAAGTCCCTTGAGCGGGTGATAGGAGGAGGAAGAAGGGTAACCCATTTTAAGAGCAAAGATAACGATGCCCCTTTTTATAGGAGACCCTGAGACAACTATAAGTCAAGTCCATGACTTTTTTTTTTTTTTTTTGGCGCAGACTAATCAATGCGGGAAGCCTGCATAGAGATGTCGTTTGATGTAGTGGTCAGGTTGTGAAGCTGATCAATGCGGGAAGCTTCTAAAATAAGTGCTGTTTATTGCCAGAGTAGTCATAGCCATCCTTCGAGGGAGTGGTCTATATTTTTGTTTAATAATGTTTGATAAGTTGGCCTAGCTGTCCTTCGAGGGATCAGTCTAGTAATACAGCAATGATAGTACAGCTGTCCTTCGAGGGAGCAGTCTGTCTTTTGATTTTGATATAGATATAGTGACTATGGATATGTTTTGACATTTTGATTTGTTTTGATAGGAATGTGAGTCATGGACAAGACTATAGAAGGTCAAGGACTCCCTTTTATGAGGACAAAGCATCCATACCGCATAAAAGGGTTATAGGAATTGTTAAGAGGAATAGGGTTGAAATGAGGTAGGATTAAGAGGACGGGGATTGCTCAAGGGACGAGCTCAAGTTAAGTGTCAAGTGGACGAGTACTCGACTAGCAATAGAACGGTCACAGATGCAACGCATTAAGAGGCTCAGGTTCTGGGCGTCCATCAAGAGAAGATAGAAGATAAGTCCCTGATCCATACTTGTGCGTGATAATAAAAGGTCCGAGCCAATTAGGAGCAAACTTGCCTCGTTTACTGCGCTCCATATTGGTCACGTGTTGATTGATGAGTGGACGTGAAGTTGACTGATATGGTTGTTGATTGATTGAGACTGGTTGAATGTGTGGATAAAAAGGGTTGGTCAATGTTTGATTGAGATTTTGTCGTTTGATAGTTGGTCAATGGTTGGTCGAGGGTTGATTGGTTGGTATTTGGTCTTTGGTTGGGTCGAATGTTTGGTTGAGGTCGGGTTAAATGTTTGGTTGCTAGTCTGGTTGAGGCTAAGTTGAAAGAATGATTGATATGTGGTCGAGACTGTGTTGAAAAATTGGTCAAAGTTTGGATGAAGGTTGAATTCCCCCAGCGGCTAGGGAGAATGTTTGACGGATTGGTTAAGGTCAGTTGAGGTTTAGTGGTCAGATGAACTATGTTGATGTCGAATAAGGGGGTTAAAGGCGATAGAGGAACCAGAACCTGGCGTGGAGATCCTGATTTAGGTGATGAGGTTGGAGAGGTATGAGTTGGTGTTGATGATTTGTGGGAGGGAAGGTCTAGAGGATCCTTGATGAGAAGGGAATCCTTTCTCCGTTGGTGACGAATGACAGCTTTAAGAGCGCAACAACGCTCAGTGTCATGTCCCAGAGTATGATGATAGTGATAGTATTTAGAGTTGTCGAACCAAGAGGGTCTTGATCCGAGAGTTGATGAGAGGGGCGGTGTTGAAGGCTTGATAACGTGGTCAAGAAGAGAGGTGTCATTCCCCAGACATTGGCGAATGGCAACCTTGAGGGCACAACAATGCTCCGTGTCGTGTCCAGGTGTGCGATGATACGCACAAATACGAGTGTCATCGAACCAAGGTGATTTAGGTCCGAGAGAATGATATGGTGTGAGAGGCGGAAGGTTGAGGCGAGATGACTGCAACAAGTGCCGTAACAGCAAGGTATAAGAACCTGCTAACGGGTCTGGATATTTTATTGCAGTGAGGGTTGATGACATTGGTTTAAGAGGTGTAAGAGACGTTGGTCGATGATTTGAGGGAGATATATGTTTGACAGGTTGATAGAGTAATGGAGGCGACGTGCCTCTGTGAAGGATGGGAGTAGGAAGTACTCCAATTAAAGTGGATGGATGTGGGCCTAGGATTGAAGGTAATGATGAAGGTGGGGGAGGAGTCCTCCGATGTGGTCTAGTGGTCTTCGTTAATTTGAGTCGAGGGCCACTATTATGCGAGGTGAGGTTAGATACGAGTTTGGGTTTAGATGTGGACGGAGGTGAGTGAGATGTAACAATCTCAGGCAAAGGGCAAGAGGAAACCGTGACTGGGTCTTCCTCAATCGAAATGGGTGAAGAGATAGGGTCTTCTCTTGGTGGAGAAGAAATAGGAGAGGGTGGCTCCTCAAGTGGGCAGATGGTAGGGATGATCGTGCCTTCTGCTTGTGCTTGAGGAGTAGGCAAGGTATGGTCATTAGATGAAGGTAGGGCTAATGGTGTAGGTGTGATCAAGGCGTCCTCCAATATAGGAGAAATAGATGGAGGACTAATAGGAGAAGAGGGTTCTTCATCCTGTGAAGAAGGTTGGTCAGGGACAAGAGGTAAGATAGTGTTGACGGTGTGTATATGGTCTTGAGGGTCATTGATCATGGTTTGGATGTTGTCTTGAGTAGGCGGGTGATTAGAAAAAGGTTGTTTGAAGATGTCGAGGTTTTGGTTGGGCGGTGCGTTCGGGTTATCCAAGATAAGATCGCCCTTGTCTAGCATGTCCTGGACGAGGTTTTTAAAAGTTTGACAGTGATCCGTATCATGGCCTTTGACACAGTGATAGTTACAAAAGTGATTCTCCCTGTACCATGCAGGGATAGGTGTTGAGGGGTCGAATTGATGTGGTCGGATTGAAGGGAGATTGAGGACCCCCTGCTTGACGAGTTTATCCAAGATAGAGGCATATGACTCTCCAATTGGAGTGAATTGATGCTGTATGGATTGACGTTGAAAATGTTTATTGATGTAGTCTAATGTTGAAGATGTTGGTCGGTTAGTTATTGTTGAAGATGATGGTCTAGAGATGACAGTGTTCGCCGACTCCTTAGATTGAGAGTGGGCAGAAGAAGGTCTGGAAGAAGAATGGTCATTGGTTCTTGTGTTAGCGTTACACAATTTGACCTTATCTTCTTCAATAGCACGGAGTTCAAGCTTTCGGGCCATGGTGAAGGCCTCATCGAAAGTGTGGAATGTTTGAACCCGCAAGGTGGATGAGATGTGACTGACACATGCTCGGTAAAAGAGCTCAATGAGCTCGGGTTGAGGCAAGGAGAAAGAGAATTGGTTAATCAAGTCTCTCCAACGGGCGACAAAATCAACTACTGATTCGTCGTCAAATTGCCTAATGGAGTAAAGGTCTGTGATCGAGACTTGTTTAGTGATATTGATTGAGAAATGGTCAACGAATAATTGAGCGAGTTGAATGAAGGAAAAGATAGAATGTCTGGCAAGGGAGCTATACCAGTCAAGGGCAGGGCCAGAAAGAGACATAGGAAACGTGCGTAATAATAACGCATCGTCGTGGGCAATAAGATAGCAGGCATGTCTGAATGTCCGTAGATGTTGTTGTGGGTCTTCCTTACTCTGAAAGCGAGTAAATTTAGGAAGCTCCCAATGGTTGGGGTATGGTCGAATAGGGACAGAAGGATGAATGGGCTCGTTATAAATCTGGTCATATGAAGAGATATTATTTGAACCGGAGATAGAAGCTTCGAGACTGGACATTTTATCCATCAGCATCTTGATGACGTCTACTGACGGATTGGCGAGTTGAGCGCCCCCTAAGTTGTAAGGCGCTTGGAAGAGGTTAGAGGAGGTATACGACGTAGTCGGTTGTACCAGTAAGGATGCAACGTACGGATGACTAGTCGCAGGGGCAAAAGTAGAGGTTAAGGGTGGTTGCATCATGAAGGTCAAAGGTATAAGTTGACTAGGCACCGCCAAAGGTGGTTGAATAGCGGCACTGGTAGAGGGATAGGTTGGCACTCCTACATTTGTGGGCGCAAGAGTGAAAGGGGTCAAGGCAATCAAGTTCTGATACAATGTATAACTTGGTTGATTTGTAGATGATTGAGGGGGTAACGAAACCCCGATGGAGGTCGGTCTAAAAATAGACGAAGAGGCCAAACTTTCCGTATTGGCCATGGTTGAGTTAACGGTTGAGGCGAAAGGCTGAGTCAAAAAAGGTTGGATGACGAATGGTGTCGATGTCGTCGCCATGTCACCCGAGAGGTCTCACGTTGGATTTCTCGCGAGATAGTTATGGAGGGCTGCAGTATTGAGGTCCAAGAATTTTTTGAAATCCTGGTCCCCTTCAGAGATGATGGGAAGTTGAGTCGGGGTCAGGGTCGGTCCTGTAGGAGTTCTTTCAGTCTCCGAGTGGAACTCCATGATAGGACGGTTTAGAGATGGGGTAGACGAAAGTAGTTGACGGCCAGAGTGGTCAAAAAGGGCCTTGGTTTGACTGTGTGTCAAAACCATAAAAGGCAAGAGAGAACGTCCTTACACGCTCAAACAAGCAGATAAGAACTAAAAAGATGAAGACACAAGCAGATCCTAAAACTCTAGAAGTAAAAATTTTTAGGATTATAGTGGCTTATGCCTTAGAATGTGTGTTTGGGGAGGTTGGCTTTGTGAGTCGGGTCCTAGAAGAAGTCTATGGATGGTTTCGGGTTTTGTTATGGTGCTCAAGAAGTCTGTGTTAGGGTCTGGTACGTGGCCTGGTGCTAAGGAGCAAGCTCCCCTCACTTCACGATTCCAGTGGTTAGCTGGTTTCGCTTAGCCAAGATATACCTCGCCTAGAGATTATACTCTGCCAGAGAACGGAGTGGGCTTCCCCCTTGATGAAATCCAAGTAGGGTCACCGGGACGGGTAAGGTATCTGCTGGGGGATGAAATCCCAGTCGGGCCTTGTCTCAGGTAAGTTAAAATGTTTATTTTGTGCAGGTGGTTTGGTCGTGTAACATGAAGTGATCTAGATTAATTCAATATGCGGTTTAATTACTATGTGTGGTCTAAAAGATGCAGGCAAACAGAAATGAATGCAAAGTGTTTTAATGTCCAAGTCAAAATGTTTGTTCGTATGAAGACGAATGGAGAAAGAGTCGAAGAATATGAGTTTAGCTAGTCTAAAAGTGCAAGAAAGAAATGTTCATTTTAGTTCTGCTTATGATGTCGTTTAAGAAGAGACGAAAGGAGGCGAAAAAGAAGAAACCTAATGCGCCTAAATGAACGAAAGAAAGAAAGAACCCAAGGAGGACCTAGGGTCCCACCGGGCGTGCCAGAATGTTTCTATGCAAAATTGCTTTCTACATTCAAAGAAGAAATAAGAAACTGAAATAAAAGGTTAAGGCTAGAAGTACCTGATAATGTTATGCGCACTGAAATCAGACGTTGAAAGATTCTCCTCTTTGGCTGTGGAGGAATGACACTTGCGAAAAAGAGACTAAAACACGGGAAGACGTTAGTCAAAGATATGGTGGGTTGTCAGGCGAACGCCCGATCCCGGAAGTATGAAGACTCCCTAGAAGGATATCAACCCACTGATAAAAAGTGTAATGTTGGACGAAAGTAGATAAAAAGATGAAATGACAGAAATAAATGACAGAAAATAAAATGCGTACCTGATAAGCGGTGCTATTCTGCACAGTCACCGGCGTCGGTCTCTGTGGTGCCGGCGTCGGTCTGGGAAGATGCCGACGTCGGTTAAGGTGCCGTCGTCGGTCGGGGTAGTGACCGGCGTCGGTAGGGGCAAGTTCTGGGAAAGTCTGGACAGGTTCGGGACAGGGCTGAACAGAGTCAGGACAGGGCTGAACAGAGTCGGGACAGGGCTGAACAGAATCGGGATAGGGTCTGATAAGGTCAGGGTAGGGTTTTGGACAGAGTCGGGACAGGGTCTGGGAGAGTCTGGGGGAGTCGGGACAGGGTCTGGGAGAGTCTGGGGGAGTCGGGACAGAGGCAGGGATAACAGAACTGATAAATAATAACTGAGAAAGAAATGAAATAAACAGAATAATACTTACCTGGTAGAAGACGCGATGAAGGCCATGGTGTGCAGATTAGTTGATGTCGTAGTGTTGATGATTGCTCGGAGTTCGCAGGTTGATGGAGGAATTCACAGGTTGGTTGCTCAGCGTTTTTGAATAGCGTTCGGGGATCCTGGCTCAAATGGCTAGCAGAGGTTGATGAAAGCGGGGGACGGGGACAGTTCCAGAAATGGTTCGTCAACCGTTTTGGGAAACTGAATGGTAACTGATAACGGACCAGGGGAAGGTGACCGACGTCGGCAGGATTGCCGACGTCGGCCGATAAGTGACCGACGTCGGCGACATCGGCCGGGTAAAGACCGTCGTCGGCAGATGCACAATGAGGACAGAGTCTAGCTTTTAGTTCTCTGCTCATTGTTACATGCTGCCAGGGTCAAGGTTGGTAGGACAAGTGATCGACAAGGGTTAAATAGGCGAAGAAGAATAAGACGGAGAATGACCAGGGGAGTCGACACGATTTCGGTGTCTATAGTGATAACTCTTGTTTCCTTAGCATGATTATTTCATTATATCATCTATTTGTAGTTGTAAAACTTCTTAAAGGGCATGTGAAGTGTCTATAAAGTGTCAAGGTTGAATGAGTTATTATATTCACTAGTTCCATTCAAGGACTCTTGTCTATTCCTCTTATACTAAACATTCATCCATAACCTCATAATATAATATTGATGTGAGAAGATGCAGATTGGAAAAGTGTATAGTTGGTTAGTGTCTTGATTTCAAGTGTAACATGCATTTGGTTGGAAGTCATCAATATATTTAGTGTATCAAATACCTTAGGATAGTTTTATTTTATTTATCTCTCTCCCATTTCTCTACCAAAAGTTTAGGTGTAGTTGTGATCCAAAGTAGTACATCAAGGGGGCTAGCCCTATCTAGAGATTTATCTCATCTTTAGGCTACCCACAAGCCTAGAGGTGTTTTCATTATGCCACTTGGATGAGAAGATCTTAGTAATCTCCTCAAAGGGTGAAAATCCAAGTGACAACAATTTTTAGCATGCCCGGTGGGACTCTTGGTCCAAGAGGTTGAAATATTTTTGGTGTTGTCTTTCAACAATCAACCTTTAGAGGCATCTATTCAAGCCTCAATGGTGACTCCAAAGTTATATCAACTGGGAAAGAAATACAAGTTATCCTTTGAATATTTTTAGTAACATTTTCCTTTGTGTTTTTTCTTTTAATGAGGTTTCATGACTAATTTTGGTGTTGAGTTTTGTCTTACACAAGTTGGTACGACATATCAAGCTTATGGCACTCCCTATCAGCCTTGGTGTGATTCTTACTAGTCTTGATATAACCATGGTCAAAATTATTAGTATAACTGTCAACACTATATCCAACCTTTTCATGAGTTGTATCATACCTTAGTCAACCTCCTCAATATCTTGCTTCTAGTCAATCTAGCCACTTCTCAACTCAATCCATTTCCACTTTCAAGTAAACTCTTTTGGGGTGTGAGAAATATATGTTAGATATTGATAAACTAAGGGGACATGGTCAATATTTTCCTATTAATTTAATTTATCAAGTGAGAGATGCATTAGATTTGGTAAAAAGAGAGTGGGCACCTATTAAAAGAGCCAATTGGTAAAGGCTCATAAGTGAGATGCTAGATGTGAATGGCCTAGTTTCATCCTTAGAAAATAAGATAAAAGTTCATGAAAGGTAGCCTAACTAAACCTATCAACCTTCATTTCCACTTCCAAAAGGTTGATATTAGTCCTACATGGTTCCCACTCATGAACACAATCAAGCTTATCAAAGTCATCCTTTTCCCAATCAGTTAGAGAGAGTTGAAAATAGAAACCTTGTTTTAGAAGCTAGTCTTGATAGGCAAATTGAGTTGGATAATATGCATATGTATCAGTACATTTCATCATCAAAATAAGTGTAATATAGTCCCTCATTTCCCTCTCTAGTTACATCCCCACGTCAAGAAGTGACCTCTAAATATGAGATTCTAAGTTGGAGACAAGGTGGAGAATGCAAGCCTAAAGAGATTCCAAGCTTCTTAAATACTTCAACCACTTCTAAATTTGAATCACCACATAAATAAAATAATATTAGTCTGAAAATCCTAAGCTATCATAATATATTGGATTCATGGGTAAAGAAAGAGGAGAAAAGTTTTGATAAGGAGTGTCAAGTTGAAATAGAGCTTGATTCTATGTAAGTCCCCCCCACCCTCCCTCAAGAAGTTTTTTGTGTTCCATGTAAATCTTCTTGTACTCATTATCCTCATGAATATGCATATGAGCTTCAATAAATTATTTTACAAGGGAACCTATCCAAGTAAATTTAAGAGTTATATTCAAGTATGAAATTGCTAAGTCAAGGTGTAATGGAAGGTTTAGACACAAAAGAAGATCATATGTCTAAACACACCCCATATAACCTTCCTCAAGAGAATGCTCAATCCTAATAATATTGAATTTAAGTGATTATAAATAGGAAGGAAGAAAACCAAGGAATTTTATCCAAAAGTTTTCCTCCCTTTCCTCAAGAGCTTCCAAAATAGTCCCCTACAATTTACCCTCAATCTGATTTTGAGTTCTATGTGCCACCTCCACCAACTAGTTCATCTTGTCCTAATGCCATTACCATTTTAATTAATGAACCTATGGTATGGGAACATAAATATTAGTATTTTTTTGATAAAATTTCCTAACTCTTTCTTGAATAAGACATACCTCCTAGGCAGCCTCATTGGGCTAAATCACATGATTTCAAGATGTCTAGTCTTGGCATCACCATGAATTAGAAAGAGATGGAAGATCTTATATCCTTTGAAGAAGACATTATATCTAATTAAAAAGTTTTGGATAATCATCTCAATTATGAATATTAATGTGCTATTATAGATGGAGGATAATTCTAAGTCTTTCCTGAAGGGGTTGCAATCCTAAAAAAAACTCTTGAGACTAATGTGCAAGATGTTGTTCTTGAAGATGACCCAATACCTCAACCTGATCTTGAGTCAACATCAAATGAATTGGATCTTGAAGAATACCAAATTTATGACATCATACATCAAGAAGAGAAGATAGAAGAGGTAATGGTACTAGATGATAAAGAGGATAAAGATGATTGGCAACTACAAATGGAGTTCTTTTAAGGGATTGAAGATTTTTGCCAAGTTGAGGATCAAGTTTATGGAAAGGTTAAGAAGTAAGCTTCCATGAAGGATAATGAAAAATATTTGGAAGAATATGAAAATATCCTTGATAAGCTATAAGAACTTGTAGCTGAGAGGAAGACCAATCTTATTGAGAGCATTATGGAAGTCAAGAAGGTATGCCTTACTGAATCACCATTTCAGGTTGTAATTGAGGATCCATATGAGAAGTTTGAGGCTATTTGGATGAAATAAGAGTTCATTTCCATAGACATTCTATTTGGAACTGCTTGGTTTTCAATGAACATCATGCCAATGAAGTTTAAAAACATCATGAAAAAGCTTGAGGCATAATGCTAAAGGACAAAAGGCTACATGTCTCACTAAATCCTTCATGTCATGAATCAAGAAGAGTTTAAAACTTCCCCTTTGATCCAAGAGTATTTTTATTCTCAAGTTAGTTAGTGTTTGATTTAGTTTATTTAGTTTAGTGTGTGTTCCATAAGTGCTCATGAAGCACGTGTGTTTGCTTTTGCTTTGTGTGGTTAAGGTAGTCATTGGTCTTGTCTTGATCAAATATTGTTGTAAAATCCATCTTATTGTGTCTTAGACTTCAGATGGCTCCTTAATCCCAATGGACTGATAAGGCTATTGGTCTAGTTAGTATAGAAGGTATACTATGCCTATGAGTCACCAATTTATTGACCAAATTTAACCCTACAAGTCAACTTGGGGCACCTATAGGTAAAAACTTGAGTTTTAGGTGTTTTAGGGTGGATAATATATTTTAATGTCATGTATTATATGTTATTTGATGTCATTTAATGTCATCTTAGACTTAGTCTTAGTCATATTAGTCAATTTGTCATTTTTAGTCATTTAGAAGGCTTTTAGGGGTCATAAATGAAATTGGCATGGTTCCCAAGGTGTCTAAGTGTCATTTTTTCTTCCATGTGTCCAAGATGTCAGATTACATATCAATAATGTCATTTCAATAAGAATATTGTAGTTTATCTATCTGAAATTCAAGAAACTAACTAAAAAAGGTGAGTTTGGCATTTGTATGGCCCATGGGGAAGTGTGCTACATGGGATAAGGTCATGTAACACCTCTTCATCTTCCTCAAACTCATATTAATTATTTAAATTCTCTATAAGTTCCATTTTTGAGCCAAAACCATTTTTTTTCCTTCTTTGCCTTTTTAGACATATAAAAGTGACCAATAGGTTCATGCTTAGTACAAACAACTGAAGAGGTTTCAAGACAAATGGTTTTGGGAGGTGTTATTAAACTCAAATATATTAATTTACATTATAATATTTTGAATAATGTTAGATTTTTCTTTATGAACCATCCTCATGAAGTTGACTATATTTTTTTTCTTGTTATTTTATGCACCCTATAGGTTTTGCTCCATTTTGGGCAAGCCCTTATGAACCAGTTGCTAACATTGACTCAAAAGTATGTTGAATATATTATTAGATGATCCAAATTCTTATTTTAATGTTTTATGGTGTTTTTATGGGAAAATTTGTCTCATGTGGCAAGAAGGTGCCACCATGTGCAGTCTTAGTCAATTTTCCAATTGTAGAAGGTTGAATTCCATGTAGGGGATTTCATGTGAATAGGATATGATATATATACATGTATCCATATCATATTTATTACCTACATCTAGGATTAGTTTCAAAACATCATGCTTTGGGTAGATTGTAGTCTTGTCATACCTCATAGTCAACTCCATGCTTAATTTCACTTGCAATCACATGTTTATAGCTTGTCTATCTAGTTCATGGAATGGTAATGAGGGTATATTATCTATACCAGTCATCAATATCTGAAGAGAGTTTATTTGGTTTTTAAGGAGGATACAAGATTGGTTATAAACTCTTTCTTCACACCAACTAGTCATTTAAGACCCCTTCCTGCTCCGTTCCATATGTATGCAAGTGGTTTTCACATTGAAAGGGATGTTTTGGATCTTATTTAAATATTTAATTGGTGTTAATAACTTATTTTAAGGATTTTAAATGAGTTTAGTTGTCCATGAGGATTTTCCTCCTTATTTTTGTTCTATTTCATGCTCACTATCCACATTCAGCCCATATGCACACCTATAGGAGCCTTTTCTGATGTCATGATAAAAGTGAAGAGTTGAGAGATGTATTAATATCTTAACATTTTTTAAGGGTGAATTTGGATATTTTATGAGAGCATAAAAGGTTCATAACATTAGTATTTTTCATACTACCCAAAATTGCCTACTTCACTAATTATGTGTGAGAATGCCCATCCACAGGTATATCACAGAACCTTGAGAATTCTTGTATGGATATTTGACACATGGAGGGAAATTTATTTTGGATTATAGTATATGAATTGAACATATAATACATATATAATGTTTTAAAAGGAAAAAATAAGGTATGCATCATGTTGAAGGGAACAAGGACTGAATTTTGGGATCAAAACCTTAAAATAAAGAAATAGAGGTCCAAGGGATTTTTGTGGACATATTACAACATGGTGGTAAATATTTTAAAGGAATATAAATAGGTAAATATGATATAATTTAGTATGGATAAGAGACATTCCAAATATTAGGGTCATAAAATGAAGAGAGGATAAAAGTTTGTAGCCTCAAAGTTGCTTATAACAACACTAAATTCCTGCATTTATCTTTATAGGATTGGAAGTTTTGAATGACTATTGATATCCTAAATTTAAAACAATGCATTAACTCATGCATATAATGGTACCATGGATTTAAATTAATACAAAATGAAAATTAATATCATTAAAGTGATGTGGATATGTATTGTTTCAAGTCTCATACACTTACAACTTTTCCATCAAAAAATGCTCACCTACAATAGGG
This sequence comes from Torreya grandis, assembly GCA_037957365.1. Taxonomy (NCBI): domain Eukaryota; kingdom Viridiplantae; phylum Streptophyta; class Pinopsida; order Cupressales; family Taxaceae; genus Torreya; species Torreya grandis. The sequence goes on along the minus strand of JARHVA010001810.1, from coordinate 1,486,794 downwards.
AAGGTAGACAGTAAGTTAAGAATGGTATATAGGTGATAGTGTATAAGGAAGTGTTCGTGGTATATTTTATCAAATGGTTTCAATCATTCTAATAATTTTTAAAGGATATTTATAGAGGTCAAGACACAATATATACCCCTACATGTATACCTATAGGCCTCTTCGCACCATAAAGTATATACCTACATGTTGGTTATAGGGATACCATGAGAAATAGGCTTGATAACCTCAATGGTGAACTTAAATCCAGGCCTAAAAGGCTCAATTTCAGTTATAATATGGTTTATATAGTTTCAATGAGGATTTTATTATTATTTTCAAGGTCTTAGTAGAGAGACATGCACCTACAACCAACTGTAGATGATTGTCTTAGTCAGGTAGTGAATAAGTTTGAAATCCTAAAAGACAATATATCCCAATTATGTAATGAATGAGTTAAATTAACTAATATATGATCATGTATAGATTTAATGAGAGTATTGAAAATTTTTATTAGAGTCCAATCAGGCAAAATACACCTACAGGGGTCTTTCCAAATAGGAAACACAGTTAGATAGGAAACTCAGTTTAATCTATGCAAGGTGTATGAAGGGTTGAAATGATGAATGGATATTGGTAAATCTCCATAAATACTATGGTAGTATTTATAAGACCTTAATATTATAAAAAAAGTAGATAAGATCCCAAATTAGGCATACATAGCTCACAAAATGTAAACCTTGCTTATAGTCTTTTGACTAGCAGTATGTTTTAGGTTTTAGAGAGTTTAAAGGGCCAATTGACATAATGAAGGTATGAATTTTTATATAATATGTATCCATCACTTGGATAGTACCTTAAAACATTTAATTTTTACTAAGGAAATAGGGGATTTCCCTCTATTTTATCTCAGACAGAGGGCACTCTACTCATGAACAAAACCTACATTCTTGACAAGAGGTGATAAAAAGATGACCAAAAAGTTGTGTGGATATTTATAAAAGGTTTTTAAATATATATGACATATAATATATCATGAATAAACAAATAATAAATGGTGAACTTCAATAGAATAGTTTAAACCCTTAGAATTACAATCAAGCTTGCTAGGCATTTTTAAGCCTAGAGGCCAAATGGAGGGTCAATTCCAATTGTGCCCTGAGATGAGAATTAGAATGGATTGAGTCATATTTGTGAAGAAATTATATGGGTATTAAATTTTAAGGAATGAAAAGAACCCAATAGGATGTTCTAAAACATTAGGGTTACACTTAGACCTGTTGGGCAAGATTTAAGCCTAGTGTCTTATTGAGTGGCAATTTGTACTTCTAACATGAGACATGTTTAATAGCCTATTATAGCATAATTATAGGGTCATTTAAGGTATGTTTAATCTTTAAAATTTAAAAAAGACCTTAAGGAGAGTCAATTTTTTCTTGGGACCAACATTAGGACCGTTATAATGAGGAATCAAGCTCGACAAGATAGTTTTGGATGCTCACATCTCCCTTGATGTTGTGTATGGGAATATAAAAAGTATAGGTATGTTTATGGAGGTCTTAAACTTTGAATTTTTGGAATTATTTTGAGATTCTACTATCAGGACTTTATGAACAATGCTTAAGAGTGAAAAGAGGCATAAAATCCTTATAAACCCTTATTAGTGACCCAATTAGGAAGATGAATCTAGAAATCTACCCTAGTGGACTAGTTTTACTAGGATGATTATTTAAAATTGTAGATTAATCTTTCAGGATCCCTCTCATACTTTTGAGTTGTATAGATTTGTATAAACAAGGTATAAAATAGGGTACTTTTGACTATTTTATGTGTTTTACAGGTTCCAAGAGGAGTCTAAATATGAAACCAAATTTTGGAGAAGTATTAGGACCTATGATAACCCATCATTTCAATTTAATTATTTAGATAAACTCATAAGTATTAAAACAAACATCTTCATCTTAGCTAACCAAAATTGGTATAGTGGACAAGCTAGTGAGAAGGGTGAAAAACTTCAAGTAAGCTAATTTTAAGGTGTCACTAATTATTATAATTCCATGGAGGGTCTTGAAAATTTTCATCCTCTCAATCCCATATATTTTCAAGGAAAAATTATGCCTTTTTTGAGGCCAAGTGTGCAGGGTGCATGAAGCAAGAGTTATTTTATATTACAAATGATGATGGCTCATTCTCAAATGATTCCAGATGACCAAGATTGTAATAAATGAATATATATAAATTTATAATATATTTCCCATTCATTATAATCATTATACTAGTCCCTACTCAGTTTTTTGACATTCACACAGGTCCAAATCATGAAGACAAATTGTTGAGCCAAAATGAGGAGTTTCATGCCACTTTTCATGAGTTTTATGACTTAGATGGACACTTGTGATTTAAAAACTTGGATGGTTCATCCCATATAATATTCTCATGCATAATTAAATAGTTTTATTAGCTTTAAAAGTGTCCTTGTGACCTTTGGAATTTTCTCTTCTCATCTCTGTCTCTTAAGTTCTATAAGAACTAGCCATTTTGGCCTTTGTAACTTATGATCCTCCTAAGTATGGTGAAAGCCTACTCATTATCATACCTTATTATCAATAATACTACTAATTTATACCTCTTTTATGACTGTTATTACTATGTTCATTTGGAATGTTTAATTTTGCATAAGTGATAACTCTTGTTTCCTTAGCATGATTATTTCATTCTATCATCTATTAGTAGTTGGAAAACTTCTTCTTAGAATGCATGTGAAGTGTTATAGGAAGTGTCAAGGTTGAGTTAGTTATCATATTCCCTAGTGTCATTCAAGGCCTCTTGTCTATTCCTCCTAGCCTAAACATTCATCCATAACCTCATAATGTAATATTGATGTGAGAAGATGCAGATTGGAGAAGTGTGTGTTTGGTTAGTCTCTTGGTTTCAAGTGTAACATGAAACTAGTTATAATTCTATCAATATATTTGGTGTATCACCTCCTTTAAGATAATTTTGTTTCAGTTATCTCTCTCCCTTCCCCCTCAAAAAAGGTTTAAGTGTAGTTGTGATCCAAATTGGTACATCAAGGGAGCTAGCCCTATCATGAGATTCACCTCATATTTAGGCTACCCACAAGCCTCGAGGTGTTTCCATTATGCCACTTGGATGAGGAGAGCTTAGGAATATCCTCAAAGGGTGAAAATCCAAGTGACAATAGTAGTAACATATGCATTATTATCAAATAAATTTATTTGTGGCTTTCTCATATCAATTTCATGTGAAGGAGGTGAAGTAATAATATTTTATTCAAGTAACATTTGAAATAATTTGTGATGTAATTGTGGTAATATATCAAATTAACTTTTTGGTTGATCTGATAGAATAATTTTATTAGTAAGTATGAAATATAATTGACTCTTACATTTGCATCTCCTTTGGTATATTGTGATTTTAATTTATATGATGATTCACTTTGAAACATTGTTATAGATATTTAAGTAGTTGTTGGTGCATATTTTATATTTTTCAAATCAATAAGCTTGACATAAATTTGATGAATACAATTAACAAATTAATGGTGAAAAAAAAATTTGCTTGAAAATGTGTTTTAGCTTTTTATCCACCAATGTGCTAGTCATGTTGGGAAGCATAGTATTATAATAAATTACATATTCATTGGTAGGTTAATTATTTCCTTATCTAGGCTCTGCAATTTGTCTGTAGGAAATTTTCTCATCAATTTTATATAAAAGTGTTTGATAAAAAAATATGATAATGGATTAAAAGATTTCATATATTGAGTGGGTAAATCATAAAACCAAGGCAAAACATAGGCTATTAAGATTTTAGGAAATAATTTTTTTAACAATTTGTCATTGAAGGCATAATCCAAACATGTTACATCAAAATATCTAAGATTTTATTCAAGATATTTTGTTATTTCATAGAATACAAACTTTGGAGCTAAAAATCTAGTAGGTAAATGATATGATTCAATATCATGTATTATAGTATTGTGAAGTAAAACATTAGAATCTAATGAGTGACCAGCTTTTGGAATAACTTATTCTAATTGTAGCACCTAAACTTGTATAAATGTAACTGAATACTCTAGTGAATGTACATTAGAAGAGGTATATGATGTATCATGAATGGTTATAAAAATAAATGAATGAGTCACTTGGTTATCCATGGGAAAATAAATCTATGTAAAAACGTGTGTTTCTCCAAAACCTAAATATGTGGGTGGAATAATAGTCTCAACTATTGTAGTAGAAACATATATTGTAAGGTTTAGGAAGGGTTATTTTATTAAATTAGTTAATTCTCAAGATGCAATACCATGCTCATGATTTTGTTAATATTTTTGATCCATAAATAGAAAAGAGTCATTATCATTAGGGTAAACATCAAGATATTTCCTAAATTTTTTCACATCAACAAGATCAAATTTAGTAACCTTAGATTAATGAGTTTAATCACTTTCTATGGTATTCATGTTAAAGCTGACACAAATAAAATATGGGAAATGGGAATGTTGGAAACAAAAAAAAAAAATTGTATAAACCCTAATACAAACAACAATTTTGATACCTTGGAAAGTTGAAACCCTAAGGAATACTTAGGTTTGGGAAAGGTTCCATCAATATGTGGGTTCACCAAATGTTTTATCTTGAGTTGAATTAATTTTTTTGGATTGAAAATCATTATGATAAATATATTAGAATATATCAGGGTGTTGTAGATACATTTTAAATAAATAAAATGAAAACAAGTAAATGAAAGAAAATGATTAAAAACAACTCTTAACTATGCAAATGAGAGATACACATAGATTTTTGTTGTGCTCAATTGACTATGATGACTCAAAAAATGTAAAAATAGAGAAACATGATGAATCTTAGAATAGTACTATAATGTGGTCTTAATATCATGCATAGACAATTATTCCAAATAGGATTAATAGTGATGGATGTTATTGTTCATGGATATCATTTTTTACTTTAGAATAATGCTGAAATTTAGGTCACAATCCTATGCAAACATATAAAATAGGCTTAGGTGTACTAATTTTATTTTCTATGATGTGTGATATATTAGATAATATCTTGTTGAATTTTAAAACCCTAACAATGTATGTGTAGTCATATAAAATGCAAAAATTGGAAAATTGAGCATGGATAATGACACCCAACCCTTAGGTCCCTCTTTCCTTTCTCTCATGACCCTCATAGGCATCTTTTCACTGATTCCTAGTCATCCATAACATTCTAGACTTGATCCAAGCTAACGCAGATCCCTTTTTCCATGATTAATCCATCCTCTTAGGTCTCATCTACTTAGGACTATAGCACCCAACTTGGATTATAGTGTCAGTGCCACTCCTATCCACTTTCGATGCTCCTATCCAAGTCCTTTTTTGGCCCCTATGGTCAATTTATTTTGATTACCCATCCTTCTCCTTATCATCCTAGCATGAGTACATTCAAACCATGACCAATAGATCTATATACAATCCCATTCAAAGATCATTTGGAAAGGGTTGGAAAATATCACTAATCAAGCAAGAATACAAGCAAGATTACTCATGTAATCTTTTCTATTCTCTACATACAACCAGCCTATACACTTTAAAGCTAATTCAAATTCTTACACCAATCCTGAGCCATCTCAAGCACATCTATTTTAACAATATTGCATATTCATACACTCAATTTCATAAAGCACATCAAGTGGGAGAACTAAATATGGCTTGAACCCTCTTCAGAGTATTGGTTTGTAGATAGTGTGCCCACACATGGATTTTGAATCATGTTCATTACATCTTATATACACTAAGCCCCCCTTTTTCTTGAAATTGGTGAAACCACAAGGGAGTATAGGGTTTGAATATAAAATCTACTTTAAAGATATCTCTACAAACTTATAACTACCAAAACTCCATGGATAAGGTCACACAGACTTGGCAAATAAAACCCATAAAGCTCAAATCCTTAGTATAATAGTGACAAAGGTAGACTACATCATCGGTACTACTCCTATCTACTTTCGATGCTCCTATCCAATCACAAAATAAAAGTCAAATCTTAGTTTGTGATAGTGTCTCAGTCTTGCATATTGAATCTCAGACCCTGCCTCAGTTGTATCAACTAGCTTCCAGCCAAGTTTAATTTTCTACCACTTATTACTATTTTTAGAAAGGTCAAAATTGCAATCTAATTTATACAAGTTAGTAGCTTAATTATTGCATACTATTTACTAATTTTACTACTTAAACCCTTTATCTAAATTAGAAATAATACACTAATATTCCTAAAACTATTAAATCATTTGGTGAACCTGACTTACTTTGTTTGTGCATAAAAACCCTAGAAACCTTAGGGTAAAATTCCTACTAATTTTTCCTTTATTTTTTTTTTTAAATTTTTTACCTACATAATAAAATTAGAAATTAGTATTTAATTTTATAATTTCATAGTAATTTTAAAATAGTTTTCTTTCAAACCCTAGTTGTCCATTTTAGGTCCTAGTATTTTCCTAGTAATTTTCCAATCATTTTCTTAATTTTTACTAGCGTATTTAAATTATAAAATCAATCTAAATATCAAAATTCAATAATAATTCTCCAAAATATTTATTTTTAAAAGTCCTAGTTGCATATACTTGGTCCCTTTAAATCACTATTTTTTCAATAATATTTTGAATTTTTACTTGCATACTTATCTTAGGAATTCACTTTCAAATTGAAAATTTCACAGTATTCATCTTTCAATCCCATTATTTCTTGAGGTATCACCTTACATGATTGTGAGCTTCGTATCCTTTTTATGCATATTCTAGTTCCTTGTTTAGATTATATCTAATTAATATTTTATACACTATTATCCAATTTTTTCTTATGCCACCTAAGCTCCTTACATCTCTTTCTTTGAGATGAAGTGTAAGACTTAGTGGTAACACTCTTGAATACACCTAGATTCCTTCAACTTGACCATATACCATGGATAAATAACTAGTTTAGACTTTGGATATAGATTTTACACATCTAGATTACACCAATTTCAATGAGGATAATTCAGACAATGAGCAATATGAGAATAATAATGACAATGTACACACTGATGCTCATGCTCCACCATATTGGACTACTAATCCACTTCCACCCATTGTTGATAATGAATTTTTCCTCAATAAGGATGTGATTCTACAAGTTTTTAGAGAAAGACTCAGGGAATATCCCTAAGATCATCCTCTTATATTATAATCTATCATGGAAATTAAAAAGGCTAAACAATTTGAATATTCTATTCCTTTAGAGTAATCAGTTGAAAATGATACTATGGGGGATATTATGTCTCAAAAACCCCCTATAGTAGCCCAACCTACCTCTATGCCACCATCTACAACTAGTACATCTTTTTCTCTTGATGTGGTAACCCATGTACAAGAGATAAAATCTCTTCAATCCAAGGTGCTACATCTTGAGTAAGGTGCCTCTAGACCTACACAAACTTTGGACTCTTTTTCTCTACTACATACACCATTGGCATGTCACATTTCTTATACACCCTTACCACAAGGTTTTGTTTAACCTAAGCTTACTTTATATTATGGCAAGGGTGATCTAGAGACACATTTGAGAGATTTTCATGTAGCATGTTTGGATGATGTACCAAATAACTGGCTACTTACCAAGTTATTCCCACAAAGCCAAAAGGATTATTATTTAAAATAGTTATGTAGTATACTAAATTAGTTGTTCAATGCATTCAATCCTTTGGCTAACATGTTCCTATCTTATTTTAGCATTAACATCAGTGATAAGGTTTCATATGCCCAAGTTGCACAATAGAAATAAAGGTCAAATGAACATCTCACAAATTATGTTCTTCAATATAAGACTATATTGGTTAATATGAATAGCCTCATGGCCAATCAAGAGTTACAATATATCTTCAAATAGAGTCTTCCACCAGCTTTTCATGAATCAATTATGTTCAAATGATTCTCTTCCTTCATTGAATTATGTCACACACTAAAGGAAAGAGAAGTCAAGTTAATTTCAATGGGAAAACTCAAGTAAATGAGCATATTAGAAACAACCAAAAAAATAACAATAAAGTCTCATGAAAATTCAAGGTCAATAATAAAAAGATTCAAAATCAATCAATAGCTAATATAGCTTTTGAGTCCCCTCAATGTGTGCTTTTATCAGCACCTCGATGTACATTTACCTATCTACTAGTTTCTCCATCTAGAGTTTTATAGTAGTTATTGAAATGTAACATCATATCTCTCCCTCCTATTTTGGAAGTTGACCCAACAAAGCCTCTTCCATAGGGATATGATCAGTATGCATTTTATGAGTTTCATAGGGCACTAAGCCATACAATAAATAGATGCATTAGTTTGAGACACAAGATACATGATTTGATAGATGGAAATCATATTGATCTTGGAACTTTGGTTGAGCCTCCTCAGGTAAAGTAAACATAGGATAAATCTTTTAAAATCTTCTCAAATCATTTTCCACAACATTCTAAATAAGAGACAAGAGACACATCTAAGGTTCACCATGCACATCATGCACATCCACTAATAGATACATTAAAGCAACCTTTAGTTGAGACATATCCTTTAAGTAACATGATTGGTGTATATAATTCCAAATTTCCATATAGACCTTCCATCTCTTTCTCAAAGTATAAGATAGTTGAGGATGATTCAGATTATCATGCACTCTTGATCAGATGTTACATTCATAATCATCATATTCATAGTGTTCTTATCGATAATGGATCCAATGTAAACATGTGCACTATGACATTAATACAACATTTGGGATATTTAGAGTAGGGTATTACTCCAATGAACATTGTTATCAATGGATTTAGTGGGCACATATAGAGTTCATTGGGTGAGATCATACTTCTTCTATAGGTTGGTCCAACACTTGTGGCCACACCATTCACTATTGTTCCTAGTGTAGGAGATCTTGATATGTTACTTGGTTGACCATGGATTCAAAAAATTCATACATTACTTTCTATAGTTCATAGATGCATGAAATTCATTCACTCTAATCAGGTTGTTATAGTTGGTGGAGTTTCATATGAGTTACCACTCCCCACTTTAGAGCCATCTTCTACTTTGTAGTTTCTGATTTTAGTTCAACCTCCAGTTATCATTTCTCCACTAGTTATAGTTCTTCCTCTAGTTTCAATTCAAACATAGTTGAGGCATCCATCACCAACATAGAGAGTTCATACACATCCATAGCTTCAAGATGTAGATAGCTTCTAGCTACAATATTTACACACAAGGCAGTGTCATTGAGATCTCATGCATCTAATCATAGAGAACATGTTTAGAGAGCTTCTTCTATTACTAGATGGATCCCTAAGAGCCTTACAATTGCATCCACTTCTCAGAGTTATAAGGGGACCCCAAAGTTGGTTTTAACTTCAAATATTTCAATGAAAATATAACATACATAGCTTTTAGAGCCACAACCTCAGTATTTCCATCATGCTTCATGATCACACATGATTCCTCTCCTTGATTTAAGACACCATGATAGGGAGTCTCCCATGAGACTCATCGGTTAGTATCATCTCTTATCAGATTTACATGTACATAGTTTCCTTTACTTGATTGTACATAATATTCCTTTGATTGGTTGTACATGGTTTAAATATCTCAAAATACAAAAATAATATAACATTTCACAAATCCAAAAAATATTCAAATAAGTTCAAAAACACCAAAAACATTTTAATTGTATGCATTATCCATGTTTTACATTGCTACTACTATGTTAGACGTACATTTATTAGTTTATGCTATTATTTGTTGATTTATGTACATTACCATACTTCACTTGATCTTCTTGAAGTGTGTGCAGTGACATCCAGCTCCTTGATTGATTCACTATACCCATTGAGGGGGCATCCTACTACATTAAAGACATACATCGATACAGCTTCTCCCTAGGGGAATCTTCTACATGACTACACTATCTAGGTTATGTCATTCTTACACCACACACTCTAGTTATCATGATTAATGTACATTATCTACTAGCTTACACAAATTACTATATCGACATCTCACTAATATATATCACTTATGTATTTCCTAGCATATACCTAGTCTTGTACTAATGTGTCTTGCATACTTTCACTTCTTGCTTTGATTAGTTAGATGCGATTATATTTCTAGTATTTACATGCTTTATTTTATTGCTTAGTGTAGCTTGATGTGATTACATTTTTCATCTCATGTTTGTCTCCTATATGTGCCTTAGGACATTTGCGAATGTCATTTGCCTATATTCATGTGTATGCCTTAGGACATTTGCTAATGTCTTTTGCCTTTATTACTCTATGTGATTCAACTTTGCTTGTTTCAAATTATATGTGTATGTGGTATTTGAACATGCCTTGTATGTTTGCTTTCTATTTTAAGTGATATGTGCTCATTTCCTTTATTAGCTTGGCCCCTTGGCCACCATTATATGCTTCTTTATTATTGTGTTCTATGCTTGTTACTTGATTATTTTTGATTATTTGCAATGTCATGATTCACATCATGCATTATCTTAATTTCTTATATGCCATGATGGACATCATGTTCCATCCCTCCATGGCTACTAACAACTAATAACTAACACTTTCAATTCCAATTTAGTATATTGCACATGCTATTACATTTTTATATCTATCTAGGCATATCCCTTATTGATCTAACAATCTCTCAATACAAACCATGCTATATCTTGAGATATCTTATCGATTATAATTGTTATATCACATATGTTTACAACTTAACACACTTGTAGGGCTCTTTATTCTTAGGTTAGTCATTATAAGGTATTCATTCCTACCCTCAGAAGAGGGGGCAACAAATAGGGGTTTTATCATAGAGATCAAAGATCCTATCAATCAAAAAATCTAGTTTTAGAACACTCAAAACAACAACCAAACATCAAACTAGACAAAATAGACAAGGCAAATAGTGAAGATTATACAACAAGTTTAAGTTTTATCCCAGGACAACAATATAAAGACTTGACTATAGTGCTAGTTCCACTACTATCCATTTTTGGTGCTCTTTTCCAAACAACAAAAAAACTATATTTTCCAGAAGCAAGCAAAAAAGTAGGTTTAGCTACAATTTTGCATACTTAGACTAGTTTAAAAACATTAGTTTTGAATACACTTTTGCTCAAAGAATATATGCATAGGGGACATCATGCATGGTATGATCTAATCTCACTTTTAGTTTTAGATATGGTAGTTGTTATAACTTCTAGATGAAAATCCATGTTTCAGACACTAATGATTGGGGGCAATGTGCATGACACATTTGTTTTCTTTTCTTTTTGAGTTTAGCATTATCCATACATTCTCATTAGTTACATGCGTTATTCCATCTACAGGTGGTTGGAATCATTTTAGAGTAGCTTTCATACAAGCCTAACCTCCATATTACCAAGTTCCTAAGTTCTTGAGTTCCTAAGTGGCTTCCACATAAGCCTAATTCTCAATTTTAGAATGGATTTTATACAAACTTAATCTCCATCTTTTGGAGTGGACAAGAGTGGCCTAGTTTACAACATGTATTTAGTTAACCATGCCGCTAGTGTTATATTATAGAGCTTTCATAGGTTTAGGAACTAATAATTAGCATTTTGACTCAAAATGATCTGACCAAAGTTAGCTGGCTCATAAATTTTATTACCCCATTTAGGGATACCCTGGCCAAAATTGACACTTGAATATGTCAATTTCACATCATTTATCATGTTTTAGTGTTTTTAGGCCAAATTGTGCATTTTAGATATAAATTGGCCAAAACCCTGATTGGAGGTTATCGATGGTCAGATTTAGGTGTCTACAGTTTACCCCTATTTGGGAAGGCATTACAAGATATAATCATAGTAACATCTTCTCAAAGAATTAAAAGATCATGTATACCTACAAGTACAATGATGATAAACTATTTGTAAGATGCCCCCTCAAGGGAATAATTGGCACAAGTAGGTCGACAAACGGTCCCTTGAAAAGAAAGAAGCAAAATGAGGGGACCAAAGAAAGGAAAGATGTTGGGGTGAAAACACTATGATACTAAAAAAATAGTTAAAATCATTGAGAATGCAAGTGGGATAGTGTACAATGGTTTGCCCAAAGGTGGTTATAAGCATTGTACCCTGATAGTGGTAACGTAGTATAATAACACAATGATTTGCCTAATGGTGGTTATAATCATTGAGAAGATGGAGCTACCCCAGTTAGGATAGAAAAACATGATAATAACATGCCCTTGTATAGGTAGAAAAATTAAAGTGGTGATAACACCATGATTTTCCCAAAGGCAGTTATAATTATTGAGAAATGCAGGTGGGATGGTGTGCAATGATTTGCTCATAGGTGGTTATAATCATTGGACCTCAATTATGGAAAACATGATAAATTTGGTCGAAGATGGTAATAACTTAACACACAAGGTAATGATGAACTGGAACAACCTACTAGTAGGGAGATGCATGTCTGAACTAATAAAGGTTAAAATTATTTCATGGTTAATTACACTATTTGGGATATGATTGGGAGTGAATCAGGATGTCAATGTAGAAAAGATGCTACCATTACTAAATAGACTTCTTAAAGCTGAGGTTTGTTATAGCACATGTCGATTGGCATCATGATATAACATCATGAGGACTTGGTCAAAATATGCATGAGGACTAACTCCCATAATCCAATACTCAATATAAAATAATGCACCAATGATATAAACCATGATGAAAATGTAAGCATATGAATAGGGGTCAATTCAAGTGTAAGTGTGGACAAGGAATTACCCAATGAACATATAAAAATTCAATCAAGGCAACAGTGATGAAAGTAAACAAATAAGCAAACAAAAAAATAAATAATGCGATAAAAACCCTATGAACATTGCCCCTATAAAATAGGTGACAACTTAACAAATGAACAAAATGGGGGAATATAAGAAAAGGAAATGGGGTGGCTGATCTATCTCCATATGCACTAGGAAAGTAAACACTTCCTACATAGTTCCATGGATGTAATATCCAATAAAAAAATTCAAGACAAATGTAGTTCTCCCAGAGAATGGGAAGAATATGATAAATAAGGAAAACAAACATAATGGATATGATAGAAGAATAGGACTGATCTTTCAAAATGGCAAGTGTGTGAAAGAAAAGGCTAAAAAGGATGGGGAAACTAAATGATAAGTGATTTGCTTGTAACTTAGTAAGGGTTCCCAGAATCCTCAAGGCAAAGAAGTGGTCAATGTTTTTGTTCTTTTCTAATGATTTTTTGAAATTTTTTTGGAATTATTTGAATTATCTCAACTCAATCAAGAATGATGAGACACTAAATGGTTCAAGCTCACAAAATGGTGAGAGCATTTAAACTGACATTGCTCTCAAAATGGTGAGAGTGTGGCTTAGGTTGCTCATAAAATAAAGAGAGTATGGCTTAGGTTACTCATAAAATGGTGAGAGAGTGGCTTAGGTTACTCACAAAATGGTGAAAGCGTGGCTTAGGATGCTTTCAAAATGGTGAAAGTATAGCTTAGGTTGCTCACAAAATAATGATATCATGGCTTAGGTTGCTCACAAAATGGTGAGAGCATGGCTTAGGTTGCTCAAATTTTTTTGAGAGCATGGCCTAGGTTACTTGTAAAATGATGAGAGTGTGGTGGATAAGGGTGACTGAGCTGACTTTAACAGGTATTAAGCACTACCTACATAGTCCCAGAGTAGGACCTCAAGTCACTGGAGTTTTACCCTTTCAATAGAGAAATTTGATTAATATAGCAGCCAATTCAAAAAAAATAGGCACAATTGGTAAAAAAACATAGCATGGCATAGGAAGTGGCAAGTTGGTACGTCAAGGCTTATTTTGCACCTAGTTTACCCATAGATAGTTATAACTAGGCCATAATAGCATAGATCAATGGTACTAATTTACCCAAAGGTGGTTATAATTAGTACTAAGACTAGTGGTAAGAAAGGACTAATAAACGAAGGATGCAACTACTAAAACTTCTTTCACACTATCCCAAAATACTATTTCTATCTGAAGTACTTGAATGAACTCATGAACTGATCAGATACCTTGACGTTGAAACTGCATAATGAAAGGAAAAAACCAAGGTCAAATAGGCTAGGCTTTATAACACACTGGGTCAATAGAATGGAAGTAGAAAGTGGATACAATGAAGAGATAGATAAGGATGATATTTTTACAAAGAAGAATAGTGATAAAATGGCATAACCAAAATGGTCCTTATAGACAATACACCTTAGCACTCAAGCATAGTATCACTTGAGATGAATAATATTCATTAGCTTTGGAAGTTCATCTCTATCTGGTGTGACAAACCTGTATGCTCTTGATCCATAATTTTTAGTAATGATGAAAGGCCCTATCCAGTTTGGCTTGAATTTTCCTTTATACTTTTTCTTAGCCATGGTGTTCTTTTGGTTTTCTTTAAGAACAAGATCACCAAGTTTAAATTTTCTATAATTAACATGTCAATTATAGTGGCCTTTGAGTCAATTATGATATTCTTGAATATTTTTAAGTGTGATTGTGCATTTCTCATCAAGTAGGTCTAGCTCTTGCAAGTGAGCTACTCGATAGTCATGATCATCTAGGACATGATTGAAAGAGATGTGTAGTGAAGGCAATTCAACCTCAATGAGAAGGATGGCTTCAGTACCATAAACAAGTGAGTATAGAGTGGATCCTATGGGAGTACAATGATTGGTATGGTATACCCAAAAGGTAAGTAATATCTATAGGTACCAATCATGATCAGCATTATTGACAATATTTTTGAGAATATTGACAAGGTTTTTATTAGATGCCTTAGCCTGGCCATTACCTTGAGGATAATATGTTGTAGAAAAATGTTGTGTGATGTTATATTTAGTACATATCTAGTCTACATCTTTGTTCTTGAATGATCCTCCATTATTAGATATAATGTCAAAGGGGATACCATAGCAGTAAATGAGGTGGTTGAAGATGAATTTGGAAATTTGCTTTCTAATCACATAAGTGAGGGGTATAGCTTCAACCCACTTAGTGAAATATTTGGTGGTGGTAAAGATATGTTTATGGGCATTAGATGAAGTGGGGTTAATCTTTCCAATGAGGTCAAGTCCCCATGTAGAAAATGGCCAAGGTGTCAACATCAGTTTTAGAGTTTTTACTAGGGCATAAATAAAATTAGCATGTCGTTGACATTTGTCACACTTTTTTACATATGAAATAGCATTTACATCTATTATGGGATAATAATTAGTATGCAAGAGCTTTTTTGGATAGGATGACCATTCTAGAATGATCACCACATACTCCTTTGTTAACTTGTCTTAACACTAGTGTAGACTCTACCAAAGTTAAATAATGAAGTAGAGTTTAATCAAAACCATGATGGTAAAGGGTAGATCCAAGTAGAGTATAACAAGCAAAATGATGAATGAAGGATTTGGTTTGTTTTCAAGATAGGTTAGGTGGTATAACTTGGTCATGAAGGTAGTTATAAAGGTTTGAGTACCAAATACAATTAGGACCAAAAATATCACAAATCAAGGCGATGGTTGAAGGTTCATGAGCTGGTGTTGATAAATTCTCAATGAGGAACTGATACTCTCTAGATTTATCTATTTGTCAAATTAGAGAGCCAATAATAGCCATGGCATCTATAGTTATATTACTAGCCCTGGATTTGTTCTCAAACTAAATATTGGCAATTTGTTGCTTAAGAATGTTGACCATGGCTCTATATAGAATTGGGTTTTCATCTTTGGTCTAAAAATGATTTGTGACCTAATTGATGATTAAGTAAGAATCACCATAAACTTGGAGATGAGGTATATTCCAATGCATTACTTTTTGAAGTCTGGCAACATGTGCTTCATACTTAGCCATGTTATTTGTACAAGGAAAGTTGAATCTAAATGATTTAGGGATTATATCCCCCTATGGTGTAATAACTAATAGGCCTACCCCAGATCCATGTATATTAAATGAACCATCAAAATATAGATTCCAGGGCTGCTCTTCAAGGTGTGCGTCAATGATGGTCACGATGGATTCATCAATAAATTGAAACATGAGTGGTTGTGTGTCTATGAAAGGTGCTTCAACAAGTTATTCTGTAAGAACTTGTCCTTTGATTACCTTCTAATTGACATACTCTATGTGAAACTCACTAAGGAGCATGATCCATTTAGCCATTATACCTTATAAAGTTATTTTAGATAGTAGATACTTGAGCCGATCTACTTTTGAAATGACCATGGTTTTATTATTTAACATGTAATGATGTAGTTTTTGAGCTGCAAAAACCATGGCTAGACAATATTTTTCAATAGGTGCATATTTATGTTCATATGTAGCCAAGGTATGAATTAGGTAGTATACAACATGCCCTTTTCCATTGTCATCATGTTAAGCCAAGAGTGCCCCCAGAGTATGGTCGGTAGATGATAGGTATAACAAGAATGACTTTCTTGGAATAGGAGGTCATAAAATAGGCAGATTGATAAGATAATATTTGATCTATTAAAAAGCTATTTGGCAGTGATCATCCCAATTAAATGTAACTCCTTTCTTTAAAAGGTGTTTAAATGGATGGCACTTATCTACTAATTAAGAGATGAAGCATCGGATTGACTAGATCTTACCCTGTAAACTATGGAGTTGCTTTAAATTGGTTGGTGGTGGCATCTTAGTTATAGCATGGAATTTAATTAGATCAACTTCAATACCTCTATGAGACATAATGAAGCTAAGTAATTTTCTTGAAGTTACATCAAACACACATTTCTTTGGATTTAATATAACTTTGTACTCTCATAGTCTTTCAGCCCTAGTTTTGGATTTTCTTAATATGTCATTGACATAGTCTTCAACAATATCATGAATTACATCATGGAATATGATAGTCATATCCCTTTGATATGTAGATCCAACATTATTAAGGCCAAATGGCATTACTTGATAAAAAAAAATTCCCCATGAAGTGGTGAATGTTGTTTTATTTTGGTCTTTTAGTGCTATTCTGATCTGGTTATATCCTAAAAAGCCATCCATGAGTGAAAGCATTTCATAACTGACCATGGAGATGATGATCATGTCGATATTAGGTAAGGCAAAATCATCTTTAGTATAAGATTTATTGATGTCTCAAAAATTAGTACAAATTTGTATCCCTTCAAGATTTTTACTAATAGGTACAACATTAAGATCCATTTAGAGTAGTCAATGGATCGTATACATCCTACTTCTAAGATTTTTTCCAACTCTTTCTTTACCAATACAACAATGCAAGGATTCATCCTACATAGCTTTTATTTTATTGGTTTTGCATCAAGATTAATCACAAGGGGTGCAAAACCAAGGTGGGATCTAAACCTGGCATGTCAGAATAAGCCCATGCAAAGATATCTACAAATTCTTTTAATAGAGCTATAAAGACATCACATTCCTATTCAATGAGGGATGCACCTAATTTTATCCATTTTAAGTTTGATGGAGTCCTGATATTTACCTCTATTTTATCTTAAACTAGAAGGATCAAACCATCTTCTAGGATAGTAGGCAATGACTTGAACTATTGGATTATGCCAAGGTCTTTAGTTAGAACTTGCTCTTCAACTTCTCCTAGGCATGATGAATCTAAGTCTCCTAATGGGAGATATAGCCATGTAACAAAAATAATTATAAATTATTGGAGAATTTGATCAAATACATGTTGTTGCTCAAAATTAAACTTAGATCCATAGGCAAGTTTGTCGTTGGTGGTCTCTTGGTCTAAATTTGAAGAAGAATGAACACCCCCATCTAATGGTACCTGAGATAGGTTTTCACCACTAGACTGGCCTTTATCTTTACTTTGTCCCTAGTCAAAAAGTGCCTTAAAGATGTTTTCACTTTGGGACCTCAATGTTTTACTTATTTGTTTTTGGCTAAGGGTGTTCACTCGCTCTCCAAAATATCTTATAGGATCCAATGTGATTGAGAATCCTGATTTGTGATCTCCCAATGAAACATTATCTCTAAGGCCCAATAAGTCACACAATGCTTCATCATTTTAGAACTCATCAATCGATAGACTAGATTCTTATTGGTCCTAATCTATCAATTGAGGATAATATAATGGCAATGGGTTATGATGAACGGCTAGGGTAAGGGTGCAAATGGTATTGTTATCAAACATGTTGGCTTCAGCTAGGTCATCAAAGGTGAGACTATGATCAGACTCTACTTCATTGTCAACATCATCATCACTAGTCACTGGTGATGGAGTTTGAATAAGATATGTGGGATCACCCCTAGGTGGTTTAAATCTACGTCCATAAGGTCTTTCATACTTAGTCATAGAAATTGGCTTGATGGGTCCTTGTTGATTTGGTTTAAGGCCTCTTCTTTTATATTTGTGACACTCTATGATCCTATTAGGAATATGATACTTTGTATTTTTATAACAATTAGCTTGGTTTCCATTGTATAACCATGATTCATCCCCTTTAAGAGGTTTAGGTCCTAGGCTAGATGATGGTACAAATGTAGTAGTCCCTTATATTTGTTCTTTTGTTGTAAATGCATATGTGGGATGACTTTAGGTTGCCTAAAGGTTTTAAAATTTTGAGGAATATTGGAAATATGAAATGTATCATGGGTCACATACTCTCCTAGTCCATTATTTGAAATGGTGAAATGATTAGAAGATTCAAGAGGTGGCATGTGGAAAAGGGAATCCAAGGTATTAGGATCTATGAAATTATCAAGTGAAGGATCAATAAATATAGCTTTTCCTTTATCCTACTTAGAACTACCATACTAATAATTATATCTTTGAAATTTGGCCTCAAGATGCTTGTAGTGCTCATATGGGTGTAAATCTCATAGAATATTTACTTCCATCCCTAAGTGGGAAAACTTGATACATTGTTGTAACATTGACGAGACTGCATGAATCTCATGTAACCAAGGCTTACCTAGAAGCATGTTGTATGTTAACTCTAGATCAAGCACATGGAAACGTGTATCATGGGTCAAAGACCTAATAATAATTGGAAAACTAATGGTGCCTTATGATTCTCTTTCTTGATTATCATAGGCTTTGATAGTTATTGTTTCTGGATGGAGATCTACCATTGTGTACCCAAGAAACTTAATGAGCTTTAGAGACACTATGTTGAGGCTAGATCCATTATCAATAAGGACACATTTCACTTTATGCCATCTTATATAATCCTCAATGTATAATGAGTTATTATGGAGCGGGCCAAGGGAAGACATATCACTTTGGTTGAATGTGACTTATTGGGCTGGAGCTAGGTGTCCAACCAAAGCTTGAAATTTATCAATGGATATGTCACTATCAATAGTGGATTGGGTCAAAAAATCATTCAAGATATTCTTGTGGATTATTGACATTCACAACAAATCTGAAATAGAAATTTGTGTTAGTGTATTCTAAAATTATTCCATAATATCAAACTTCTTGTCTTGGTTAGTAGTGAATGGTTTATTTCAAGGCTAAACAGTTGGTTGAATGACAGGCAAAGTGGTAGATGGTTATGGGCCTAGGATAATAATCTTCAACCTCTGAGTTTTGATTGCACAATTAGGATTAAATATTACACCATTATTGTTAACCAATGTTGGAAATGGTATAGGACCAGACAGGACAAGTCTTGATTGCTAGTGCACTTGCATGTGGTCACGTGGCAAGGATAAGTTGTCAATATAAGGTCCAAAAGGGGAAGTCCTAATTTTCTAGTTTTCTTGTATGCATTCCTAGGTTAAAGAAGGATTATCCATATAATTTGGTTAAATGTTATTTTTTAGTAATGGCCTAGGTTGATTAGTGTTTGATCTAGGATTAATGGAGATGGTATTAACGCTAACCCCTACAATATGACCTACAACCCTATTGTAGTCATGTGCAAATGCATGGTAGGTTTGTTGGTTATTATCATTATGACCTTAGTTTTATCCATTATTCTATTGTTGTGATTTATATTACTAATTTTGTTGATTCTACTAGTTCAACCTTTGATTTTGTTGTTGCATAGGTCATTGATGTTGTTACTGATTGTTCTACTATTCTAGATTGTTATGTCTGGGAAAGGGGTTTTGATAGATCCCAAGAGTTTTATTATAAGTATAATCACCATTATATAATTTTATCTCCCCATTCTCCAACATATTCTCAATTAAATGCTTGATTTGGACACGTCTTCATAGATTATGCCCATTAACCCGATGATAGTCACAGAATTTGTTTTCATGGTACCAATCAGGATAAGGAATACCTTGCAAATAATGCTTTGGTATAGGCCAAATAATTAGATTAGTGGTGTAAATCTTGTGAAATATAGACTCAATAAGTTTTCCTAAGTCATTAAAGATATGATGTGCAGGCATGATTCTCTTAGGAGGAGGGGTTTGCAATGAGAGTGATTGTTGCATTTGTTGTGTAGGTTTTGGTTGTTTCACTTATAACACTAGTTGAGTAGGATTAAGTTGAAAAGGTGGTTCAAATGATGTATGCATAGTTTGGACATGATGAGATTTAGTTACTCCATTTCCTACAACATTCCTATTATGGTTGAATTGCTTCGATCTTTCATGGTTATTAGCTTGTGGCAGTTGTAATGCTTGCACTTGGATGGGATGTTGGTAATTTCCTTGATTGGTACCTTAATTTTGATTAATTAAATTAAGATTGATGACTTATTTTTTTATGAGCACCCTCTTGATCAAAAAACCTTTATCAATGACCTCTTTGAATGTATGCACACATTGCAGTTCTAGATGATAGGCTATCTCACTATGCAAATTTTTAGTAAACACAGTGTCTAATTATTTATCTAGTAAACTATGGGTGAAATTGCTTACAAGAGTTCTCCATCATTGTAAATAACTTGCAAATATCTCCCTATTTTTTTCTTTACTTGTGTCAGGTCTACTAATGAAATCTCATGCTCAAGATTATAAGAAAAGTGCTACACAAATGTATCAAACAGATCATCAAAGTCTATTACTAAATTCTTAGGCAACTTTAAAAACCACTCCAAGGCTTGTCTAGCCAAGCTCCTTGGAAACAACAACAAAATTTATATGTCACTATATGCCACTGGTTGACATATGAGAAAGAATTTGGTCAAATAAGCCTTAGAGTCACCTTTCCCTTTATATTTATCAAATTTTAGTGGTTCATATCTTAGAGGAAATGGTATCTGTAAATACCCCATATTGAATGGATAGGAACAAATGTCATCTAATTTGAAATTTTTAGTTTGTTTACCAATTTGAATGGTAGCAATTTCATCCTTCATCTGTTGTAATTCTTGGGATAAGAAACTAGATGGAATATTGGTTTGAGGGAGAATTTGGGTTTAGATAGATGGTTGGGAGGTCACAACTAGAACACTTTGACCAAGGTATGATGGAGATACCTATTGGGGTACATTAGCTAGGTTGGGGAATGAATCAAGAATATGCATACATAGATTAGGATGTACATTAAATTGCACATTTGGTTGTAGGATGTTCTAGTTTAGGTTGGTGATAAAGGTTTGACTTGGGGGATTTTGTGGTTGGATGGAGGGATATAACTATACTATGCTTGCTATGGTTGAAAAGGGACATGATGTCAACTAATCAAACCTTGATATTGAGTAGGAACTTGTGGACCAAGACCCTATCTCTAGATTTATGGTATCTTTTGAATTAGTTGTCTCATAGGTACCTAAGAAACATGTGGACTTCCTTGTTTCATGAATAACTATGAGGAAGTGAAAGTAGGTTGTAGATTTGACATCTATCATTGATCAATATTTGCATGTTGTTGGCTAGTCATTGCTTGGTTTTGGATTGCCATATGAGTCTACAATTGAAGAGGTATGTTCATCATTACCTGATGAGGTAGAACATTTTTTCCCCCTAATTGAGGTGGTAATGTATTTTTCTTCTATTACATTGATGCACTAGACTATGCCTGCTATTGTGGAATACTACTCATTACTTTTGAGGGGGAGTAGGTTTTGTCACATTTTGTTATTGAGGCACAACATTAGTTGTTGTTTGATTACCTAATCCTATAGGTTGTACGTTTGAGGAAGTAGTTGGTTGAGGTTCAGGTGAATAAAATATTATTCTTTGGTATGATGATCTACTCATGGGATTAACTACATGCACATGTTGTTGGCTAGTTGTTTGTGCATTAGCACCACTTTGATCGGGATTGGATGTTGTTTACATGTTATCTTCTATGTTTGGCTCATTATTTAGTGTAGACACTGAAGACACTTCTTCAATAACTGGGATATGCATCAATTTATCTATTGAAATGGTTTGTATGAATGGGATGGAATTTAGATTCTCTTGTCCAGTTAACTCTATCAACACTCTTGTTGAAGGAACTAGGTCAATGAGAGGCTTACTTACCATGTTCATATAATTGAAATCATGTGCTAGATTTAGATATGTTTGATATGATGTCTGCATTTGGTTAAAATGCTCTTCCATGATTTTTTTTCCTTGATCAGATATATTAAGATCTTGATACGTTGTTTGGACTAGATCCATAAGATTATTGGCAGAAGCTTATTGATCATAAATGATATTATAGGGCACTCTTACTAGACTTGGTAAATTTTCATGGGGGAAGTCTATTGAAAACTTGGCCCTCACCTCTATGGCTCTAATGAAAATCTCATCTTTATTCTCTAACAAATGTCACTCAAATAAAAATGGATCATATATGGAAGCCATATTAGTAAAATATGATTGTTGAAGAACTGGCTCATCCACCATGGGTGTTGTAGCTAGGTATTGTGTGGTTTTCTCTTGGTCCTATTCTGAATAAGATGGTGTGTTAACCAGATAGTTAGCTAATGGATCTTGGATTTATGCCCTTGATTAAGTATTATATGAGGGATAAGAATCCATCTCATGGCAACACTATGTGCATAGGGGTCTTGTACCATTTCTTCTTGTGTAACTACATTACTAATCCCTAGATTGTACATGAGTCCACTACGAGTGTAGGAATACATGTTGGGATCCATAGTCAATGTTTTATGATAAATGGTCAAGGAGTTCTACAAACTCTAAAAAGGATAGAATCTAAAACAAATGGTGCTTTCAACTTGGTCTAGATTTGTCAAAAGGATCAAAAGGTTTATGCAAATATTTGTGAGGAAATAAGCTAACGTAAAATATCTAACATTTCACTATTCACAAAAAGGTAAGCAAGTAAGTGGAGTGAAAATAAAAATGCCAAACTCTAAGTTCGAAGTGTTCCAAATGAGTCTAATCTAGGAATTTAAAAGTTGCTAGGTCTTTTGGTGAAATCTGACATCAAAATCTAGGCTCCAACAAGGCATGTGCTAGGACTCTTGGCCAAATGACATCAAAAGTTAGACTTTGAAAATAGATGAAAGTTTTAATCTAATGGATTTGAAACACTTCTAACAAACACTAGGAATTTGATTCTTGGACATTACCTTGATCAACTAGGTATACGATATGAAATAAAAGGCACTTTAGTAATAATTTACTTTCTCACAAAAAATGGTATAAAACTTGGTTTTATTTGACAAATAGGCTAGACAAAGGTGAACAATATAACTATACTTTAGACAAAGGATCACAAAAGTACACTTGGATTAGTCTAAAAATGTAGGAATGAATTTGGAACTCTATGCAAGGGGATCTATAAAATAATATTTAAAATGATTTGTGAAGCGTAACAATGCTATACTACCCAAAAAGGTGTGAGAAGAAAGTTTGTTTCAAAAAATCTCTAAGGCAAAGATATTTTTCCACAATTTTGACAACATAACACTACCTTTCTTGACTTAAAATGTGGTGTTGTATAGACTTAAAGTGAAAGCGTTTAGTACAAAATGGCTTAAGTCTATCAAGTGATGATAATGATTATGAGTCTTAAATGGCCTTCAACTAAAATTGGAAATTAAACCTAAGTTAGCTCAAGTGTAGTGCAAATGGTGAACCCACTTAACACATTAACCCTATGAACTTGTAAATGTGTTATTTTGAATTTATATTATAAGTGAGGGACTTTAAAAAATGTTGGTAAAGGTCTAGACTTAATTGGGTATCATAATTATGCCAAAGTGGATGATATGACTCTCAAGCTTTTGATGAACTTTTGAACAAGGCAAATTGATGATCTCACACGAGCAACATAATGCCTCTTTATTCAAAGGAAAATTTGGACTATGTGTTTGGTTTGGATTATTTGTTTACACCAAGTTTTGACTCCAAAAAAGACTTTAAACTAGGACAAGACCAACTAATTAACCATTCTTAGATCTTAAACTGACAAGGTTGATTGGTATTGTTGGAATCTATCAAAATACATCATTTGAGATGATTTTAAGTGTTCATCCAAAAGTAAATGTGCACTATATAGTAGGTATTTTACACCCCCTTCTCTCAAATGATAGTACTATGACATGGACCTTGAGGTACACCTTGCACCAACAATACTTCCATGACAAGTGGGGATTTGTCTAAGATCAGCAAGTTTCTAAATGATCTAGGGGAATCAATTATACAATGACTTTCATGCCAAACAATGCAAAATAAAACCATGGATTTTGGGTTCGTATCAATTAGCTTGTTGCAAAAAAGTCTAGTTTTTTTGCAACCACTACATCTTATTATTTTTTTAGTGTAGTAAAATGTCTAAAGTGCCATTATGTCCTATGTGCAATTCCAAAGGAGCCAAATAAAGTCAATGTTGAGAGATGAAACCCTAGGTCAAAGATTCCTTAAAGAACTTGTGGGAGGTGATGAAGTCCCCCTTGTAAGCCAAGATGCATAAAAATAAAGAAACAATGAAAGTAGAAAGACTTTAGGGTCATTTTCAAGATCACTCAAACTTTGATGAGTTTTTGGGGAGTGCTTTAGATGACTTTCTTTCTAAGCCTTGGACTAGGCTACTTACAATAGGAATAGCACTTTTGATTCCAAAGGTCCCCTACAGGGGACAAATGGAAGAGTATACATGCAACATACCTCTTTTTTCTAAACAAAAATTGATAAGTGTGTTCAATTTTATACCCAAATGAAAAGTTTATTGGTGTCCATTTGACCCCTTGGTCTTAGTTGCAAACTTTGAAAACATTCACCAAAAACATCTAAATTCTTTGTTAAATACCCAAAAAAAGATTCTTAATTGATATTTAAGCATGTAAAGGTGATTTAAACATGTTTTGAACAAATATCAATCTTGGTCATGTAACAAAATTTTTAGCATGTCCTTTAGCTTTGAAGCTTTTTTTAGCTTGGAACAATGAATTTTGAAAAAGTAGCTCTCAAGTCTATGTTTTTGAAAAAACATAGTGATCGATGTCAGTTATTACCACCAAAATTAGTTACTATGGCTAACTAAGATTTAACTGATGTTAGTTTTACTAACTGACATCAGTTAAGATAGGTAACTAATGTCGGTATTACTTGCCAACATCAGTTACTGTGTAAAACTATGGCAAACAAAAATGACAAAATAAAATTAGAAAATCAGTTTATAAGAGTTTTAAAGGCTCAAATAAATATTTTAGAGTTGTAAAATGATCTCCTTCATGTGTAAGATGTTTTTGGTCCCATTGGGCATGCCATTATTTGATCTAGGAATTTGACTCAAGAGAGGATGGTTAGTATGGTGTTAGTTATAAAATGAAAACAAAATGAAAGAAACACACTAATATCATAACATCTCAAGGCTTAGACACTAGGGAGAGTTTATTTAACAAAAACAAATGAAAAACACAAGTAAAATTAAAGAATAAAACACAAGAATTCCTTCACCTTCCTTGGATGCTCCAAATGCCTTTGTAGTGGTGTTTTCCTCAACTTGTGCTCATGAAGTTCTTAGCAATGGAAGCTTGGCTACATCCATCTCTCCTTGGCACCTTTGGCTTGTGGCTTGGCTTGGATTGGAATTAATTAGGAATGTTAACACTAGTTTTAATGACTCCTTAAAGATATTTTTGCATTATAACTTTGTACCAAAATAGCTTAGAAATGATGTTTTTGGCCTCTCTATTTATAGATTTTTGGATTTGATCAGAATCAACCCCAACCATCCATCTTAAGATTGAGATGTGTGGTTGAGGATTAATTCAATTTTTGAATTAAGTTTCAATTATCCTCATCATGACATTGGAAGAAGGGGAAATTAAGAGGCATGGAGGGTATCATGGAAGGCATTGATGAGGCATGGAGGGCATGAATCCTGATATTGGTGGCATTTATGGCCTAGGGATGAATTCCCAAAAAATGAGGTCACCTGATGATGCAGATATTCAATTTTGATTTCCAAAAATAAGTATTCAACAAGTTTCCATGGAATTTTTGATTATGCCTTGATTTGGGTTAATTATCTTTTAAGCATGATTAAGCACTTTGTGCACAAATTACCCAAATTGATCATAATGCCTTGTTATTAGTCCAAAATTTGACTGGATTAGAATTAGAAGTCCACCTTAGATGCATTGGAACTATATTCTCATTTAAGATGTTACCAACAACAAATAATAAAGGCATGCATCTTGTGTAGGATATTTGATAGGAAAGAATAATCCAAAGCACCCAAGTGCAAAATTAGAATTTTTACTTCGAATGATCTAATCAAAGTTAGCTAGCCCATGAATTGCATTGCCCCATTTAGGGATACCCTAGCCAAAATTAGTACTTGAATGTATTAGTTTCACATCATTTAGCATGTTTTAGTGTTTTTAGCTCAAATTGTGCATTTTAGGTGGAAATTGGCCAAAAGCCTAATTGGAGGTATCGATGGCTAGATTTAGTTGTCTAAAAAGATAAAAATGATAGAGGTGGACTAAGTGTTGGTGATACTTTTATCCAATTTTTTTGCTTTAATTCTATCACAAAATGAAAGTTAGATCTTAGTTTGTGACAATGTCTTAGTCTTGCATAGTGAATCTTAAACCCTGTCTCAACCGTATCAGCCAATTTCTAGCTAAGTTTAATTTTATACCACTTATTATTATTTTTAGAAAGGTTAAAATTGAAATATAATTTATACAAATTAGTATCTTAATTATTTCATATTATTTATTGGTTTTACTACTTAGACCCTTTAATTAAAATAAGAATAGTACACCAATATTCCCAAAACTATTAAATAAGTATACAATGATTTAATGACCTAAAAATATGAAAAGGATGAGTGTATTTGGACTGAACTGAATTGAACCACCCCCATAATGATGGAACATTGCATAAATACCCAATACCCTAAGTAGGGAAATCAATCCCAAGATAGTTTTCCCACCTAAGTGATTTATGTAATTGTCTTCCTTTCACTATATGGATGCATCTACAATTAGATTGTATACTTCATAATGTTATTTTGGGGCTACATAAACTTGGTTTGAAACATGGATTGGGACTTTTTGAGGTGCTTATAACTTGATTTGTGAAGAAAAGGACACTTTTTATCAATGTTTACTTATCTAATAAGCCTCTATGTAATTTTTGTGAAGTTATATAATAAGTGACCTAAGTGTGTCTTTATATAGAACAGTCTTGAGAGTTACTTAAACCGTAAACTCATGAAGTTCATTTTGGAAGAATTTCAAGGTTAAGAAAGCCACAAATAGGATTACAAACATTAAATAAGGTCTTAATTATATTTTAGAGATATAATAAACAAGTTATATTGAAAAGCTAATCTAGATATTATTTTTTTTATTACATGTTTATCAAGGGTTTTGACTCCTTAAGATATGTTGCAAGTCTGTATTTGAAGATTAATGTCTCCAAAATATTTTAAATAAGTATGTCACTCACCAATTTAACCTATATGATCCTACTTAGGTTCAAAAAAATGCCAATAGATCTTAATTTATATCTAAGGAAGGTTTTGAAGGTTTTAGTTAAAGATCTCCATACCATTTTGAATACGTAAAAATTTTCCAACCAGAAGAATGAGGGTCTATAGGCATCCATTGATACTTGAAAGATTTCAAGGGAAATTAAAGTCAAAAGGCATGAAGACATTTATAAAACATTTAATGAGCCTCTTATGTATTTTTATTAATAAAAATATGAATATAAGGCATGACAAACACTCATCCATGAGCCTAAAACATGTTTTATCATCTCAAGACTCTCATTAAAGGTTTTAGGATAGTGTTTCATAAGGGTTTAAGCCTTTAATGGAAATTAAAAAAGTGTTAAATCTTTTTCAACATGTTTCTAAGGAGTTAAAATTTTTAAGAATCTAAAAACATGTTTTCATAGCCTATCAATCCTCCTACATTTGATAATTATAACACAATAATAAGCATGGGAATGTATTTAAATCATTTATAAACACCTGAAACATATAAACCCATCATACTAAATCAATAAAAATTGAGACAAGTTCAAACAGTGACCCCCTCATGATTGCAAGCCCATAAAAAGCTACCTAGAGTGTTAGCCATTGTTAATAAATAAATATGAACAAAATTTAAATTTATTATTATTAAAATTAATTTATATCAGATTAAAATCCACCCCTAGAAGCACTCTTCTCAATTCCACCTGTACGGTCTGTAGCAAGTGCTTGAAGTTGCCCTTTATTTGTTTGCTAAGAGAAAATGGAGGAAAAGGAGTTACAGATGAAATTTTTTACATTATACTTGAAAAAAATGTGTAAATTTGTGTGGTGAGGTGAAGAGACACTCTAACCACGTTTCTACTTGAAGATCAGATCATGGAAACTGTACAACTGCCAAAAAGGGCCTTAAAATAAGGAGAAACTCCCTTTTTCTGAACATAACTGACTCTTAGCTGAAATATGACTATCTCTAACATGGTTATAACCTATTACAAATTTAAACTCACATTGGTGACAAATTTTCCCTCTCATAAGTTTGTACAAGCCAATTAATAGGCTAGAAAGTGGCCAAAAGACCCCTTTTTGCACATGAGACATAACAAATGACCAATTTATGACTTGTCAACACATTGAAACATGATAAATACCATATTAGGAAAATTTTACACAAAATTATCCTTTTATCAATTTTTACCAAGGCTTAACCATGTTTGACTTTGGTTGATTAGGCCATTTCAAGGAATATGAGATTCAATAAAGACTAGGGGAAGGATAAGTGAGATAAAAGACCAACATGACATCTTATAGGACACATGAAAACCATTTTAACAAGTTTAAAATAATATGGGTTGAACTCATTTGACTAAAATTCAAATTTGGTCAACACCATGTATGATCAAGAGGATAATGTTGTCCTTCATGAGATTATCACACCTTTAGAGGAGGTTCTAGATATCCTACATGATGAGTGGGTGAATAAGCACTATGTATTTGATCTATATGATCATGTATAAGAAATAAAATTGGTACCTATTACATCCTTAAAGAGGACTCTATTCTACGAAATATTTTGAAGTCATAAGAAGATATTAGAGGTACGTGATAGTTTTTTTTTATGGTTTAAGGAGCATTAATGGTGCTAGTGTAGATATTGTGTTGATATCCTATCAAAAGTATAAATAATTTTTTCATATAGGCTATGGTTAAGTTGTAATAATAATTTATTTGAATATGAGGTAGTTAATCCAATGCCTCTAGTTGACATAGAAGAGAGGAATAAAGGTGCTTCATGTTTTTGGTGATAGTGAACTTTCATAAATCAGGTTAGAGACCAAAATGTGGCCAAGAATAACTTGTTGAAGGCATATAAACATAGAGTGTGGGATCTCATTTAAGGCTTTTATGCCTTCAATATTCAAGTTATACCAAGAACACAAAATGTTGATGTTGATAGGCTTACAACCATTGGGTCTTATTATAACCTTCCCCATGATGTTATGAAGGATTCAAAATATCTTGTCAACCTTATGGTTAGACTTATAGTTTTGAATAATACTATTAGTTGGAAAGTGTTTATAATGATGATAAAATCATCAAATTTATACAAGAGGAGGCATAAATATCAACCAAATACTAGCATAGGCTTCAAGAGAAATATGAGAATAAAATTACTCAACAAAAAGGTAACAAGTTTCCTAAAGGATTGGCCACTTTATAAATCATGTTCAATTCATATTATTAGCTCAAAGGTGAGAAAATAAACATGAAAATCAATGATGAGAACTATAAACTAATAATCATCTCCAATGGTAAAAGTTTGAAGGTTGGTAAGGTATGCACTTAATCTGAAAAGGAAGAATTTATTATCTTTGTAGGAGATATGATGATATATTTGATTAGAGTTACCAAGACCTTATAGGTTTGGATTTAAACTTGGCCCAACACACCCTTGGGATATATCCTAATGCAAGACCAGTTAGGCAAAATCAAAGACAAATAAACCCCAAGATTGAACCCTTGATGAGAAAAGAGCTAAATAATCTCATATAAGCCAACATTATTTTCCCCATTAAGCATTCCTCTTGGGTATCCAACCTAGTTCTAGTTAGAAATAAAATGGAGAGATTGGTCTATGCATGGACATTAGGGAATTGAATAAAGTATCCCTCAAAAATAATTATCCCCTTCTACCTATGGAGTACATGATTTAAATGGTAATAAGGGATGAGAGGTTTTCAATCCTATATGGTTATTTAGGGTATAACCAAATACTTGTTCAAGAATCTGACCAATTCAAAATAGTTTTTACTATTAAATAGGGTACCTTTTCTTACAAGAAGATGCTTTTTTGGTTGATCAATGTTGGTGCAACCTTTCAAAGGGCCATGGACATGGCATTTATGGGCCTCATAAATGATATTATCTTGGTGTATTAGATGATATAATAATTTTATCTAAGCATAGTGTTGATCACTTAGATCATTTGAGGCAAGTCTTTAACAGGTGTAGAGATTTTGGGATATCCTTGAACCCAAACAAATGCATGTCTTAAATACATGAATGCAAGTTACTAGGGAATGTTATTTCCAAATGTGGTCTTGAAATGTATCTAGAAAGGGTGGAAATAATTTTGTCTCTTTCACTTCCAAGCCATAAGAAGGGTCTCCAAACCTTCTTAGGTAAGATATATTTTGTAAAAACATTCATTCCAAACTTTTCTACTTTGGTCAAACCCATCACTTCTACACTCAAGAATGATGTTACTTTCAACTGGTCAAGATAAGATAAGTATAACATTGAATCAATTAAAAAACCAATTTCTCAATCCCCTACACTCATGAACCCATGCTATGATAAGGAAAATATTTTTTATGTTTTTGTGGAGAATGAGAGTATATCAACTATAATAGTGTAGGAAAATAGTGATCTAATGGAGCAACCCATTTCCATTTTTAATCAAGAACTTAAGTATCATGATCTGAGGTATGTGTTTATGTAAAATCAGGTCCTTGTTTATCATAAGAGTCCTTAAAAACTTTAGGAACATGTTTTCTAATAGAAAAATACATATAATTGTCTCACACTTAAGCATGAAGGATTTCCTATTGACCAAAAATATAGGTGAAGAAAGAACTAGTTAGATAACTAAGCTCATGGAGTATGACATTGACATCAAGGTCGATAATCATGTGAGAAGGAAAGGGTTATGTGAGCAATTGGTAGAAAACCTAGAAGCTAATGATAGGGTAATTTTTGTGTTACAAGAGGGTAAATAAGTTGAGGTCCCTAACAACTGGACTAGAGACATGGTTACCTTCTTATAAACTGGTGATTATCCACATGGCCTAAATAAAATTCAAATAAGGTATTTTAGACTTCAATAAATTCCATATATCATTATTGATGGTATATTATTTTCAATCTAATGAAATGGCTAGGGTACTATAAAATTTCCATGATGGCCCATCATGAGGCCATTTCTCTACCAATACTACTATTGTTAAAATCATGAGGGTGGGTTACTATTGTACAAATCTATTTAGAGATTCACATGCATGGGTTATAAATGGAAAGAAGTATCTCTTATTTTTAAGTAAGCAAAAGCTAGAAACTCTTCGTCTTGATCCCATCTAGGTATAGCATCTCTTCATACAGTGGGGCTTGGACTTCATTGGGATGATTAACCTACCTTCAATTATTGGTCACAAGTGGATCTTAACTTCCATGGATTACTTCAAAAGGTAGAAAAAAGTAGTGGCACTTAGAGATGTAAATGATACCTCTGTATTAGACTTATATTAAGGTATCATTACTAGATTTGGTGTTCCAACTAGTATTATATATGATAATGCTATGAAGTTTGTTGGAACTAAAATTAGTGAAATGGGTAGTCAAGTATGGTATTCATTCGATCACTTATTACAACTATTACCCCATGGTAATATCTTGGTATAATCTACTAATAATAAACTACTAATGATCATCAAGAGGACTATGGAGGAGAACCAAAGAACTTGGAATACCAAGTTAAAAATAATATTGTGGGTTGATAAGATAACACCTAAGAGGGATGTTGATAAATCCCCTTTCATGATGGTTTATGGAAGATAAAAAAGGTTTCCTTTGTCACTATAATTACCAGCTCTTGAGCTCACTCAATAGTTATAATTGATTGAAATTGATGCCATGGTAATGAGGCTAGTAGATTTGATGGAGTTGGAAGAAACTAGGAAACATGTAATGCATAACACAGAGTTTCATCAAGATCAAATTAAGAGGACATTTGATATGAAGGCTACTAATAGGTATTTCAAAGAAAGGTATCTAGTGTTGAAATGGGATGAGGATAGACCAAAGGTTAGGAAACACACAAAATTTGATGCCAGATGGAGTGGCTCCTACATCATAATCAGATGTAAATAAGTCAATGCTTTTAATCTCTCAAAGTTGAATGGAGAGGAGTTTCCTATGTCAATAAATGTAATCCATCTTAAGCATTTTTATTGAATTCATTTTTACACCTTGTATATAATAGGTTAGTTGTCTTATTCCTCCAAGTGTTATTACACATTGTTGATTAGTGTCATGGTTTTCCCCTCCCTCTACATGTTATTTCATAGTTGTTTATTGTTATTTGTACTCTTGTGTTATTTTTTGAGGTGTTTTTAATTCATTCAAGGCATGGTCTAACATTTTTCATCCATGGCTGCATATTTAGGATGAGTTGTATTGATGATTATGTGACACTTACGCCCAATGGATGATTAAGGATAGTAAGTTCCTTTTTAGAAGGCAAACACCCATAGAGGTCACCAAAATTTTGACTACTTAATCCACCTTGGTCACTTGACACATGATATGATTGAGACAAATCATTTTTTTGTTGAAATCACCTAATATTATCTTAGAGGCATCTTCATAATGACTATATTTGCCTAAGGATGTATGTTTAGAGTCATTGAGGTTCCTTAAGCATTTTTATTCATTAGATGAGGTCTAAAAATAAATTTTCAAGGTCATAAGTTGACATTACTCTTATAATAGACCTATTAGAGTTGTTTTCAATGTAAATGTGCATCAAAATTATTATATGCAGACTTATTACCCTTGTCAAGTTCTATTTCAGTACTAAAGGAATTCAATCTACCTCTCAATGCAAAATCTCACTAAAGGCCTAATAAGTAATTCATTAGGGTTATATTATCCTTATAGAGGACTATTCGAGTACTTTCTAATGTAAAATATATAGAAGTTCAAAATGAACTCATAACCAATAGGATCTCTCCTGCAAACCATCATCACAACATCAAGTTATTGAACAAACCAATTTACACAAACATAGAAACATTATGCATAATCAAGTCTGAATTATAGTCTCAATGAGAAAATACAAACATACACAACTTTATCTTTTTTCCATCGGTCTCAAATAAGCAATAGGAGTGCCTAATAAATAGGTAAGGAATGTTTATTCTATGTAATAAATAATTTATTGCACAAGCTAACAATAAATAGAATGAAATATTTTACACGACCAAAATTAGTTCATGAAAATATTTGTCACAACAAATCATATAACAAACTCCCAAAATAAGCTTAACTCCTAAGTGAGTGTGAACACAACTAGAAATAAAATTGGTTTGGTAAAATCTGAAACCACTAGTTAGTGTGAACAAGTTCACTCCAACACCCTCCTTTAAGTGTAGAATAGGGAGTGAGAAAAGAGAAAGCAAAGAGTCTAATGGGTCCCAACAACTAGGCTTGATTAGGTACCCATGTATAAATCATAGTGAAATATAAATTGTACCTATGGTAACCAATCCATCTTACCAAAATACATGGATGTTGAGTCACTATAATTTCTAATTTAAATAAAAATTGCTACTTTGTATGAGGTTCACTCTATAAAAAACACTGGTCATAAATTAGGGAAAAAGAGTTACCATAGATGAAATGTATCACAATAAGGTACCCAAAAACTAGTAGAACCCTAGTGAGAGTGAATAAGAGAACATATGCTATAAGGTATCCTAGGAATCATGACTCAAAAATCTCAACATAATATTGCAACAGGTGTACTTGATAAAATGAATCCCATCAAAAAAAGATGCACTCAATTAACTTCTTCAAAAATAAAATGTGGTGTGCCAAGGGCTACTAAGAAGTAAAACACCTAAAGAATTATGTGCACACTCCCCCATAATGTTGAAGAGGGTATAGTGACTCAAAAATCATATTTATATGAGTGGGTCAATCCCACTAAAAACATTAAAATGTTGACACTGGGATACACCAAACTAACTATTCTTCAAAGGGAGATCAAACTCCATAATAAATCTAAAGGAAACTATCAACATCAAATGTACATATACAAATATCTCAATAATATATCCCTAGTTGTGATGGTATAGTCAACAACTAAAGAGTTAAGTGCTCAATATGGATCATAAAAACATGAATAAAAATATCAATGACTCTTAGTGTGACTATAAATAAAGGTCCCATATAATAACAATATCACCAAGTGATACAAGAAATTCCACAATGCAGTCAATGCGTAGTAGGTGACATCTATGAAATGAGAGATGTAGGCTCCAAAAAACACATTTGCCTATTAAAGAGATCAAATAACCAAGGAACATTGAAAGTTAGGAGGATCAATGTGTAGTCAAAGAAGTTGAGTGGTAGAGGAACCTCATCTGTAGAGTCCTCTCAAATAATACTATTGATGCCATCAAGAATGATCATAAATCCACCCCAAATGAATATGAATGGTGGATGAAAATGCGTGCATATGTATGGGTGAAAAGTCCACAATAGAAGTATGTGAGGTAGAATCCAAATAAGTGTTAGGTAGGTCATGTATGACTACTGTAGCCTCAAGTTTTTTAGGCCTAAGTGAAGGTGTAGAAGATCCCATATGTAGCTCACTATCCTCACAAAGAGTAGATAAAACAAAATATGGAGCTCTATTAAAATATCCAAATGAAGATAAAACATATGCATCATAACCAATGCTAGGTTAAGCAATATACATAATAGGATGAATAGGGTGAGTAATGCCTTACATATGTTTCCTAATACCTACAAGTCTGGTAGTGTGACCCATGAAATAAAGCATGCAAGAGCCAAATCCAGTGGTATGCTTCTCAAAATAAGTAGGCATATGTGTAGGTGGAACTAGAGTGGAATGTACAGAATGTGCAACAACATTAGGCATAAAATTATAATCTATAATAATAGGAGTAACATGAACAATGGGATATTCAAAATCTAGTAGATCACATTATAAAAGTGCGTCAAGTGAATGCATACCAAATTTAGTACATGATGGGGTATTAGATTGATGTTGTATGCCAACAAGTTTTTTTTATAGAGAACATATGAGGGCATCCTTTATATGAATTAAGGAACACATAAGAGAATTTTTTGTCATTAGTTTCCTATTTTCTTCTTGAAGTGATATGAAAGAGGTCATAGGATCAATGGGTTGCTTAGGGCATAATAAGGTATCGTAAAAAAATAAGAGTAAAAACCACTATCTCATAATGTGGATTAGTAGGTGGAGGGGGTGAAGTTACCTCATCAAGTGGCCACCAATAATCAGATATGCATCATAAGTAGTAGGAAGAAGTGGTATAATGTCTCATCCTCAAAAAATGTGTCTTCCCTAATAATGAAAAGAGGATAAGAAATAATAGGAGGAGATGGAGATGTCAAAGATTCCTCATGCAAATAATCATCAATAATTACACTTGATCAAATGGGAGATGATGGTGGAGAAACAATGTCACCAATAGATAAATCATAACTATGAGAGGAAGGTGAATGAAGAGGAACATGAGGTGAAGTGACCTCATCAAAAAATGCTGAAAGAATGTCCCAAGCTCCTTTAGGTGACATGACATGATCAATATGTGTTTGATAAATATTACAAACATGGAGGCAAATAAAAAGAAAATCCTCCTTTTTCAAGTACTCAAGCCATAATATATCATCCTCATTTGTAAATATAGGAAATTCACCAATAACAACTCTTCACAATCCCTTTATCTGCAAGTGCATTTGCATTTTAGTTTTCTAAGTGGTGTAGTTTTAAGCACTAAGGGGTTCAATCATATAAGAATACATATTTGAAGATGGTAAAACCCAATGATGGTGAAAAAAATGGCCAAAGAGGGATTCCAATTACCACCAAAAATGTGTTTGTGATCACAACACATGGCTTAAAAATATAATACACAATAAAAATGGGACATCATTCACAATTGAAAGTGCATCCAAAAGTGAAAGGAGTAAAATATGGGACCAGTATAATAAAATTGACCTCCAAAGAATATGAGAGCAAGAAACAACTTTGATTGTCTTGTGAGGGGGTCTAACTTCCTACTAAATCAAACCTCACCCTCCAATCTTCATCTAAAAATATAGAAGGTGTAAGCCTAAAAAATAATAAATTTACCCCTTTTTTAAACTACTCACTTTACATTAACTCCCACTCTAATAAAGAAACTCCCTCCAATTAAATAAACATCCTACCACCCATGATGATTATGGTTCCCACTTACAACAATTTTGACCCTTTAAAAAAAACTTTTTGCACTAAATTCAAACTTTAAATATGATTGCTCAAAAATCTATATGAATTTTGAGAATAAATTAAAATTAAAAAAAACTTTTATTTATGCAAGGTGAGGACACCCTAATTATTTACCCCTCTAGGAGGAGAAAGTGAACTGTTCAGCCAAGGTAAAATGTGGGCCATAGATGCATCAACCAATGTTGTTGAGCACTAAACCAAACTAAAAAACTGCAAATAAAGTTTAGACTAGCTGTATAGTTAGTTAGATGAAATAGAGGCAAGATACTTGGAGGATATGGTGAGAATTTGTTAATTGATGGCATCTATGGTAAGTTCCCCATAAAAGAGTTGCATGACTGCCAAAGATATAAATTATTACCAAATAATATCCATGGTGAGTATATTGAGGAGATCAAACCAAACTAGAGTCCATTCAAGCTCAAAATGTCAGTGTAAAATTTGAACACAATTTTTATAAACAAATCTATTGTATAAGATTATTACACCCAAGAATTTGAATAACAAGTGAGGTTGACATAAAAACCTTTCTAATTATGCAATTTTATCAAATGGTTATTGAATCTATAGGCACAAACTACACGGGAGGCTATAACTAATTAAAGAGGAGAAACTAATCTTTGACAACATTAGACCAATCAAAAAAATCACATACAAAGATAAAATGTATCCACATTCTTAATGCATTTCAATGCATAATGTGCAGAAGTGATCATTCATAGAAAAAGATAAATGATGTGAAGATTCTTTGAGCATGGTGACTATCTAGAGCTAAAAAGGTTCTCTATGGAGCTTAATAAACATTAACATCTACCACTTAAGTGCAAAAAACATAATAATTATGACCATCACATATACATATCTCATCAGATCAGATAGAACACTCTAAAGCTAAGAGAAGATATGTAAGGACTAGATAGTAAATCAAGACAACACTTATAATAGTGGAGAAAAAAATCTCGAGTGCTAAATAATAGAGGAGGTTTGGACTCTGCTAGGTAGAGAGTCATGAGAATTTATTATCATGGAGATCAAGCATGATAAATTTATTGTGAAGGGTTTCAACAACTCAAATTTCTATAAGGATTTAAGCAATAGAGGAGTTGATCTTACCATTTGAGGTAAAATGATGAGTTGACCAAGATAGGTCTATTAGATGAGCTGAGTCAAGGCAAAGGTTATCAATGGAAATGACACTGAATATGAGTGTGGGTATCCCATGGGATTCATATTCAACCAAATCTAAGGATATTTAATGATGTTGGCATTACATGATGAGCCATAAAACAATGCAAAAAAAAAAAAATGCATGGTAAAGTT
Source organism: Torreya grandis (assembly GCA_037957365.1). Taxonomy (NCBI): domain Eukaryota; kingdom Viridiplantae; phylum Streptophyta; class Pinopsida; order Cupressales; family Taxaceae; genus Torreya; species Torreya grandis. The sequence continues at coordinate 1,448,462 of JARHVA010001810.1, read as the reverse complement.
AATACAATTATGAATCTAATATAGATTTAATTTTAGAGTGCCAACCTCAAATGTAAAAAATGTAGTACAACCTATGTTGAAAATAAGTCTACAATAAAAGACCCATAAAAGTTCCTCAGATCAACAAAAACATTGCAAATTATTCAGGTTGACTAATAGCTACATGGAAGAGCTCTAATACCATGTAGAAGCTCAAAATGAACTCATAACCAACAAGATCTCTCATGCAAACCATCACCACAACATAAAGTTATTGCATGATCCGATTTACATAGTCAAAAAAACATTATGCAAAATCAAGTCTCCATTATTGTCTCAGTGACAAAATACAAACATCTATAGCTTTCTCTCTCCACCATCAATATCAAAAAATCAATAGGAATTCCCAATAAATAGGCAAGTAAGGTTTGTTCTATGCAAAAAATAATTTATTACACAAGCTAATAATAGATGGAATGAAATATTTTACGCAACCAAAATTGGTTCATACAAATATTTCTCATAACAAACCATATGAAAAACTCCCAAAACAAGCTTAAATCTTATGTGAGTGCAAACACAGATATAAATAAAACTGGTTTGGTAAAATCCCAAACCACTAGCTAGTATGAACACGTCCACTTCAACACCTTCCCTTGAGCATAGAATAGGGAGTGAGAAAAGATAAAGTAAAGAGACTGATGGGTCCCAACAACTAGGTCTAATAAGGTACCCATATACAAATCATAATAAAATACAAAGTTTCCCTATGGTAACCAATCCATCTTATCAAAATATATGTATGTCGATTCACTATAAACACCAAGTAAAATATGAATTGGTACTCTATACAATGCTCACTCTATAAAAAACATTGATCATAAACTAGGGGAAAATAGTTACCATGGATGAAATGTATCAATGTAAAGTACCAAAAACTAGTAGAACCATAGTGAGAGTAAATAAGAGAACATATGTTGCAATGAATCCTAGGAATCATGACTCAAAAATATCGACACAATCCAATAATAGGTATACTTGATGGAATGAAGCCCATTGAATAAAAGATAAACTCAATCAACTGCCTCCAAAAGAAAATGTTGTGCACTAAGGGATAACAAGAAGCACAATAATCAAAGTAGTATGAGCACACACACCCTTCCCATAGTGATAAAATGGGTTTAGTGACTAAAAAATATAAATATGTATGAGTGGTCCAGTCCCACTACAAAATATTGAAATGTTGAAACTGGGTTGCACCAAACTAACTACTCTTTAGAGGGAGATCATACTCCATAATATAGAAAAATGGGTCTTTAAAAGAATTCATTAGGGTTATAAAAGGGATTACATGTCTAAAATTCATTCATTTAGATCTTTTAGAGGTCTAAAAATATTTGTCAAGATCTTAAGTCTATAATCCTTGTTCAAATGGCATCTTTGACTTGGTTTCCCTCCATTTTTTTCTCTTGGTGGACCTTCATTTCCCAACGTGGGAGGAGTGCATTCAACCATGATACAAACTCTTACCTATATTTAATAACTTATTTAGGGAATTATTCATTATTCTAATAAATTATATGAATATTTGAAGATTTCAGGATATTGTAGTAAAGGAGCTTAATTCGAGAGATTATATTTATGTAGGCTTTATAGAAGGCTAAGAAGCCTGAGTTGTGGGTCTATTTGAGGTCATCAAGTTCATACTGAAGATATAAAACACAAAATTAATGTTTATAAGGATCAAAGGGACTATCCAAGATTTTTGAAGGCTTTCATAAAAAGGAAAATAGGTTTGTAACCTCTAAAACAAGCCAAAAAATGAAATTGGCATAGTTTCCATGAAGACTAGTCTTGACCTCTCTCTATTCTCTTCATGCATGGTGTAATAAGGGTTTTGGAGGAGTATTATTATATTATCTTGGACCTTTTTATTATCTCTAGATCTCATGAGGGAGCCAAAATCATGTGGATCTACAAAAATTATGTCAAATAGTCTTAATAGTTTTTAAAACTATAAACCCGTGAAGTTCATTTTGGAGGAATTTCAAGGTTAAGAAATCCACTAACAAGATTAAAGACATTAAATAAGTCCTTAATTATATTTTAGATCTCTCATGAATAAGTCACAGGCTTGACAAGCCAATCTAGATATTAGTTTGTTTGATTACAGGGTTTATCAAGGGTTTTGAGCCCGTAAGACATGTTACAGATCTTGATTTGAAGATTTGGGTCTCAAAAAGCTTCCAAAAAAAGATGTCACTCACCATTTAAACCTCTATGATCCTCCTTATGTTAAAAAAATGCCAATATATCTTAATGTATATCTAAATAAGATTTTTAAGGTTTTAGGCAAGGATCTCCATACCATTTTGAATAGGTTGTAGGTTTCTAACTAAAAGAATGAGGGTCTGTGGGCATCCATTGGTGCTTGAAAGATTTCATGGAAATAAAATAAGTGAAAAGGCTTGTAAACTTTTATAAAACATTTAATGATCCTCTTATGTATTTTCATGAAGAAAATGATGAATATAAGGCATGTCAAATAATCATCCACATGCCTACAATGTGTTTTGTGGTCTCAAAACTCTTTGAAGGTTGTAAGACAAAGTTTCATGAGGTCTTGAGCCTTAGATGGAAATGAAAAACTTTTACAATTATTCAACATGTTTCTAAGGAGTTCCTTGTAAGTTTTAAGCATCTATAAACATGTTCTCATACCATATCAAACCTCTTACAAGGTCCTAAGATGGTTTTCAAGTAGAATCTTAAATGTAACAAGTGATATTAAGGGTTTTCAAGTATCTAAGAATGGCTTTAGGTATTAGTTTCACATATCCAATTTAATCTCATGTTATCATGGGGTTATCAACATGTTTCCAAGGTATGATTTCAGGTTTGAAACCTTAAATCAAATCCCTACTAAGCCAAATGAATCCTACAGGTCTGTTTAATAAGTTTCATAATTGACGAGTAAATGCAAGGTTTAATGATGTAAAGTTGTATATAATTTATTGGAGGGTTTGAAAAATGTATAAGAAGTTTCCCAACCAAAAAAAAATTCCAAGTCCCCAAAATTCCTCCTATAGGTCTACAAATTTTTATAAATCTTAGGTGACTGATTGTAGACTAATGTTATAGGTTTGAGTCAAAACCATGGTTTGTAGTTACCTTATGACCTTCCCAATGTGTCTTTCAATATCTTACAATGTTTTTATAGACCTAAAACCATCCTATAAGATTTATATGAGTCTTCAATACCTTCAAATAGGTCTCTATGTTGGATTATAGAGTAAGAAATGAGTTACAAGCTTGATAAGTGAGAAACATGGTCATATATTCTAAACACTAACCAAAAGACCTTGTAAAGTCTCATATACAAGCCTATAGGAAGGGTTTTAGAAGGGTTTAAGTTTCAAACACGTTTCCAAGAGAAGTTCAAAGTATGGTAAGACATATACATGTCTGCAGTTAGCTTTCTCAAGGCTTTCTCAAGAGTTTATGACCTTACAAGGTTGCAGATAGCTTGGTCAAATTTTTATGATCTTGTTAAGAAAAATAACAAGATGCCATCATATCTATAGATTGTTAGATTATCTACAAGTAGTGAGAATAGGGACCCTATATCTTCCAAAACCCAACTTATAGGTCTACTCATTTGAACAAGGTTTCAAGATCTATATACACTAATTAGGAATGTTTTAAATCTTTTATAAGGGCCTCCATGATCAAACCAACTAGCATAAGCTCTAGTGGAATTCTAAAATACTCGTTTTAGGGTTATAAGGTGAGGTTTTCTAAAAAATAAATATGTACCTAGAAGTTATGATTCAATTATAAATTTTATAAATGTTGAAGGTAGATTTCAAAATCCTAAGACAAACATTTACAAGTATTATCAAGTAGAGGTATAAGTATTTCTCATGTTGGCCTATCCTTAAAGGTTGTCATGGAAGATATTGTGAATGTAAAGCTAGATCAAGGTTTGTGGCAAAGCTTGTAAGGCCTTGATTATGAGATAGGACTTCCACATGTTCACATAACTTCTCAAACCTAATACAAGGTCCTAAGATGATCTTCCAAAAATAATATTATGGATGTTATAAGTGAAATTCAAGGATTTTAGACCTTCTTTTACATCTATAGGTCTACCAATGAAAATAATGAATTTTAAATCATGTTGTAAGAGTGAAACTTGATTATGAGTCTGTGAAAACAAAATTCCAAACATGAGAAGGAGGAACCAAGCTAATAATGAACTTTTGAAAGCATCCTAAGGGATAGAGGTATCTTGTGGGGTATCCAATGCCACTAACATGGAGGCTTGAAAATTGTAGGACTAAAAATGAGAGGAAAAACAAAATCTTATATTATAAGTAAGGAATCAAGTTTTAAATTTCCTCCATAAATAAATATGAGTTTCCATGGGTTTCAAGACTATCTTACAAGATAAGGATGAGTGTTGAAATCTTTCTATATGTTTTCAATGTCTAAATGTTGAAGTTTAAAATTGAAATATAGAGTTTTAGGCTTTATCAAGGAGATTATAGGCCTGCAACCTTATTTTGTAGGGAGAAGTTAGTAAGTTTTCAAATAGGTAAAGAGAACTATGATATATTGAGAGAAAAATTCTACATGAAACATGAAAGCTGCATTGAAAGAGATTGTAGGTCTATGAAGGCGTGATAATAAAGACTTCTAAAAAACTTATTGTAGGTTTGCTAGGAGGATAAAAAGATAAAATGGGACTTTCAAATAATGAAAATGCATGTTTTCTAGATCCTCAAATATATTTAATGGGAAAATTTGATGATATACTAGTTCCTAAACCCATCCAAGAGACCTTCACATGAGGTTCAAGTCAAATTTTAGGAAACCATTCTTCTACAACCTATCTAGCATGCCTATGAATGGAGTAAGTGGTTATAAAGGGTATGAGGGAGACATGGAGGCTTTTGAAAACTATCCCTATAAATGTTTCACTCCCTCCAAGGAGTGCAAATCATGTCAAGTCAAACTAGGGCTTCAATTGGGTGTATGAGGTCTATTATTTGGTCAAACATTCAACAAACATGGAAGTTAAGGAGGCAAGTCGAAATTGGGCTAGATTCTCTCTAGAAGACATGTATGAGAGATGGAGAGGGGAAAGTTAAGGCTATTAAGATAAGAGGGACAAGTTTTATAAATAATAAAGAGAGAAAAAATAGGGCCTCCTCTTCCACTATTATGCCAACCTTCTTAGGAGATTTTAATGAGGTAGGCCTAGTGTGTTGGACAAGACTTAATGCTTCCATTTACCTTATCTATTTTATTGTATAAGATGATTGATAGAGTAGTGTTATCATTTATGAAGTCTCCTTATGCTCTCCTCTTTTATCTCATCTCCATTTTTTTTAGATAGGTATTCACTTTTGAATTGAGATCCAACTAGTCTGGGACACAATCAAAGGCCTAGATCCCCTAAGTGATCATCTATCATAAGTACCATATTTACAAAAAATGGACACAATCAACTTGAGAATACCAAAAATGACCACAACTAGCCTGAGAATACTAATAGACATCCATAATCAGCTCAAGAATACCATCAATGACCACAACTAACTTAAGAATACCAATGATTGGCCAAATTTGGCCTCTAATACCATATTTATATTTGAACCTAAGTGGTTCTTGAAACAACCAAGTCACTTTAGCAACTCACCCACATCTCATTAGTTTTCATATCCATTTCTTATGTATAATGTTGAAAATGACTTTTTTTAGGAACCCTCTATTTGGTATGTCAAAAATATTCTCATTTTGAGACTTTTAATACTAGCTTAGACCTTAAATCTAATAAAGAGTTGATATTTGCCTCTTCTATATTGTCAATTTTCTTGAGTATTGTGTAAATTTGAACTATTGATCTTCACTTGTGGATGTTTCTTTCCTTTATAATTATTTTCTTATAATATTTACACTCTCCTTGTAAGTTGTATGTTGTGTATATTACTACCTTAATACAAATTACTTATGCAAAGGTTGGGAAAATTTCAAGTTTTGTAAAAGTTGTGTATTTTCCCATCGATTTTGTGGATTTCTTGTGCTATTAGAGCAAGTTAAGGAACTCTCTAGAATTGGTGCAACACATTTTTTATGAATTTCAATAATTTATACTCCTTTTTCCATGACAAAATTGTAGATTATTTGTAAATATTTCCATTCTAGCATTATTTTAGGCTTGTAATTGGTATTATATTAGATGCACATAGTTTAGGAAGGAAGCCAACCTTCTCCAGAGATACATCCCAAGGAGATAAGGTCCCACACCTTGGGGATGATCCCATTTTTGCAATTGAATCACTAACTTAGTGAATGGGTGTAAGATTTAGGTGATAACAGTAACCACCCCTGCAAATATGAGAGTTTTATCACCATTATCTATCTTTCTATTTTTAGCTTATGAGACTCATTCCTTGACATCTTTTACATGATTATTATCATTTTTATTTCTCTTTAAACTTTAATTTTGCCTCTAATCAGGCTCATCTCACTCCTCTTCTATATCCAATCAATTTTAGTCCCTCTTATGTTTAACTCCCAGTTTAACATAGTTAAACTCCTTCATGCAATCCCCATTACTGTTCTACAAGTAAGCCAATGTTGGCTTCATTTTAGATATTAAATTTGAATTAGAGCTTAATATTTTTATTCCTTAATAGCCACAATCTAATAAAATTTATTTTTATATTTTATTTAATTCCTATCATGTTTAACTACACAGTTCTAGATAGGGAGAGCCATTATTCTTACAATCAAGTCTTTGTAAACGATGTCCTCAATCAGCCATAGTCAACTATTATTTGTTTGGATTTGTGTCTATATTATTCTTCTCCATTTTGTGAGAGTCATTTATTCATCTTATTTTTTAGAGAGTTCCGTAAATATTTGCTTGGGTAAATGAGATAGCACACTAAGGACCATAGTACAAAAAATCTCTTGCTTTCAGCTGGTCTACACTATGATCAAGTTGGAGGTTCTTAGTTTATATTAATTTATTTTATTTAGCATATTATATTAAATTATCATTAATTTTTGTATTATCTTAAATATTTATTTTTAAAAAGCAATTTTTGATAGGAAAAATAATTACACTCTCTCCCATCATTGCATAAAAATACTAATTAGTTTTTATGCTTGCTTATATTAATTCAATAGATTATTTCAGAAAAAAATCTTGTATATCCTAGGTGAATTTTAGAGGATACATCATATAATTACATCCATTTAAATAATCAATTTTTAGTTTTGAAACAAGTTGTTTTTTCTCACATAATAAATTAGTGAGTAGTAAAACACTATAAAAACATAGGTGAACAAGTTGTACTATTGTGTTTTTGATTTTCATTATTTAGATTAATTAAGAAAACTTTTTTTGATTAATTTAATTAGATAAATCATAATATAAATATTTCATTTCATTTCAAATACATTAGTTATAACTAGTGTCTAACACCTAGAAAGGTTAAAAAATTGTTCTTGGCTTGTTTGGGTGAAAGAAAGCTATAGGAACCTTTTAGTATTGTTATTTGGAACTCATGTAATTTCTTGAACCACTTGAATTTTAAGAAAACATATTTTTGATAGTAGATCCATTCATATATCAATCAAAAATCACACAAATAAATTCATATATCCTTCATCTTAAAATTTTAGAAATCAACATTAACATAACTAGAATAGATCTCCATCTCTCTCATTTTACATGCATTAAAAAGTAGCTAGAAAATTAAAAAAATAAGTGTTCATTAATTTAATTTCAGTTTTATTATTACTCTCTACTTTTAATTATTTCATTTCAACAAGTAATTAGTTTCCATTTTAATCAAACATTCCTAAAACAAACAAAAATAGAAAAAATATTGCCAAAAGTCTTTTCCAATCATACAGGGAAAATAAAACTTTGCTTCTAGCAACACAACAAGTCCTCACACAATCTATTTAGATAATCCAATACACTTAAACATTTCGTAATTCGCTTTGGATGACACTTCCTAAAATATTTGGTCTTGTTAGAGAATATCTTTTCCCTAGGGTTAGGGCACTTAGTCCCATAGTTAATATATAGTCTAGTATCAACACCAAGATTAAGAGAGATTTTTTCCATTTCAACCCAATCCCCCACCTCATTTTGATTCTCTCAATTCCTTATATGAACAAAAATAAATTCCTAATCCATTAACCATTTTCCTCCCTAAAAATAAAGGTCAAAAGTATAATGTGATTTAATTATATATCCTGACCTCCACCTCCTTCTTTATTCTCCTTGGGTCTAGCCTCATCTTATATCATTCACATTTGTGAATGAAATTGACTGGGCATAGCCAACCTAACATAGTTGATCTCATTTTGAAATTAATTCAACCTAATCTCCATTTTTATAGTCCTGTTATTTACCAAGAGCTTCACCTCCTCATAATCTTAGAAACCAAAGGACCCCGGATATCTATTTATGCACAACTTGACACTCTCATTGAGCATCATGATATTATAGAGGTATTTCAGTTCCATAATGAGAAACCCTTTCAACCACCCATTCTAAATCCCATTCCACATAATAACCATCCTAATCTATAGCCCACTATTGTGTTAGTTACATCAACATGACCTTAGGGAGTTCAATGCATAGTTTAGCATGTGTTATCCACTTTTACACAAATTTGGTGAACCCAACATGAAGGAATTCAATCCTTTGCATTAACCATTTATTCCTCTTCTTATTTTATCCCTCCTCCATTATCCATACTTCCATTTATTTTATGGGTATTCATATACCCCTATAATATGTATAGATAGGACATAGGTACATCTCCTAGTCTAGAGGGATATAGAATAAGGAAACTCAATTATAGTGATCCTATATTTATGAGTTAGAATAAATTTACCTTCAACACCAACATAGAATACCAACTTGATGATTATTCTCATCTTAACACCAAAACTAGGAGTGGGGTCTCTATTCAAGAGATACGAGATGTATCCAAAACTTTGAGTAACTACCCTAAATTCAATGCTATGACCCTCACTAGAGGAGGTATGGTTTCTCCTCATATGGACACTAGGACATAAATTACCCTAAAAATACCAAATGTGGAAATATTTGTTTAATATGATCATTATCTAAGAACTATTTTCCACTTGGATGATGATGTTAATCACATTAAATCAGCTATGCATCCTCCAAACAAGAGCTAAAATACCTCCAATAGACCAATGTAAACCATGACCACTACCATGGAGGCTATAGATCCAAACCAACCTATTTAGACTAATTAATCTCATGCCTCTACCTCTCTAGTATAAGATATCCTAGGATTAAAACCACCACTAGCCTAAATGAGCTCATCAACACCCTAGTGGGTCACATTCATGACCTAGAAAATAACTAAAAATTTCTAAGTCAAGGAATATGCCCAAGTTATCTTATAAAATCTTATCCTTCTTCTCATTTTATCTATATAATGACTCATCCGTCGCTATAATTTAAAACTTAGATGCTTACTCCATAACTAGATCATATACCCCCACCAAGCTATGCCTTTAACCAACCCCTAGGGGACATACTTACTCATGGAGTCCAAAACCTAGACACTTTTAAAGTCCCTCCATCTTACCAATCCCCTATTCAAGCTCAAATGGGAAGCATGTAAACTTATGCTCCACCTTTTGAAAATAATGTGGTAACTAATTATCCACCATTATTTACTCTTATAGGTTGTATACCTCCCATATATACCCACCACCATAGATAGTATATACCTCACCTTACATATCCTTCATCCATGTGTAAAATGTGCATACCCCTTTACAACAAGCCATCAATATGCCTACATCTAAAAATATCCCTTCATACTTCCATATGTATTCCAAATCTACTCAATTAGATAATTATCTACTAAATTATTATATGTCACCTTATCAAGATTCCTCTATCTCGTATAGTAGTTATCCAAATAACCACTATATGATCTCACATGTCCAACCCAACCCCACTTCAATAATAACAAACTTTAGCAACATGGGGACTTATGTTGAGTACCTTAAGGAGCTTCTTTATCTCAACATATAAGATGTTCTTCTTTTGTATCTCGTACTTGACCTTCCCAAGTTAAAATGGGAAGGAGATATATGTGCACATGTCAAGAATTATGCTATGGATGTCAGGGAAATAATACCTTGGGATGCGATTGTCATAAGAAGATTCCTAAAAACCCTAGGGGGAGTAGCATTTAACTTGTATTACCACCTCCTTAAGGGGTTTATACATTATTTTTACCAATTCATGCATGAATTTGTAAAATCCTTCGATATAAAAAAGATCCTACATATTAACATACAATAGTTATTTCACATCACACAAGAACACAATGAATCAGTTACCCATTTCATCATGAGGTGGTGGTAGGTCTTATATTCCTTTGTTAGTACCCTACACATGGATGAATGGGAACTATGTGATCTTTTCCTTCACTCCATTAATAAAGAGACAAGGGAGGATGTTCAAACCTTCCCATATCAATCCTATGAATAAACTCTTGAGAGTACCTTATATATTGGCTAGGTAACCATTTATAATGATTAGTGAACTTACAAAACTAATAAATACATCATCACCCTAGACCAAAATAGTGGGGGATTTAAAAATATAAGTTCAATAAATACCAATAATTAAGGTCCCAATATCTTTAATCAAAATAGGAATGCTATCACTTTTGGTGTCATTAACCAAATCAAAAATCTGAACCTAGTAACTAATAATCAATATCAGCCAATGAACAACTCTAATGCCAATAATAAAATAATTTCTAGGAGCCAAAATCCACTACCTACCATTCATGTGTTTTAATTTAACCAACCATCACCATGCAACATGTAAAACTAAAACTAGAATAAAAATTAGTGTCAACATGTTGAGCAACTCCCCTAGTTTTAGAACCAACCTATTACCAAAAACATAATCAATAAGGGTTTAGTCAACAGGGAAAAAACTTTAAGCCTAAGAAATATATTCCCAATATTTATTGCCTCTTCTACCAAATTATCAATCATGATACTCAAAACTATAGAGAGTAAAGTAAATTTATCCAAAGGTTCCCAAAAGATCAAAGACAAACATTTATTGACATGTTCCTAGGAAATGATGGTACAAACCCCCAAGCCCTTTAAAATAACCCCGTCACCCTTTAGAATCAAAATATCTAAATCTACAAAACCCTCTTTCCTAACCACCACTTATATTTGTTACCCAAAATCAATACTAGGGTAGCCCATAAAATCACTAGATTCAACACAATCAACCTATGGTAGTAGGCACTCATGATGTCAAAGGTTCCACCTCTAAAAATACTAATACTAACTCCTCAGTTGGGACTACAAGGAAAAACTAGAATGATAGGAGTTAGAAGTTAAAGAAGAGGTGAATACCATTACTCTCACCAGAGAATATTAGCCTATGACTCTTCATCCCACAAACATTTTGAAAACCAAGTCTATCCCTAAGCTTGTGGGGAACTATGATTTGATCTCTAGTATAACTAAGAGATTCTCCCACATCTCATTTATTGATTTACTTAATAAATTTTCCACTTATCAATTATCCTTGCTTTATTCTATAGTACTAGGGAATCTATCTAGTGTTACTCCTCTAACATAAGTTTAGATCAACTGCATTAATCTAGATATGTACCCCTTGGTCAGGATTCTTGAGACATTAGTTATTTAGTTGATTTACATAGTCTTCTCCTAAACTCTGAAATGGAAAGGAGAGGTGATCTAACCTTTTTTCTACAAGTTTTGATCTATAAGAATTATGTGAAGAGAGACAAGGTTGATTATGGAGCAGTCATCAATATTAACTCCATTTCCTTCTTAAAAAACCTTGGTTATGTAGAAACCAATTATTTCATGACTTGTAACACCTTACGAGGCTATGATAGCCTAAGATCTACTTACATAAGAACCATTGTACTCCTAGTCACTCTAGGTCCCAACATGGTTCTAACTAATTTATATATCATAGACAAAGATACCAACTATACCATGATCTTAGGAAGGCCTTGGATATATTATCCCTTCAACCCTATTTTTAAAAATCCAATTTCTACACCTAGATAAGGTCTTCATAGCCCAAGGGGATCCTAGGCCTTTAAATATGTTATAAGAAACCATGCATAATCAACCAAGACTTCACATTGATTATAGTTTACCTCTTAATGGGGTCACAAAACCCCCATAGTTGGTCGATGTTAGTGAACCCATGAATCTTAAAGTGGTTATCTTGAAGAAGGGGGATGAAATAGATTAAATTATATTAAAATATATCTCAAAATAAAAGGATGTATTGATGTATAAAAAGGTCGCTAATTTAGAATTAATCACCAATTTGGTGGTTTCCATAATGTCTACAACTAAAATCATTAATCTCTTAGAAAATGACATGCCACTTGTCCTCGCATTTAATCCACAAGGGTTATGAACCTATAAATTATTTGAGCCTTAAAGTCACATAATCAAAGATGGGTTAGTAAATATCCCTGATATTTACATGATATAAATGTTAGAGAATGAAGGGGTCTCTATTCATAATAAAATTATCCCACAAATACCATCATAATCACACAATGCCTAAATACATAGGGGCAAGTTTTACTTCACATTATACTCTTGTTACTTATTATCCTCTTATGATCATGATCTTAGATCATGATATGAAATAACCATACCAGTTTCCCCAAGTTCATGATACATTGGTTTCACTTCCTCTTTACATGTTGGTTATTGTACTTCAACCCACACTGAGATGTGATTGTATCATATCCTGAGATCCTCAATAGGCAATTACACCATTCCTTATCCTTTGGACATGTTGGTACTTAAATATAATTCTTTTACCTTAACAATAGGTACCATATAGATTAACATTGTATCTCATGATTATCCACACATTCCTAAAGAGAGACCTTCTCCCCTCCCCCATGAAGAGGGGATCATTATAGGGAGCCACTTATTGATTTATTACAATCTTTATCACACATAACAATGTGATAAATAGATTTACTAATGTATTATCAATATTAATGTAAACTATATAGTTATGTTCCTAAAAGATACACCCTAAAGAAAAATCATAACTATGTTGGGATACTTCCCACATCAAAAAATCATCATAACTATGCTGGCATACTTTTATGCTAAAGAGAAAGTCTAAAAAGTAGTTTTTTGAGTTCCTAGAGGTGCTTACTTACATCAATATATATTTTATGACTAAGCATTTTAATTTCCCAAAGGCGTTTCCTTTCCTTAAATGAAAGCATAAGATTTAGCATTTCAAATTTTCATAAACTCTTTCATTCACCCTGTAACAACCAAGAGCTCATCACTCTTCTACGTCTTGAGACTAAAAATGTCAAGAGGGGTTACCCAAAATTTTTGATATCCATATGTTTGAGATATTATAAGACCAAGAAACTTTACTAGAATACTCTACCTCTTATACACATGATCAGTGTGTCCTCAACCAAGTGTTACCTAGGTGCATAGGCATAAGTCATTCTAATTTATCATGAAGGATGAGTCATGTTATTTGGTTTTAAGATAGACTTTGAGTGTAATAATAATTGATCCAAGTATGAATCCCTAATTTTTTGCATTCTTATCACACAAAAAATTGTGCAATCATAACTTAAGGATCTAAGGTTCATCGTATTTGGTCTCCAGCTAGGTTTCTAAGGTCTATCAAACTAAAGTTGAACATCTTAAATTATATAAATTTGTTATGTGAAATATTTCTAAATACTTTGACTTTGTTTCTATAAAATCATTCCATAGGAAAAGTAACCATCTTGTTGACTCCATGGATGCTTCATATTCACGCTTTAACCCTCATCCAACTATACCATAGTCTAATTTCATAGTTTTAATTAGGACATAACCTATCATGTGTAAAATTCTTAGAGACCAAAGTGTCACCCATATTATAAGATATATAGTCTATTAATCCTTGACTTAGCTACGAATCATGAGACTATTCTTGATTTCTTATGATCCTACGATGACCTCCTATATTTTCACCACATGAGAGGCTTCACTCTAATTTGTTATCTCATGTCTACCCTCAATGGTGAACATATGATTCTTATTTATAGGTTGATGATCAAATGTCCTCTATTGATGAACATAATGTTTTTAATATAGAAGGTGAATATCTTGATTTTCTCATAGCCTCTAACATGTTTGATGAGGGAAATGCCTTCCTCATTGAATTACCATTGATATTAACATCAGAGCCCTAAAATTATCAAGCTTGGGTATTCACTCTACATACATGAGGTGGAAGACAACAATAAATTAATCATCGATCTCTAAAAATAATTCACTTTCTCTTATACTAACATGGTAAGCATCAAACTCGATGTGGTTGTCTACAACTTAGTTATAATGAATGATTCAAAACTAGTTTAAAAAAGCTCAGGCCCATCAAGCCTAAGGTCATGTTGATGGTAAAAGAGGACATTATAAAAAAATTAAATGTCATATTTATTAATCCAATGGACTACTAAAAGTATATGTCCACCATTTTTCTAGTTATAAAGATGAAAGGTAAGATTAAAATATGTATAGATTTTAAAGATATGAAAAATTCATGTCCAAAATTGACTTCTATCTCCCTTTCATTGATGTAATTGTTGAAAAAATAATAATTTATGAGTTTATATCACTCATGGATGGATTTGAGGGATAAAATTAGATCTATCTTTCTAATTAGGGTCATATTAAAACCTCATCTACTATGTCATGGGGGACCTTTTATTATGTCATAATGCCCTCTGATCTCAATAATGCAAGGGAAACATATCGATGGGACATGACCCACATGTTATATGATATTATTCAAAATATAGAGCAGGTATATGTATATGATATATTATGTAAAGTGAGATGATGAATAAACCACTTAGAGGTGGTAAACACCATATTAACACACTTATTCGAGTACAGTGTTACTCTTAACTTGGAAAAATGAGTGTTTGTAATCACCAACATAAAACTCCTAGGATATATCATCTCCTAGTGTGGGATTGATATTAAACCTACCAATATTCAATAAATTTTGGAAATGATTCCTCCCATAGACAAATCAAAGATCAAAACATTCTTTGGTAAGTTGGCCATCGTTTGACAGTTCATTCATGATCTTAACTACACTGTGTATGCTATCAGTGACCTACTTAAATATATAAGTGGCTTAACTTGGACAAATTATTGTTAGGAGGCATTTGAAGTAGTGAAAAAAAAGTTATGTCTTCCCACATGCTCATGGTGCCTAAACTAGATAATTCCTTGATACTTTACATCAAAGCAAATGAGGTGTCTATCACATACATGTTGGCTCAAGAGGATGATACCAAAAAAGAATGTGTCATTTATTTCACTAGGCAGACCCTTATAAATTATGATATGCAATACACTCAAGTATAAAAGTAATTCTTAGCTATAGTTTTTTCAACCAAGTGGTTGTGGCATTATATGATTAATCAGGAAATAAGAGTTATCATGAGATCTCAAGCTCTTTCTAAATTTCTAACCCAACCAACTCTCTCTAAGAAGGCTAGGTGTTTCATGAAGATCCTAATCAAGTTTTATTTGACTTAAGTTAACCAAAATTCCATTAAGGGATAAACAATTAGTGATTGGTTGGTTGATTATCCCTTAAAAGTTAATTATCTTATTAATTCTGACTTTCTTTATGAATTAATCTGCTACATAAGAAAACCTATATTAACTCTTATCCTTGCTACACAGATATCATCAATTACCTAATTGACCACACTTATCTTAAAGGTGTCAACTGATAGTAGAAGAGGTGTATTCACATCATTGCATCCAATTATGTAATTTTAGACACAGTTATCTATCGTAAGGCCTTGATACTCAAATGTGTTGATCAAGAGGAGTTATAAAGAGTCTTTTATCATTGTGATAGTGGTGTTTATGGTGGACACTTTAATGGCCATGTGATTATTCATAAAATCCACATGATGGGATATTTATGTCCCACCCTAGACCACTATTCCATTGAGTATGTGCGTAAATATAGTAAGTGCCAACATTTTTCACATGAGATACATGTTATCACTAGAGCATTGCAACCCATAGTCACTCCATGCCTTTTCACACTTGGTTATTAGATTTAATAGGTAAGCTCTCCCCTAATTATTTGTATGGTCATTATTTCATTATCATGGCCATGGAGTATTTAACCAAGTGGGTAGAATCTATGCTATTAACAAAAGTCATGGATTTAGTCATCACAAAATTTATTCTATACCAAATCATTTGATGATTTGGGGTCCCATAGGTCATCATTACTAAAAATGGGTCTCCTTTAAAAAACCCAATATTTTGTGAGTTATGAAATAATTTTTCTATATAACACCACTCACCCTCTTTATACTAATCATAGGCCAACAATCAGGCTAAAGCTAATAACAAAAAACTAAAATTAATTTTGGCCAAAATTATCAGATATTCTAAATGAGATTGACACTTATAACACTATCCAACACTTTGGGATTACATAACAACTATTTAAACACCTACATAGGAAACTCCATACTCTCTCATATTTTAATCTAAATCTATACTTCCCTTAGAGGTAGATATACCCATCCTTTGAATTTCCTTCCATGGTCTCTTTGATCATGAGGAGTATAGTGAGGCAAGATTAGCTGAACTAGAAAATTTAGATGAACATTGGATCATTAATCTAAATAACATATTTCTTATGTTAATCGTATGGTTAGACAATACAATAAAAATGTCCACAAGTGCTCAATACATTTAGGAGACCTTGTCCTTAGACTTGATATTTGAATTGATAAAAGGAAAGGAGAAGGTTATAAATTTAGGCTTCAATAAAAAATCTTATCAATTATGTACTATAGAGGGAAAGGAGTTTGGTGAATATATGAACTCTTTGCACCTAAAATGTTTCTATGTATAGTTCTCACATGTCACATTACCCTTATTTACATTATATTTTCATAATTTGTATAACTATCTGAATATCAAATGTTTTGTTTTTTATTTTTCTTTGTTAATTCTCATAATATGAAACTTTTAGAATGTAACATATCATATCATCCATTTATCATAGTGGACTATCATCCCATATAAAACCATTTTCAAGATCAACATTACAGTGGTTTTTTTATTAATACATATGAGAAAATACACCTATTTTCCCTACATCTTATTACACAAATTAGAAAATGTTAGCCTTTAGTCTAGTCTAGAATCTTATCCATGGCAGAGTCTCCTTTTATGGTGCCTTCTAAAGCATAATATTAACATGATTAAAAATAGGTAACTTGACTCATCTATCTTGGGATTCGGTGATGATACCTTTAATATTACTAGTTGCATAAGGCCAATATTTATGGGTAAAAGGCCTTATAAATAGAAAAGTAGATTCCTATGAAAATAAAAATCTATGCAAAAAAATGTTTAAATTTCATGTTTCTCACCACTATTTAACCTTTAGTGTTGAGCACTCACATCTTACTAGTCATGTGGGATTAACACTGGGGAGAGTTTCCCTTACTCACCTACATCTAGCCTTTGGTGATAATCTCACATGTATTCAAAGTCACATGATGATACACCCATGTGTCTTCTTAGTCACATGAGACTAAGTGTAGGGGGTCACAAATAGAAGATAACAACTATATTCAAAAGCACTATTAAATCAAAAAGTTTCCTTGTTAAAAGTTATTCCAAAAGGTTAGCTACATTCCTATGCTATAAAATGTAAATTAATCCCACTTACCAATTCTATCAAAGTGTATTCATATCTGGGTAAATCTAATAAAGTTTGTATTTTTTAAGTTTTAGCAAGAATCACATTTCCCCCATTTTTCATAAATATTAGGTCATCTTCCTTTTTCCTAAAAAAATTTGATCTAAGGTTTTCATTATCTATCACCTCATATTTATCCTATTCCTTGCTACAAATTAAGAGTCATGTCTTTTAAAAAAAATAACTTGGTCATCATTTGAAAAATAAATTTTAGCACATTTTATATGTCCATCACATCACATCATCTATATACATTTTTTTCCTACATATATAATCATATACTATAACATTATATCTAAAGAATAAAAATACATGATATGTAATCATACCTATGCATATAGAGTGCATAAAATAAAAATTAAAAGCATGGAAATGAAAACCCAAAATACTTGATGACAAGTCCTTAAGAATTAAACCAAATGTGTCTATATTTATTATAATAACAATCAAGTTTATACAAAATTAATGTCTAATGAAAATACGTCTATGGAGGGCCAATACACCTCAAGACATATAAAAATGAATAAACATGTACAATGGTAACAAAACATCTATAACAAGCCTCAAGATCCTATCCCCATCCTATGATAAGGTCTTAATGTAGAGGAATGTTGAGGGTTTTCACTCTGGCAACATCTCTTTCTAGTGCCTCCCTTAAAGGTCATCTCACTCACTCTAACCTGGAAGCCAATATGATTTCCCCTATTATTTCCTCCCTCTAAGGATGTTCCCCTTGTCCTAACATCATATCCACCAGGGCCTCCAATCTCCTTCCCCTAGCTATTAAGGTACTTTTCTCTATCCTTAGCATTGTCACCATCGTTGATGCATGGTATTCTAGGGTGTAGTCATCTGTATGATAGCCAATCCTTATAGATAATCTAGGATCTACCATGAAAATATCTCTAGTCATGTTAGTGATCAATTGGAAAATGTTGATCAGGGTGTCCTTAATCATACTCCACCCACCCATGGTATCTATAATCATAGAGGGAAAATTCAATGTCAAGTCTAATTGATATAAATATCAAAAACATGTAAAATCAGCTGAATAGTTAAGCTATAAAGTGAAATAAAAACTATAAATGAAAATATGTAAATCAACATTCTACTTGTATCCCCTTGTTCCAATTGGGGTGAGAATAATCATCTACATCTTACTTATCATCAATGTCAAGGTCCTCCTCCAGTTTAATATAGACTAGATCCTCACTATCTCCACATCTTGTATGTTACTTATGTGTAAGGTCCTCATGATCAGGGGTCAATTATAGTGGTAGTGGTAGTAGTGGGTCCATATTCTACTACTTCATTTTAATTTGTCCTCCTCCCCCTAGTTGGCTATGGGGAGGTCATCTGCCACTCTTGATTGAACTAGTCAATTTATGGGCACCCCTCTCATAAGTGAGTGTCATGCCAACTGTCCCAATATCATATTTATCACCTCTTATATGCCATTAAAAAAAATCATAGGGATAGTAAGGTTTCCTATGTAGGTAATTCCAAACTCTTGTGGTACCATATCTACATGGTGTGCCTCAATATTTGAGAGCCTACCTCAAACATAAGTGGCCTCAATGACTATTGTAAAGTAAATTATCTCATTGGTTGATTGCCAAACCATGTCCTAGTACGGAAAGGTAATATAGTTAGCTACTGTCTAAGTTCCCACTACTTGGGGAAAAAATGGAATGGTTTCACATCAATCCATATACTATCCTTAATGTCCTTGGACCCTTAATCATCACTCCCCTTTGATAAGGGATGATGTGCTCATATATCCAACCCATAACATTTATTAGGTGGATAGTTGAGAGGTATACCAAATGAGCCACATGGTATAAATATCTATAATTCTAATCCAATATATCCTAACTCTATGAGTATCATGCTCCCCTCTCTTCAATGCATCATAAAATCAACTACCAACTAAATAGTAACATGTCAATACCCTTGTCTCACACTAGTCAAAAAATAAGTATACTGATAATAGGATTTTTTAGGTTGGGGACCATTGATACCTCAACCTAAGAAATACTCAAGCCACATTTTTCACCCACATCAGGTGTGTTGGCATTTCCAAAATACTATGCCAAACTACGAGCCTTATGACTACTCTTGGTAGCTCAAATAGATACAAACTAGATAGTGGAAGGCCCATGATCTGATAGACATAAAAAATAGTGATTTTACACTCTATTAGGACCTATGAGAATAAAACATTGTTTTTAACAATGTCCCAATCGATCAAGATATCATAAAGTAGCCATTTAGATGTCAGGATGATCCCTACTTATGAAACCTATAATATCTTAGCTCGATCAAAGATGGCTAACTCATCTACCATCAGAAGTGTCAAGACTCAGAGGATCCACTCCCAATATCAAGATCTGATCCAACATATTTAAGGTCTTTGGAATAAATAAAATACCCTTAATTAGCCTAAGGATTGATTGCAACCTTCAAAACAAAAAAAAATTCAAGTTTTTTATCTAGTTCCTAGAATTATCCCTATTTGTAGGTGGTGGTTACAAAAATGCCTCATGTAGTTATATAACTAGTCTAAATGATTACATAACATCCCTAAGTGGAAGTTATGCAACCACTCCATTTCAAATAGAGATAGTTATGGTTCTCTATGATCATTACATGACCACTAGCCTAAAAAAGGTCGATAGTAATATCCCCAAGTGGTTGTCCCATTGATGATCATGTGCCCTAAAAAACTCAAAAAATCTCTTAGAATCTAACAAAAATAATAAAAAAAATCTTACATTTTCGTAATCTACCCTTCCCAATAAACATTTTAAAACTATAATTTTTTGTATTCATTGGATTCATGTGAGTTCTAAATTTTTTTTTATAGATTTAGGATAAAGGGAAAAAAGGCAACAAAAATTACTTGATCGTACCTCATAGCTCCTCTTGGTTGTAGATTCACCATCATCTCATAATCCTCTTCCCATTGACTAATTTATCACTAAAAAGGTCACAGGTAATCTAGAGCTTAATAAATCTCAAAATCAATTGGCAAAAATGAGTTAGTTTTTGGGATGTTTTTAAATATATTAGGCCCCAAGCTAG